>CM056611.1:21926919-21944419 GCA_029721355.1 Tegillarca granosa | reverse complement strand
AACAAGGTAAGGTGGCGCGCATTAAAATTAGTTCGTACTAGATAACGTCA
Organism: Tegillarca granosa; assembly: GCA_029721355.1. Taxonomy (NCBI): domain Eukaryota; kingdom Metazoa; phylum Mollusca; class Bivalvia; order Arcoida; family Arcidae; genus Tegillarca; species Tegillarca granosa. The sequence goes on along the minus strand of CM056611.1, from coordinate 21,944,369 downwards.
CCGTCAAACACTTCGGCACGTGAGTGGGCGTGGCCAATTTACGTGCCAGTCATTAGAAAATTTCGCTTTTCAACCTATGAAATTTGTCAAATTTAATTATTGATATTTACTCACATAAAAGAGCAGTAACTATCTTGACCAATGACTATCATATTAATAGTTTAGCTATGGTATCTCATTGATAATTTTTGGTATTATTAATAAGCATCAAAGTTCCATGATTCTATTAATCAACATTTCTATTACGAAAATTGTTAATAAAATGTTTTTCAAAATTTTTGAATAAATAAGTTCTCTGTAACACGATGAAATATAAATACAAATGTAATAAAAAACAACAATTTATGTGTGTTAATCTTTATTCAGAAACTAAAAGATTACAAAGACCTTCAATTTTATATCTGACCGTAAACCTTAAAGATTTTACGCTGTCATCTCTTCTTTCCTTCATTTTTCTTACACTGTTGAATAATTTATTATTTAATTCGCGCAAAACATATCAGGGGAAAAACTAGGTTATATATGTTTTATAGTAACATTAACCTGACTCCTTAATAAGAAAGAAATGACATGTCTTACGTTTTTGTTGATAAATATGAAAATAAGAACTAGGAGGAAAACTAGGTTCTGTAATATAAAATTATGTTTCACGGTAACCATGGTTTGACTTATTAATTAGAACAATAGGCCCAATCGGGCCTATTGCTCAACTGGTGGACAAAGTGCATCTCATTTTACAGCAATGGTGGTCATCTTGGACGCCACAAGAAGCTGATTCTTATAAACTTAAACTATTCCACATAAGCACCTTCCATACCAAATGTTTCCATATGGCACGGTAGTTTAAGAGCATCTACTATTGTCAGCAGTTTATTTGCATATTCTGCTTATAGCAAGCTAATTATAGATATGAGGGACAAACCTGTAGCACGTGTTTTATGGCTATCTCTGTACTCTCTATATATTACATTTGAATTTAACTGGTTAATAAATAAGCCTGTAATGGTCATTTAGCACTGTTGCTATTTCTAGCAACAATGGCCATCTTGGATACCAGGTTGATGTATACAAACATTAAACACCTCCATTCGGAGACCTTCCACACCAAATATGGTTCGGTTTGGTCTAGTAGTTTCAGTGGAGAAGATTTTTTTAAAGAAAGAGCTATTTAGAGCAGCTTATATGCATATTCTAATGATTACGAGCTAATTACAAGGGTGACAGAAAAACCTGTTAAATATAATCGTTGGCTCTTTACTTCCTATGTAACAAATTTGAAAAAATTAGTTGATAAAAAAAAACTGGTAGTGACCATTTAGCACTTTTTGTTATTTATAGAAATAAGTTATGTTGAATGCTACAGGAGTTGATCTGTATCAACTTTAAACTTTTCCACCTAAGGAGCTTACACTCTAAATATTGGGGTTTTTTGAGTAATAGTTTCCCAAGAGAAGATTTTCAAAGAATTAGCTATTTGTAGCAGCTTATTTGCATATTCTGCTTATTTCGAGCTAATTATAAATATGAGGGATAATTCTGTTATATTTCTGTTACACTTGCATTTATAATATTTTCATTTACCGTATGAAATTTCTATTTCCCTAAACCTGAAAATCGTTGCGTTCATAAAAACTATGAATTACAAAAACCACGTGACTTCGTGTATGAATACATAACGCGCTATATTCAGTTTGCTTGTAAAGTTTTTGCATTCATATCGACAATGAACATCATTCTAAAACCAGTTCAGTTATTAATTAAAGCGGATCGAACTGACACAATCTGTGAAATTTAGGATTCAATCACCTAGAGGTCAAGAGATTCAGTTCTTTGCGCTTGAGACAACTTTATTATCGACGCCCCCTTTGCCCACAACGGGAGTTTGATAAAAAAAAGTTACATTTGATCACGTGATACTTACAGTTCTTTGAGATGTTTAAGAGTTTCAATTTTCAATACAGCTGGTCCAATTTTACTTCTTGTAGTCGGTAGTTCTTTGTTTTGGACAATATTGAGTATATCAAAAGAACATGGACAAACGCCAGGTCGGGGAACATCTAAAAATACGAAATGAAACAAATACAGAACTACTACAAACGCTAGGTGTGGGAACATCTAAAATACGGATTAAAACAAATACAAAACTTCTACAAACGCCAGGCCTTGGAACATCTTAAATGATACGGAATGAAACAATTTCAAAACTTCTACAAACACTAGTTCTTGGAACATCTAAAATGAGACGGAATGAAACAAATACAAAACTACTACAAACGCCAGGCCTTGGAACATCTAAAATGATAGGCAATGAAAAAATACAAAAATTCTACAAACGTCAGATCTGGGAACATCTAAAATGATACAGAATGGAACAATTACCAAACTTCTATAAAGGCCAGGTCTGGGAATATCTAAAATGATTCGGAATGAAACAAATACAAAACTACTGCAAACGCCAGGTCTGAGAACATCTAAAATGATACGCAATGAAACAAATACAAAACTACTACAAACGCCAGTCCTTGGAACATCTTAAATGATACGGAATGAAACAATTTCAAAACTTGTACAAACACTAGTTCTTGGAACATCTAAAATGAGACGGAATAGAACAAATACAAAACTTCTACAAAGGCCAGGTCTAGAAACATCTAAAATGATACGGAATGGAACAAATATAAAACTTCTACAAACGCCAGGTTTTGGAACATCTAAAACGATACGGAATGAAACAAATACAAAACTACTACAAAACGCCAGGTCTAAGAACATCTAAAATGATACGCAATGAAACAAATACAAAATTTCTACAAACGCCAGGTCTTGGAACATTTAATACGATACGGAATGGAACAAATACAAAACTTCTACAAACGCCAGGTCTTGGAACATCTAAAATGATACGGAACGGAACAAATACAAAACTTCTACAAAGGCCAGGTCTAGGAACATCTTAAATGATACAGAATGGAACAAATACAAAACTTCTAAAAAGGCCAGGTCTGAGAACATTTAAAATGATACGGAATAGAACAAATACAAAACTTCTAAAAAGGCCAGGTCTGGGAACATTTAAAATGATACAGAATGGAACAAATACAATAGCTTCAACAAAAACCATGTCTTGACACATCTAAAATGATACGGAATGAATCAAATATAAAACTTCTACAAAGGCCAGGTCTTGGAACATCTAAAACGATACGGAATGGAACAATTACAAAACTTCTACAAAGGCCAGGTCTTGGAACATCTAAAATGATACGGAATGAAACAAATATAAAACTTCTACAAACGCCAGGTCTGGGAACATCTAAAATGGTACGGAATGGAACAAATAAAAAAATACTACAAAAGCCAGGTCTGGGAACATCTAAAATGATACGGAATGGAACAAATACAAAACTTCTACAAACGCCAGGTCTTGGAACATCTAAAATGATACGGAATGGAACAAATACAATAGTTCAACAAAAACCTTGTCTTCGAACATCTAAAATAATACGGAATGAAAAAAATACAAAACTTCTACAAACGCTATGTCTGGGAACATCTAAAATGATACGGAATGGAACAAATACAAAACTTCTAAAACGCTATGTCTGGGAACATCTCAAATGATACGGAATAGAACAAATAAAAAACTTCTACAAATATTAGGTCTGGGAACATCAAAAATAAAAGGGATGGAACAAATACAAAAATACTGCAGATGCCAAGTCTTGGAACATCTAAAATGATACGGAATGGAACAATTACAAAACTTCTACAAAGGCCAGGTCTGGGAACATCTAAATTGATACGGAATGGAACAAATAAAAAACTACTACAAACACAATGTTTTGGAACATCTTAAATGATACGGAATGGAACCAATACAAAACTTCTACAAACGCCGGGTCTGGGAACATCTTAAATGATACGGAATGGAACAAATACAAGCTTCTACAAACGCCAGGTCTGGGAACATCTAAAATGATACGGAATGGAACAAATACAAAACTTCTACAAACGCCAGGTCTGGGAACATCTAAAATGATACGGAATGAAACAAATACAAACTTCTACAAACGCCAGGTCCTGGAACGGCTAAAATGATACGGAATGGAACAAATACAAAACTTCTACAAACGCCAGGTCTGGGAATATCTAAAATGATACGGAATGAAATAAATACAAGCTTCTACAAACGCCAGGTCTGGGAACATCTAAATTGATACGGAATGGAACAAATACAATAGTTCAACAAAAACCATGTCTTGGAACATCTTAAATGATACGGAATCGAACAAATACAAAACTTCTACAAAGGCCAGGTCTTGGAACATCTAAAATGATACGGAATGGAACAAATACAATAGTTCAACAAAAACCATGTCTTGGAACATCTAAAATGATACGGAATGAAACAAATACAGAACGTCTACAAACGCTAAGCCTGAGAACATCTAAAATGATACGTATTGGAACAAATACAAAACTACTACAAACGCCAGGTCTTGGAACATCTAAAATGATACGGAATGAAACAAATACAAAACTACTGCTAACACTAGGTCTGAGAACATCTAAAATGATACGAAATGGAACAAATACAAAACTACGACAAACGCCAGGTCTGAGAACATCTAAAATGATACGAAATGGAACAAATACAAAACTACGACAAACGCCAGGTCTTGGAACATTTAAAATGATACGGAATGAAACAAATGATGAGGAATGATTTTCCGAAATGTGCACATCTGGCACATCAAAATTTAGCAGGTATTTGTTATATTTATACAAAACTACTACAATTGCCAGGTCTTGGAACATCTAAAATGATACGGAATGGAACATTTACAAAACTTCTTAAAGGAATAAAAATAAAATTATGTAAAACTAAAATAACGAGCTTTAATAAAACCCGTGTTACAAAATAAATAAATAAATAAATAAATAAATAAATAAATAAATAAAGGGATGGGGGCTAAGAAAACAGAAACGTCGAAAAGCATAAAAATAAAAATGTTAAATTAATTTTTGTCTGATTTTAGTGTGAGGCAGTTTATAACTAGGCTTGTCGAGGGACAATGATTTTCCTCTGGTACCGCCGGAAAAATCTTAACCGTATTGTGTAAAACACCATTATAATAGACTGTTTGTGATATGTTACTTTTGACAATTCATTAATTTTGTGTCTGTATCTAACCTGACAGTTAGACATATATATTTTTGTAATTTTACTAGAATAGGAAGAAATTGTCAATTAATTTACACGATTAAAAATGTATCTAAAGTTTCAAGTTTACCAGGTTAGTATCAATATATACCTACAGTTAGCATCATTAGTTCTTTGAGTTTCCAATATCTCCCGCTCGGCTCTCATTTTGGCTAAATTTACTAAATTAACATATCTTCCATTTGGATTTCTCCATGCCAAAATTTTAACAACGCAAAAAGCTAAAAATACCACTGCAAGTCTCATTTTAGTTAAAGATTTAACATAAATGCTTTCACAACCGAAAATGTTAAAATGAGTTGTACAATATTTTAATGATCAATTTATACAAAATTAAGCAAGACAAGCATGATTATTTTTTTTAATTAAAACTAACCTTAATATTTTAAATTCTCCTAAATTTGTTTTATTTATATACATCATAAGAGTGATAATTTATAAAAAATGTTGAGAAAACCATAATATATATATATATATATATATATATATATATATATATATATATATATATATATATATATATATATATATATATATATAATTTCCTTGTGAGTTTGATAAATTAACATTATTTTGTCATTAATAAAAACAAAATTGTATCTTAAAATAAAAAAAAAGATTAATCATTTTACGGACTGCTTTTTAATGAGAAGAAAAAACTTGCATATTTATTTTACAGACATTTTATTTAAATTATAGTGGTATTGTATCACACAAACAAGTACTGTTACACTTAACAATAACTTTACACGTAGCACTTGGCATACACAAACAGTACAACAGAATAAATATCTATATCGCTATTAAATAAGGGGATCTTTGATAGTTTGAACAGTGGTTGTGTGTTGGTTTACCCCCCCCCTTTTTTTTATTGCCTTTCCTTGTTTTGCAGTTAAATCATCATTTTGTTTTGTTTTCTTGATAAAAAAGACTTTTACTTTAAATCGCTTTAGCAGGTTGATCCAAATTAAACATGAAAGCTCAACAAGTAGGGCTATATTTCCAGTCGTGAAGTGTTTTATTTAAAGAAAAAACTCTATTTCATCGAGGCGATCATTTCTAATAATAATAATAACTTTATTTCTCACATTGCAATACAATACAGAGAAACATATTATGACATGTTATATACATATTGCGACATGTTATTTAACAAATGAACTGTTTTAAAATGGTATTCATTGTCAGTATAAAGGTAACAACTTTGCAAGCAAACGGAATAACGCGCTTTAGCGCGTTCTGAACAGTTTGCTTGCAAAGTTGTTGCCTTCGTTTTTTTAAAAAAATTCTTCATTTATTTTAAGAAAAAAAAAAACCCATCTTTAACACATGCACATCGGGGGAGTCCAGTAGACGCAACAGCTGAATTTAAGACCGAGAACGACTCATTATTAATCCGCAATATTTTTAATGTGGGGTAACAACGGGGAGTTTTGGTTTGAAAAATTATAGTGTTATCAGGTATTTTGATGGTATTTTCTCGATTTTTCATTAATATAATGAATTTTTTTAGAATATTGGATATAAATAATATGTATAAAAAATGAATATCAACGATAAATGTGTTGTTTTTTGTGGACTATATTTCAGTCGAAAATCAGGTGCACCTGTGTGGCCCAATTTCAATTTGCAAAGAAGTTTGGAGTACAAGATTGCTGGCTAAATGTTGGAAGTGAAATTTGTGAATCTGAAACGGGAAGGGGGGTACTGTAGCTGAGAATAATTTCAATGGCCAAGCATGTGGGTTTTGAATCTGATATATGAGTAGACATGGATTTACCGAGATTTTTTTTGTTTTCTGGAATGTCGATATTGTTAGGTTGAGATTCACTCTAACATAATGTGCTGAGCTTCATAATCAGTATCATTCAAATGTAGACAGCAAAGCAGTGAAAAGTATACTTATTCTTTACGCCTGGTGTGGTGCAAATATCTCTCAAAGTTTAGAAAATTACCGTTTTAAGGTTAGCAAGGAGTTGTGTAGTACTTAAACCATGTATTGTACTTTTGAGGAGTTGCCATTGTATTCCTTGTAAATTGATTGAAAGTATGTAGATGATTTTTCAGTTTTTCCGATCAACAAACACAGTATGTGAATCGGACAATTTTCACTGGATGTGGCATACATGCGTGAATCTAATTCCATTTGAAATTTACATCACTTGAAATTTACATCCCGCGAGACACAAAATTGATTGACAAGTTGTACCATTACACATTGTCTCAAAATAATATATATATATATATATATATATATATATATATATATATATATATATATATATATATATATATATATATATATCAGCTTTGTCAAGGTAGGAAGAATTTTTTAAAGATCCGATTGTTCAAAATTTTTTGTGGTTTGATGGTTTTGACTGATCTGTTGTTGTCTGTTCTTTCAACAGGCCATCAAAAACACCACTCTGTCTCTCACAATGTCAATATTACGGTGAATATCAGCCAGGTGCCTATATATGTTATCAAAATATTATTTTATCAATTTCTTTGATTTTACTTTTTAATATCTCGTAAATGTGTTTTTCAGTCTCATCTCGAATGTAAACAAATGTGACGTGACAGTCATGTTTTTTTTCCTATGATAATGTAGTTCCGGATTGTATATTGCATTTTATATGTATTCATACACGGAGGGACAAAATTTTTTGGTATTCATTGTCAGGAACAATTACAACGGCTCTCAAGCTTGCAGCTATGGGAATTTCACAAGGCAAATGAAAATATATACATATTGTGACATGTTATATACATATTGTGACATGTTATATACATATTAGGACATGTTATATACATATTACGACATGTAATTTACATATTACGACATGTTATATACATATTATAACATGTTATATACATATTACGACATGTAATATACATATTACGACATGTTATATACATATTGCGACATGTTTTATACATATTACGACATGAAATATACATATTACGACATGTTATATACATATTGCGACATGTTATATACATATAATAACATGTTATATACATATTACGACATGTAATATACATATCACGACATGTTATATACATATTGCGACATGTTATATACATATTACGACATGTTATATACATATTATGATATGTTATATACATATTAGGACATGTTATATACATATTATGACATGTTAAATACTTATTAGGACATGTAATATACATATTACGACATGTTATATACATATTACGACATGTTATATACATATTATGACATGTAATATAAATATTACCACATGTTATATACATGTACATATTGTGACATGTTATATACATTTTAGGACATGTTATACATATTGTGACATGTTATATTAATATTAGGACATGTTATATACATATTGTGACATGTTATATACATATTACGACATGTTATATACACATTGTGACATGTTATATACATATTAGGACATGTTACATACATATAAGGACATGTTATATACATATTGTGACATGTTGTATACATATTAGGACATGTTATATACATATTACGACATGTAATTTACATATTACGACATGTTATATACATATTATAACATGTTATATACATATTACGACATGTAATATACATATTACGACATGTTATATACATATTGCGACATGTTTTATACATATTACGACATGAAATATACATATTACGACATGTTATATACATATTGCGACATGTTATATACATATAATAACATGTTATATACATATTACGACATGTAATATACATATCACGACATGTTATATACATATTGCGACATGTTATATACATATTACGACATGTTATATACATATTATGATATGTTATATACATATTAGGACATGTTATATACATATTATGACATGTTAAATACTTATTAGGACATGTAATATACATATTACGACATGTTATATACATATTACGACATGTTATATACATATTATGACATGTAATATAAATATTACCACATGTTATATACATGTACATATTGTGACATGTTATATACATTTTAGGACATGTTATACATATTGTGACATGTTATATTAATATTAGGACATGTTATATACATATTGTGACATGTTATATACATATTACGACATGTTATATACACATTGTGACATGTTATATACATATTAGGACATGTTACATACATATAAGGACATGTTATATACATATTGTGACATGTTGTATACATATTACGACATGTTATATACATATTGTGACATTTTACATATTATGACATGTTATGTACATATTGCGACATGTTATATACATATTAGGATATGTTATATAAATATTATGACATGTTATATACATATTATGACATGTTATATACATATTATGACATGTTATATACATATTGGGACATGTTATATATATTAGGACATGTTATATACATATAGTGACATGTTATATACATATTGTGACATGTTATATACATATTGTGACATGTTATATACATATTAGGACATGTTATATACATATTGCGACATGTTAAATACATATTATGACATGTTATATACATATTACGACATGTAATATACATATTAGGACATGTTATCTACATATTGTGACATGTTATATACATATTAGGACATGTTATGTTATATACATATTAGGACATGTTTTATACATATTGTGCCATGTTATTTACATATTGTAACATGTCATATACATATTGTGCCATGTAATATACATATTGCGACATGTTATATACATATTATGACATGTAATAAAAATATTATGACATGTAATATAAATATTACCACATGTTATATACATGTACATATTAGGACATGTTATATACATATTGCGACATGTTATATACATATTGCGACATGTTATATACATATTGCGACATGTTATATACATATTGTGACATGTTATATACATATTGTGACATGTTATATACATATAAGGACATGTTATATACATATTGCGACATGATAGATATTTATTAGGACATGTTATATACATATTACGACATGTTATATACATATTAGGACATGTTATATAAATATTACAACATTTTATATACATATTATGACTTGTTATATACATATTATGACATGTTATATACATATTATGACATGTAAGATATATATTAGGACACGTTATATACATATTGTGACATGTTATATACATATAACGACATGTTATATACATATTAGGACATGTTATATACATATTGTGACATGTTATATACATATAAGGACATGTTATATACATATTAAGACATGTTATATACATATTATGACATGTAATATACTGCGACATGTTAAATACATATTGCGACATGTTATATACATAATGTGACATGTTATATACATATTAGGACATGTTATATACATATTGTGACATATTATATACATTTTGTGTACATATTACGACATGTTATATACATATTAGGACATGTTATATACATATTGTGACATGTTATATACATATTGTGACATGTTATATACATATTGTTACATGTTATATACATATTGTGACATGTTATATACATATTACGACATGTTATATACATATTATGACATGTTACATACATATTAGGACATGTTATATACATACTAGGACATGTTATATACATATTGTGACATGTTATATACTTCTAAGAACATGTAATATACATGTTGTGACATGTTCTATACATATTAAGACATGTTATATACATATAAGGACATGTTATATACATATAAGGACATGTTATATACATATTAGGACATGTTATATACATATTGTGACATGTTATATACATATTGTTACATGTTATATACATATTGTGACATGTTATATACATATTACGACATGTTATATACATATTATGACATGTTACATACATATTAGGACATGTTATATACATACTATGACATGTTTTATACATATTGTGACATGTTATATACTTCTAAGAACATGTAATATACATGTTGTGACATGTTCTATACATATTAAGACATGTTATATACATATAAGGACATGTTATATACATATTAGGACATGTAATATACATATTGTGACATGTTATATACATATAAGGACATGTTATATACATATTGTGATATGTTATATACATATTGTGACATGTTTTCTTCATATTAAGACATGTTATATACATATTGCGACATGTTATATACATATAAGAACATGTAATATACTGCGACATGTTAAATACATTTTGCAACATGTTATATACATAATGTGACATGTTATATACATATAAGGACATGTTATATACATATTGTGACTTATTATATACATATTGTGTACATATTACGACATGTTATATACATATAAGGACATGTTATATACATATTGTGACATGTTATATACATATTATGACATGTTATATACATATTGTTACATGTTATATATATTAGGACATGTTATATACATATAGTGACATGTTATATACATATTGTGACATGTTATATACATATTGTGACATGTTATATACATATTAGGACATGTTATATACATATTGCGACATGTTAAATACATATTATGACATGTTATATACATATTACGACATGTAATATACATATTAGGACATGTTATCTACATATTGTGACATGTTATATACATATTAGGACATGTTATGTTATATACATATTAGGACATGTTATATACATATTAAGACATGTTTTATACATATTGTGCCATGTTATTTACATATTGTAACATGTCATATACATATTGTGCCATGTAATATACATATTGCGACATGTTATATACATATTATGACATGTAATAAAACTATTATGACATGTAATATAAATATTACCACATGTTATATACATGTACATATTAGGACATGTTATATACATATTGCGACATGTTATATACATATTGCGACATGTTATATACATATTGCGACATGTTATATACATATTGTGACACGTTATATACATATTGTGACATGTTATATACATATAAGGACATGTTATATACATATTGGGACATGATAGATATTTATTAGGACATGTTATATACATATTACGACATGTTATATACATATTAGGACATGTTATATAAATATTACAACATTTTATATACATATTATGACTTGTTATATACATATTATGACATGTTATATACATATTATGACATGTAAGATATATATTAGGACACGTTATTTACATATTGTGACATGTTATATACATATAACGACATGTTATATACATATTAGGACATGTTATATACATATTGTGACATGTTATATACATATAAGGACATGTTATATACATATTAAGACATGTTATATACACATTATGACATGTAATATACTGCGACATGTTAAATACATATTAAGACATGTTATATACATATTGTGACATGTTATATACATATTAGGACATGTTATATACATATTGTGACATATTATATACATTTTGTGTACATATTACGACATGTTATATACATATTAGGACATGTTATATACATATTGTGACATGTTATATACATATTGTGACATGTTATATACATATTGTTACATGTTATATACATATTGTGACATGTTATATACATATTACGACATGTTATATACATATTATGACATGTTACATACATATTAGGACATGTTATATACATACTAGGACATGTTATATACATATTGTGACATGTTATATACTTCTAAGAACATGTAATATACATGTTGTGACATGTTCTATACATATTAAGACATGTTATATACATATAAGGACATGTTATATACATATTAGGACATGTAATATACATATTGTGACATGTTATATACATATAAGGACATGTTATATACATATTGTGATATGTTATATACATATTGTGACATGTTTTCTTCATATTAAGACATGTTATATACATATTGCGACATGTTATATACATATAAGAACATGTAATATACTGCGACATGTTAAATACATTTTGCAACATGTTATATACATAATGTGACATGTTATATACATATTAGGACATGTTATATACATATTGTGACATATTATATACATATTGTGTACATATTACGACATGTTATATACATATAAGGACATGTTATATACATATTGTGACATGTTATATACATATAAGGACATGTTATATACATATAAGGACATGTTATATACATATTGTGACATGTTATATACATATTGTTACATGTTATATACATATTGTGACATGTTATATACATATTACGACATGTTATATACATATTATGACATGTTACATACATATTAGGACATGTTATATACATATTGTGACATAAGTAAAATAATATTTTTAGTTGAAAATAATTAAAAAAACTTTCTAAGACAGGTTGCGCTAAAAATGTTTTATTATACTTGATTTACTTATCTCGATTCAGTAAGTTCTAAGATGTTGAGTTTAGGACAGTAATGTTGTTTAACACAACATGTTTGTCTTGTCATTGAAGATGTCAGTATTGAAATGGTGAAGTGGAAGGAAATGGTATTGGTTTTAGCCTGATTCATGATTTTTCTTCTGTACAGAGCAGTTATTTTTGACATGGTGTTGTGAAGTAAGTGAGTTGGAGAAAGGGTGTTTTAAATTTTTACGCGTAAGTAAGATTTCATTCATGATAAGGTAATAAGGCGACGAGCTCTCAGTTACATGCATTAATGATTTTTAAGCCTCAGTCAAGATTATTTGACATATATAGATGCGCACAGTTATGAGATGTTGGATTTGAATGTAGCAAATTATTTTAACTCTCGAGAAAGAATTTCTTGACTGAGGCGTCAAGCACCATTACTTTAAAATCACTGCTTCATTATATTTGTTATTTTAAATATGCAACTGCAAAATCAAAATCGGACATCTTTATAGTTTATTTAACAGTTATAAGGGAACCGTTTACCATTATTAATTCTCAACAATAGAACTGAATTCATACCTTGTAAGATTAGATTTCGGCGCACCGAAAGCTGATAGCCAAGGAAATTTACATTCAGGGAATTTTTAGTTTTACTCTGAAAGTAACGACATAAATTGCCGCTAAAAACCAGTCGGATTAAGATAATGACATTTGTAATTTAGTTTTTGAAGCCCAGTCTTTATAATGTCAATACAGCCTTACCCTAGACAGTATATATTCCGTTCTTTCCTTTAAAAATATACTTTAGAAAAACTATTATCTGTGTATCCAAGCTAACCAAGCTTGATAGTGGCCAAAGTATAATTACGATGTAGAGTATCCAAGCTAACCAAGCTTGATAGCGACCAAGGTATAATTACGATGTAGAGTATCCAAGCTAACCAAGCTTGATAGCGACCAAGGTATAATTACGATGTAGTATCCAAGCTAACCAAGCTTGATAGTGACCAAGTTATAATTACGATGTAGAGTATCCAAGCTAACCAAGCTTGACAGTGACCAAGTTATAATTTCGATGTAGAGTATCCAAGCTAACCAAGCTTGATAGTGACCAAGTTATAACTACGATGTAAAGTATTCAAGCTAATCAAGCTTGATAGTGACCAAGTATAATTACGATGTAGAGTATCCAAGCTAACCAAGCTTGATAGTGACCAAGTTATAACTACGATGTAAAGTATTCAAGCTAATCAAGCTTGATAGTGACCAAGGTATAATTACGATGTAGAGTATCCAAGCTAACCAAGCTTGATAGTGACCAAGTTTTAACTACGATGTAACGTATTCAAGCTAATCAAGCTTGATAGTGACCAAGTATAATTACGATGTAGAGTATCCAAGCTAACCAAGCTTGACAGTGACTAAGTTATAACTACGATGAAGAGTATCCAAGCTAACCAAGCTTGATAGTGACCAAGTATAATTACGATGTAGAATATCCAAGCTAACCAAGCTTGATAGTGACCAAGGTATAATTACAATGTAAAGTATCCAAGCTAATCAAGCTTGATAGTGACCAAGTTATAACTACGATGTAGAGTATCCAAGCTAATCAAGCTTGATAGTGACCAAGTATAATTACGAAGTAGAGTATCCAAGCAAACCTGCAAGATAGTGACCAAGTTATAATTACGATGTACTTATTCTTGATATCTCTTATTTTTAGGGATAAAATGAAATAATTTTTATTGACTCATATACAGAATATATAGGATTTTACATGAGTGATTATAAAATATTTCATTTACTAAACCAGTTAATTAAGTTTTATGCGACGAGTCTTGGCGAGTTGTATATTATTTATTAAACGAATTTGATAAATTAAGAATTACAAAAATAAACACGAATGTAAGATTATATTATTACATGAGCCAGAAAAAAGTATGTCCGTTTTACAACCGTTTTTTTTTAATTCTTCGAACAAAGCTGATTTACCAAAATGCAGACAAGACACGTTAACCTATATATTTGTCCAAAGAAATACTACCATATTTAATGTGTATAATAATGTCAAAAATATTTATCGAATTTCCCATCGAAGAAATACAAAAAAAAATATTTTCAAATTTGTATAACTTTTTAAAAATATCAAATAATGAATTTATGTATAAGTATATCAATAAAACAAACAGCAGTTGACGTCAAACTTGCACATTGTTTTTGTTATACCAACATGAAGACGTTTATCCTACATCGTATAGGCCTATGTATCTTTTATTCTGAATCTACAAAGTCCGATTACGGCTGACAAATCGTGCCTAAAAAGTACTGTACAGATAAGTTTTAACATGACAACAGTCAGTTCAATATAAGAGGAAAGAGTTGTATGAGTCGTGAGACACGTCATACCTCTTCTGCTGAAGTGACAGTTGTCATATAAAAATTTAACTTGTACAACTCTTACCTCTAATATTGAAGTGACAGTGGTCATATACAAATTTAACTAGTACAACTCTTACCTCTAATATTGAAGTGACAGTTGTCATATAAAAATTTAACTTGTACAACTCTTACCTCTAATATTGAAGTGACAGTGGTCATATACAAATTTAACTAGTACAACTCTTACCTCTAATATTGAAGTGACAGTTGTCATATAAAAATTTAACTTGTACAACTCTTACCTCTAATATTGAAGTGACAGTGGTCATATACAAATTTAACTAGTACAACTCTTACCTCTAATATTGAAGTGACAGTTGTCATATACAAATTTAACTTGTACAACTCTTACCTCTAATATTGAAGTGACAGTTGTCATATACAAATTTAACTTGACAACTCTTACCTCTAATATTGAAGTGACAGTTGTCATATACAAATTTAACTTGTACAACTCTTACCTCTAATATTGAAGTGACAGTTGTCATATACAAATTTAACTTGTACAACTCTTACCTCTAATATTGAAGTGACAGTTGTCATATACAAATTTAACTTGTACAACTCTTACCTCTAATATTGAAGTGACAGTTGTCATATACAAATTTAACTTGTACAACTCTTACCTCTAATATTGAAGTGACAGTTGTCATATACAAATTTAACTTGTACAACTCTTACCTCTAATATTGAAGTGACAGTTGTCATATACAAATTTAACTTGTACAACTCTTACCTCTAATATTGAAGTGACAGTTGTCATATACAAATTTAACTTGTACAACTCTTACCTCTAATATTGAAGTGACAGTTGTCATATACAAATTTAACTTGTACAACTCTTACCTCTAATATTGAAGTGACAGTTGTCATATACAAATTTAACTTGTACAACTCTTACCTCTAATATTGAAGTGACAGTTGTCATATAAAAATTTAACTTGTACAACTCTTACCTCTAATATTGAAGTGACAGTTGTCATATACAAATTTAACTTGTACAACTCTTAACTTTACTACTGAAGTGACAGTTGTCATATACAAATTTAACTTGTACAACTCTTAACTTTACTATTGAAGTGACAGTTGTCATATAAAAATTTAACTTGTACAACTCTTAACTTTACTACTGAAGTGACAGTTGTCATATACAAATTTAACTTGTACAACTCTTAACTTTACTATTGAAGTGACAGTTGTCATATACAAATTTAACTTGTTCAACTCTTAACTTTACTATTGAAGTGACAGTTGTCATATACAAATTTAACTTGTTCAACTCTTAACTTTACTACTGAAGTGACAGTTGTCATATACAAATTTAACTTGTACAACTCTTAACTTTACTACTGAAGTGACAGTGGTCATATACCAATTTAACTAGTACAACTCTTAACTTTACTACTGAAGTGACAGTGGTCATATAAAAATTTAACTTGTTCAACTCTTAACTTTACTACTGAAGTGACAGTGGTCATATAAAA
>CM056611.1:21814486-21926819 GCA_029721355.1 Tegillarca granosa | reverse complement strand
AAAATTTAACTTGTACAACTCTTACCTCTAATATTGAAGTGACAGTTGTCATATACAAATTTAACTTGTACAACTCTTAACTTTACTACTGAAGTGACACTTGTCATATAAAACTTTAACTTGTACAACTCTTACCTCTAATACTGAAGTGACAGTGGTCATATACAAATTTAACTAGTACAACTCTTAACTTTACTACTGAAGTGACAGTTGTCATATAAAAATTTAACTAGTACAACTCTTAACTTTACTACTGAAGTGACAGTTGTCATATAAAAATTTAACTTGTTCAACTCTTAACTTTACTACTGAAGTGACAGTTGTCATATACAAATTTAACTTGTTCAACTCTTGACTTTACTACTGAAGTGACAGTTGTCATATAAAAATTTAACTTGTACAACTCTTACCTCTAATACTGAAGTGACAGTTGTCATATACAAATTTAAC
Source organism: Tegillarca granosa (assembly GCA_029721355.1). Taxonomy (NCBI): domain Eukaryota; kingdom Metazoa; phylum Mollusca; class Bivalvia; order Arcoida; family Arcidae; genus Tegillarca; species Tegillarca granosa. Next base: position 21,926,369 of record CM056611.1, on the reverse strand, counting down.
TAGTACAACTCTTAACTTTACTACTGAAGTGACAGTTGTCATATAAAAATTTAACTTGTTCAACTCTTAACTTTACTACTGAAGTGACAGTTGTCATATACAAATTTAACTTGTACAACTCTTAACTTTACTATTGAAGTGACAGTTGTCATATACAAATTTAAGTTGTTCAACTCTTAACTTTACTACTGAAGTGACAGTTGTCATATAAAAATTTAACTTGTACAACTCTTACCTCTAATATTGAAGTGACAGTTGTCATATACAAATTTAACTTGTACAACTCTTACCTCTAATATTGAAGTGACAGTTGTCATATACAAATTTAACTTGTACAACTCTTACCTCTAATATTGAAGTGACAGTTGTCATATACATATTTCACTTGTTCAACTTTTAACTCTAATACGGAAGTGACAATTGTCATATACAAATTTGACTTGTACAATTCTTACCTCTAATACTGGTGTGACGGTTGTCATATACATATTTCATTTGTTCAACAATTAACTCTAATTCTGAAGTGACAAATGTCATATACAAATTTAACTAGTCTAACTGTTAACACTAATAACGAAGTGACAGTTGTCATATCATATACACATTTAACTTGTTCAACTCTTATCTCTAATAATGAAATGACAATTGCCATTTTAAAACTTATCATGTACAATACAGTACTTGAAACAAGTTCGATGTGTCAGCTGTTATGGCGTTTGAATCCATATCCAATGTATGATCTCTTTTATTACATTTCTGTCTATATATACGTTATATATATAACAAATACCTGCCTAATTTAGATGTGCCATATATGCATATTTCGGAAAATCATTTCTCATCAGTGACACTAGGGGCCGAAAAGTTTGATAGATAAAAAACATAAGCCAAACAGTTGAAATGTAATGAATCTAATTATAAAGTTCCAAAATTATATGAAACCAAATCCAGCTAAGTAATGCTTTGCATGAGGGAACAGACCTTAGTTTTATATAAATTTCAAAAATTAAGACGACTGAAAATTTTGCTAAATGGTATATTTTCTGACAGCACAAAGTACTGCCTACTGAGTTATGGATACCCCCGGGGAGTTTTACTCCACCAGCAGCGGTACCCGCTCAGGGGTAGTAAATATATAACAAATACCTGCCTAATTTAGATGTGCCATATATGCACATTTCGGAAAATCAATCCTCATCAGTGACATTAGGGGCCGAAAAGTTTGATAGATAAAAAACATAAGCCAAACAGTTGAAATGTAATGAATCTAATTATAAAGTTCCAAAATCATATGAAACCAAATCCAGCTAAGGAATGCTTTGCATGAGGAAACAGACCTTAGTTTTAAATAAATTTCAAAAATTAAGACGACTGAAAATTTTGCTAAATGGTATATTTTCTGACAGCACAAAGTACTGCCTACTGAGTTATGAATACCCTCGGGGAGTTTTACTCCACCAGCAGCGGTACCCGCTCAGGGGTAGTAAATATATAACAAATACCTGCCTAATTTAGATGTGCCATATATGCATATTTCGGAAAATCATTCCTCATCAGTGACACTAGGGGCCAAAAAGTTTGATAGATAAAAAAACATAAGCCAAACAGTTGAAATGTAATGAATCTAATTATAAAGTTCCAAAATTATATGAAACCAAATCCAGCTAAGGAATGCTTTGCATGAGGGAACAGACTTTAGTTTTAAATAAATTTTAACAATTAAGACGACTGAAAATTTTTTATATGTGATAGGTTATCCATTGAAAGTATATAAAAGTAGTGCCTGTGCGTAAGATTATGACTTGAATTCCAAGCGCTTGTTATCAAGGTCGCGAAAATTCTTGTATTGTGTCATGTTTTTGGTTGCTTTGGCTGTTTTATCATGAACTTATGATTGTGTCATGTTGTTGGTTACTTTGGCTATTTGTTCATTCGATTGTATTGTTACCTGTTGTTGGTTACTTTTGCTGTTTTATCATAAACTTGTAATTGTGTCATGTTGTCGTTAACTGTAACTTTTTTATCATAAACATTTTATTGTGTCATGTTCTTGGTTACATTTGCTGTTTTATCATCATTTGTATTCTGTCATGATCTTGGTTACTTTTCCAGTTTTATCATAAACTCGTATACGTATAGCAAATTATTATAATTGTGGTCGCTCTTTTATCATAAACTTGTAATTTTGTCATGTTCTTAGTTATATTGGCTGTTTTATCTTGGACTTGTATTGTATACTGTTTTGGTTATGTTCGCTGTTTTTATCATTATCTTGTATTCTGTCATGTTCTTAGTTGCATTGGCTGTTTTATCATGGACTTGTATAGTATACTGTTTTGTTATCTTCGCTGTTTTACTATCAACTTGTATTCTGTCACGTTCTTGGTAATTTAGGTTGTTTTGTCATTTTTTTGTGTAGTGTTATGGACATGGACACGTTAACTGTTTTATCTTTGACGTTTTTGTTTGTGTTTTTCGGTATGTTAGTTCTTTGTTCATTTACTTGTAATGTTGCACATATCGTCGCATTTTTATGTGTTCAGTTACTTACATGTTTCTTCTATTTTGCTATAATTTTAGTTATTCTACAAATTTTGCGATGTATTCTTACTGACTTTGTCTTTGTTATTTTTTTTTATCTTTTACATCAACGTCAACTTCAATTTAAGATTAAAATGAAAATTAAGAAAATGGAATTTTCGAAAATAAACGACATTTACATACGAAAAGTATGATTTAAAAACAATTTACAGAAATATATGCGTTAGCTATTACTTGACGATGATGTGTGCAATATGATGTTATTATTTAAATCTATAACGGAGAAAAATGTCATAACTAAATATATATGCAGAGATTTGGACCAGTTTTTTACTTTATAGCTTCACTTTCACTTATTTTTTACTTTTTTATCAGACAGCAAATGTTACTGAATCAAAAAAAAAAAAAGTTGAAAGAGTTTTTTAATTGCGCATAAAATCAAGTATTCTGATACTTCAATATTATGTAAAAATATAAGTAAGTACACAATTCTAAAAATCTTCTAGTATTTCCTTAAAGAATGTCAAAGGATAAAATTAAAACAGTCCAAGGTCTTATATGTATAAACATATTCCTTGTACCAACCGATACAGAACTGTTAATATATTTTTATAAGTAGGGGATTCTTCAAAAACTTCTAGTATTTCCTTAAAAATGTAAAAGGATAAAATTGAAACTGTCTTATGTTAAAACTACTACATAGTTTATTTTTACGCAGTTTATTTTCTTTGATGTAAGCAAAACAATTTCTTCAATCATTTGATGTTTCTTCAATCCTTTGTTCATTATTTCTTAAAAAATAATTCTAGTATATATGAAAAATAAAAGATCAATCTTAGGTTTTTATCATCACTATAGAAGTCGACAAAAAAGATAACTTTTTAGGGTATTTTCATTATTTGCAATAGTATCGGGGCAACCAATAATACACTAACTTACAAACACCAGCAAGCTCAATGAATAATTCAATAAATTTAAAGAAAAAACAATAAGAAAGAAAAAGTAGGAACAAATACATATGAAATATATATGAAGGGTTTGTAACTTTTAACATGTCAGACTCTGGCTTTATTTTTTATTTATTTATTTACTTATTTATTTATTTATTATTATTATTTTGCTGTTAAATGAGTAGTGACACTACAAAAACTTATGTAAATATATCAATTTATTATAGACAATAAAAATGCTTTTAAGAAACCTGTTGAACATGTTGATTTGGTATCATTTTTAGAATTCAATTGTTTCAACATAATTTTAAGAATTGCAAAAATGGTAAAAGCTCTTGAAATTTATAAAATAATGATATTGTTTAAAATATTGTGTTACGTTTTCTACTTATTTATAGGCTGATAAAATGATATAAGTTTATAAGTATAATTCAAGTATAATTTATAAGTTTTCGTTATCTTTTTTTGAAAAAAAAATATTGTTCCTCTGTTGATCATCAAAATCAGGTGTATGACCATTCTTTTAAATGCAGGATTTTTCAATTTAAAGAAAGAATGGTTAGTTAAATGTTGATGTACGCAAGATTACCATTTTCCAGCTATTTATGATAAGACAATTTTCTGAAACTCAAGGATTAATTGGCCGGTATTTTGGTGTTTGCTTGGACTTTTACCTCAATTATGACACCCACAAAAGGGTACATTTAAAACTATATGATGACTTTAATTTTTCAGATTCTGTTTTGTGGTTTATATGTTAATAGGGAATTGTAGAGTTGTTTCGACTACAACAAAGCATGATGCTTCTTTTCTGAATTCGACATAGACTGGTATCTTTGTGTTTTATTTATTGACATAATTCCAGCCTCGACATTTCAAAGACCCTTGTCTTAACTTACCCTGGATATAATTGACATCCCATAGTTTCATGTTCCTTTCATTGTTAAATTTAATTTCACAAGTGGCAGTTACAAGCTACATATACAGAAAGTGCTTGCTCTTCCGGAGAACCCGACCGAACCCCCTAACTCAATCACTTGTGGCACTGCTCTGCTTACCATTCAAAAAATCGTTTCAATTTATCCCCGATTAAATGGTTAAAACACTCGAATTACCGTAAATGTACTTATTTTCGCGCAATCAAATTTTAGCGCAAATGACATGTTGGCACTAATTCGCGCAATCATAAATTAGCGCACTCACGGTTGGTTGAAGTCAATTTTAGAAATGGACTTTAATAACGTATCACAATTACTAGATTGTTTCCGTTTTTTTTTCTATTTTTTTTATCTTAAAAAAGTGTTCAAAATGTAAACATATGTACCGCACGTTGACCTATTAAATGTTTAAATAAGATTTTACAGAAAAAATAAGGCGTGTGAAGTATAAAAATGACGTTTGTGTGTTGAACGGTATTTTATGCTTACTTTCATCGTACAATTTTTTTAAATTTAGTGAATTAAATCGTTATCTATTGTTTTGAAGTCTAACGTGCATCGATTCGGTTATAATGCGCTTTGATTGCATTTCCCACCGATCTTGAAGGAGCACCTTTTACATACATGGTTATTCCGATATTCGTGGCTGGATATTTGTTTTGAGATGGATAATCTTGACTTGACGAAACTAACGAGATTCAAATTTTGCGGGACGGTGTGAAAGGGATTGAAATATCAATGGTTTAGACGCGAATAGGTGGAAATACGGAAAATCATAGCTTGGGTCAAGACTCCGCTCTTGACTAATCAAAATCATGTTTGCATAAACGGTAAGGTCGGTTTCTTCCCTCTGTCGGTTGATAAAAGTGACATGCAAGCTGATGTTAATTGTTAATTAAACTGAAATCACAACACGTGTGAGTAGTTCTCTGTTTTTATTGATAATTTTACCTGTGATTATGATTTTGGATACACTAATGATCTGATACAACTGATAAGCTACCTTGTTTGCAAACCGAGAAAAAAAAAATGTGTAGATTAATTTCGTTTGTTATAATACTTGGCGTAATTTTTTTAAATGAAAATTAATAAAATCTTAACTAAGTTAATTAAAACGTGTAAAATATATCAAACAAAAACACAACACTTAAGTAGGCAAAAACCACTTCTTCGGATCATATACAAAATTCAATTCAATACGATTCAAGAAATCTTTTTGGGTCCGAATTTAAAATGAGTTGAAGCTTTTTTTTAACTTAAAACCACCTGCGTTAATTATATGGAAAACATTTATTCGCAGTAATCATAAATTAGCGCGATTTGTCTAGCGCGAAAATCGTTAAAATAAGATTACCGCTAAATAAAGTACATTTACAGTAATTGTGATACATAGTGATTCCTGGATCTCTTGCTTTGGATAATGAGCATTATAAACTTAGACCTGTTGGCGTGGCCTACCAAATCACTTTACACGCTACCGTATTATTTCAATGAGCACCAGCATTATAGTTTTCTAGTATAATTGATAATGTTTTAGCTTGATTTCAAATACTTTTCAAAATTTTTCTTATGTATCTTATTATATGATAATTAATATTTTGCAAAATCGTTTTTTATAAAAGTATTGTTGAATATTTATTTATTTCAGTCTGTAGTTCCCTTCATTATACTTATGCTTGATGTAAAGGATACTGAAAGCAAAGGTAGGAAATAAATTTTGTAAAGAATCATTTAAACACTATCTTTGTTAACTAAAACAAGTATCTAAACTGGTTTGCTTTTTAGCTCTTTAAATACAAATATACTCGTCCATGACCAAATCACATTAATGATAGACAGATTTTGTAATTTGTTTTATAGCATAGTTATCAACTAAAACAAAGCAAAATAATATTAGGTATAATATTTGAGTGTTACCCTTTGTACTTAATTTAAGAAAAACAGCTAATTTTATTAACTAATAAACAATCTTATATGAATATCAGCCAAAATTGGATTCAAACGTTGGGAGTGAGAGGATTTGTGACTCATAAAGGTCACATTAGACCACCCAGATGATTTATAGTGACTGACTATATAAATGTCACAAACAAAATCAAAAGAAGTAAGGTCTTTTGAATTTGGACCAGATACTGAACAGAGTCATGTATATCGGTAATAAAAAATTAAGATTGATATTAATATCATTGTATTTTTCTTATAGATTTAAAGCCGTACTACTTCGGTACAACGGATCTGTTTTGTATGTTTAAGTATGATAGAAAACGTAGAAATAAACGTGCTGCTAAGTTGAGAGATACATTAGATTTGACAAACAGCTGGGTATACTTCGATGGTTTGTACTTTGAACGAACCTTTGATAGAGACAGATATGGAACATCGCCATATAAAAGTAATTATATAACAAATACCTGCTAAATTTTGATGTGCCAGATGTGCACATTTCGGAAAATCATTCCTCATCAGTGACACTAGGGGCCGAAAAAGTTGATAGATTAAAAAACATAATCTGTGTAAATGGAAAAGGGAAAAATATCCGGCTGGCTACAGCGTTTTAAATCGTAATTGTGCCAAGGACTTCCCCAGAGCGTACAGAATGTTTGCTACCAAATACGATCTGATACGTAATAATTGCCATCACTTTGTAAATTCGTTTTCGTTATTCCTGTCCAGGTTCAAATTTTGTCCCTGGTAGTGTCGAATTTAAAGTTGCTGTCGGTTTTGGACTATCGAAGGCTGTGTTTTAAAAAAAACGACAAAAATCACTAAACATAAAAAATATTTTTTTTCGTATTCATTATTATGTATAAACATTGCTAATTATACCTATCTATAAAGAGGTAGTATTTACTGCTATCTGCTTCATGTTAATACTACATATTGTTAGCTGGTTTTACTTAAACAACATTTATTTGTGGATGACAACTTTCACGATTTCTCTTTTCGTATTCCTGGTTAACCTGTCATTACAACATAATCCTCAAACAGATTCTATTTTTTTTTCTGTTGATGATGTAAGCTTACTTTACGGTGGGCATAAATAATCATTCTAACGAACAATGATACAGCTGCTATATAAAGCCATTTATGTATGAATTAAAAGTAATAAGTTTTTATTGTTGTCAAGTAGAATTCCTAAAAAGGACAAAACTTAAAAGTGACTTGATATTGCAAAAAAACTTCTATGTTTGAAATGAAAAATAAAAACTATGTGAGTATAAGACGTCAACGGTAAAAAACAGTTTTAATTTTTTTTTTTTTTTTTTTTTTTTTTTTTTTTTTTCTTTTTTTTTTTTTTTTTTGTTCAAAATAAAAAAACTTTATTGTCTTATGTTGATTGCATTCATAAGTAAAAAAGAATTGTGGAACATTTTTATCACTAAAGTTAAGCATTACGGTATATAAAATATGTATATTTTTAATTACTAATATTATTTAATTAATCACATCAACACGCATGCACCACACACATACAGCATATATATATATATATATATATATATATATATATATATATATATATATATATCTGTGTGTTGTATCACATGATGGAAAGGCAGCTTTAAGGATCCTTAAAGCCTCCTTAAAGCTGCCTTAAATGTCCCTTTAAGGACCTTTAAGGGGGCTTTAAGTATCCTTAAATATTTTTTAAGGAGTCTTTAAGGACTCCTTAAAGATCCTTAATGGAACTGAAATTTTATGGATCTTTAAGGAGGCTTTAAGGATCTTTAAGAAAAAATTGATATTTTTCCTTTTTTAAAATGGAAAGTAAAGAAATATTATTTTTATCATTATCTTTTTTAAAATTTTATTTAAAAAAAACTATTGCATTTATTAATTTTGAAAAAATAAAGTGATAATAAATTAAATTTCTTTATATTATTTTTATCTCTAGTTTTTAATTTTATTTCTGTACTTTTAGTTTTATTTATTATTACATTCTGTAGTCTATCTGGATTTTAATTGATTAAATAGAAATTACAAGAAATTTTATAATTAAAATTTTCATCTGTTATCCGCTCTCACTGGGAATCGAACCCTGGTCCCTCAAGTTAGGAGTCCATCACCTTACCTATGTAGCTATGGAAGACATGATCCTGATGTTGATAATTATAAAATATGTCTCTAACAATATGCAAATGAGATCACATGAATGAAAGAAAGCAAGTGGATATTTTTCATTTATTTGTGAAAAATGTTTTATATTTCTTTTAAAATATCTCTTACAACAAAAGGATCAAATTAATTTTATTTATTTATTTTTATAAAAATTTCATATATAATTTGCTGCAGTCATCATTTTTATCGAATGCAAGTCAATTCGCCCCCACTTTTAACAAATTCGCCCCCATGTCAAAATCGCCCCACTTCGGGCAAATTCGCCCCCACTTTCAACAAATTCGCCCCCACGTACAAAATCGCCCTCGACAAATTCGCCCCATTTTTTCTGAACTTCATTTTGTAGTAATGACTTATGAGTTGATTTATGACAATATGCTAAAGTAAATCCCCCCTGGAACCTGTGCTCTCAGTGACAAAAGTGGTAGTTCTAAATGCGGTAGCTCAGTTGGCAGAGTAATCGCACCGTAAGTGGGAGGTAGTGAGTTCGAATCCAGACAAGGTATGGTCCAAGACCGCGAAGCACTCAGCATTATGAAAGCTCATTATAAGTGAAATATTTTTGACTTGGGAGTTAAACACCATTACTCAACTCAACTCTAAATACTGGAGGCTACTAGACGGTAGTGAGTATTTCACTTAAGAAAAGTTTTTATTGATTAATTAAAGATATTATCCATACAACAGCTATCGTCTAATGCCGTCTAATAGTTCCATATATTTGTCCAAGTTAAAAATGTGGACAGTTGGTGGTTAGAGGTAAATAGCAATAATCGTACAAAGGACTTTTGATAATCACCATTTCTATATAAATTAGGAGATAACTGTTTTGTATTTGAAGAGTTCCGACCGTAAAACGTGGATTTTACTGTCGCAAATTGAGGTCTACCTGGCGACGCTTGCGGAGCCAGGTAACCGGTATTTGCGATAGTAAAATCCAAGTTTTACGGTCGGAACTCTTCAAATACAAAACAGTTATCTCCACTCTAATGCAAAACAAATAAAATATTCTATAAAATCAGTTTAATTGATGGAAATCCCCACTGCTCTGATCAAAGTTTATTTTTGTTTACAGACGCATCACTAAATCATTAATGTAGACCGATGTCGTTACGCCAAAATATAGTTCTATCAAGAATACACTTGATTCCATTGATATAATAATTTTATTGTTTGAAATGAATAACAGATTTATATTGATCCAGTATCTGTTTCTATGACAAAATTTAGCAATACGGAATCGTCAAAATCATCGAGTCCGTCATTTTTGTTTTGTAAACAAAAGCACGTGTATCGGCGCGCTGGAATACACTACGTAATCGTTACCTAGATAGCACGTGACATCTTAACTCCGACCGTAAAACAGAGATTTTACTGCGGTCGAGGTCCAATCAAAATTCTGCTTACAAAATATTTGCATTAGAATTATTACAGTAATCGCTGTCTTATGTGTGAATTCAGTCAATGCATTATGAATACTCGACATAAATTGCAACACATGCAATGCACAAATAATATGTTAACAGTGTTAATTTGGCATATTCGAGGTAAAATAAAATTAACAATAATAAAAAAAGTTTTAAAAAGGTAAAATCTCAATAAAAGTTTGGGGCGAATTTTCAAGAAGTGGGGGCGAATTTTCAAGAAGTGGGGGCGAATTTGAAGGGGGCGATTTTGACATGGGGGGCGAATTTGCAAGAAGTGGAGGCGAATTTGACGGGGGCGAATTTACCGTGGGGCGAATTAACCTGATACCTTTTTATCTATATATAGAATTTTAATTGCATTAGATAAAATATCTGTTGATAGGAATGTATTCCAAAATTTTCCTGTAATATACTAGTATATCTAACATCAATCAGCGAGATGGTGTTTGATGATCAAGTGTATTAATCACTTAATTAATTAATGTTAATGACATCCTTTCTTTCTAACTTCTTTTACTTGAAAATTATAATTATTTATATGTAATATTAGAGATGTAATTGATACAGAAGAAGCAATATGTTAACTGTACAAACAGCTTTTTAATTAAATAATTGGCCATAATGTCCAAAATAAATAAATAAATAAATAAAATAAAATAAAATAAAATAAAATAAAATAAAATAAAATAAAATAAAATAAAATAAAATAAAATAAAATAAAAAAAATAAATAAATAAATATGGTCTTTTCGAGTCTATTTTTCAACCAAATCTGCAGTACACATAATATACTAAGATACAAGTAATATCATTCAGAAATTCCCGGTGTGTGTGTGTGTGTGTGTGAGGGGAATAACCTATTTTTCACCGTCAAGTTGCGAATTAAATACAGAAAGAGAAAATAGTCAGAAATTGAATATATAGAAAGGGAGAGCTGGGTTTTTTTTAAATCCACTTACGGGCAAGTCAAGAATTAAATGTACAAGAGAGAGAGAGAGAAATAGAGAGAGAGAGAGAGAGAGAGAGAGAGAGAGAGAGAGAGAGAGAGAGAGAGAGAGAGAGAGAGAGAGAGAGAGAGATAAGGGGCATCAGCGGAAACTAAATATTTTAAAGAACGAGATATAAGGAACTGAATATGCTGAGAGAGAGAGAGAGAGAGAGAGAGAGAGAGAGAGAGAGAGAGAGAGAGAGAGAGTATCTACTTGTGTTTCAGAGAGAGTGGGGGTCAGCAGAAGCAGAGAGAGAGAGAGAGAGAGAGAGAGAGAGAGAGAGAGAGAGAGAGAGAGATCGGGAACTGAATACATTGAGGGAAAGAGAGATAGAAGAAGATCAGCGGAAAACTGAATATTTGAGAGAGAGAGAGAGAGAGAGAGAGAGAGAGAGAGAGAGAGAACAGACTGAATATCTTAGAGAGAGAGAGAGAGAGAAAGAGAGAGAGAGAGAGGGGGGGGTTATCACCGTTATTCCACTTCACTCCATCTTGACTGCAGAAATTCACATCCAACTGGGTAAAGTTTGTCAGTTAATGGTTATCTTCTGTGACTGGTTTCTTACTTCAATATGTTCACTTCATAACTTGTTCATGTTTTGTTTTAAATATTTACTTTACCAACTCTTTTTAATTAGGAATCGAAATTATTCGAAATCCGATATCATCATGTGTCAGTAATGAGTTCCATATGTGTCAATTCAAAGACACTAAAATGTGCTCGCTCTCTCTCTTTCTCTCTCTCATGCTTTATTTGCATATATGCCTAACACTATTCAGTTTTTCATGATGAGACATCTTTAAGGATCCTTAAAACCTCCTTAAAGATCCTTAAAATTTCAGTTCCATTAAGGATCTTTAAGGATCCTTAAAGATCCTTAAATATGTCCTTAAAGAGTCCTTTAAGGTCCCTTAAAGATCCCTTAAGATGGAATGGCTTTAAAGAGGCTTAAAGGCCCCTTTAAGGATCTTTAAGGACATATTTAAGGATCTTTAAGGATCCTTAAAGATCCTTAAAGGAGGGTATTGGTCTTGTGTATGTGTGTGGTGTATGCGTGTTGATCTGCTAGTCAGTAATTGGAACCTTCCCAGTCTTTCTATGCAGCAGTTTGATTTTCTGTAAAATACAAAATAGTGACAATGACTTTCTCATTACCTATAAGCGTTGTTAATGACAAGGAACTAACATTCTTCTAGCCTCCATGATATGGTTATTATTGTTAGCAAAAAATAACTTTTTTAAGTTTTCTGAATATTATGAATGTGGACGTTATACCATTTAAACTAGGTAGAGAAATTGACAAATTGACTGATTTATAATGCATTTTTCTTTTTTGTCTTTTGCCTAATGATAATGTAATGCATGCATGTATATGTACCACTTAACACATGCTTTTAAACTAAATCAACTTTATTTGAAAATATAAGATATATAGCCGAAAAAAGGAGGGAATTAAGTCTAGCAATGGTGTTGTACGCCCAGTCATGATTGCTTTCGTTCGAGAAAGTCACTTCTTTAATTCTTTCAGAAACCGAAGTAAAACTCGTCTCTTTTTCGGGAAATGAACTCTTAAAGTTACGACATATTTTTTGCGGTAGAAACCAGTCAGCTTAGGTTTGAGACAAATGTGATTTAGTCTTTGAAGCCCAATCTTTTTTATGTCAATACAGTCTGTATGCATGCATTCTTTCCTTCGAAAAAATACTTTAGCAAAACTGTCGTCAGAGTATCATAGCTAACCGGGCTTGAAAATGACCAAGTATAGTAACGATGTACTTATTTTTGCCATCTTTAGATTATAGGAATAAAATGAAATAACTTTAATTGACTTATGTCCAGTATATAGAAGATCCAACATGAGTTAATATGTAATATTTAATTTAGACACTAGTGTCACTGATCAGAAATGAATTTCTGAAATGTGCACATGTAAAACATCAAAATTAAACGTGTATATTTGTTACATATTTAGTACTCTTAAGCGGGTAAAACTCCCCGAGGATATCCATAACTCAGTATATATTACTTTTTTGTCCACAAATGTGTCTTAAATTTTATTTTTTTAAACCTAGGATTCGTTTCCTTATGCCAATCATTCCTTAGCCGGATTTGGATTCATATAATTTTGCAACTTTGGATTCATATATTTTGAAATGTTTGAATTATGTTTAAATATATCCACTAGTTTCACTGAATCAGGATAAATTTCCAAATTTGCACATATGGCATGTAAAAATGAAACAGGTATTTTTGTTGAACATTTAAAAAAAACGAGTGGAATAAATCTTTATGCAACGAGCCTTTGCGAGTTATTTATTGCTTATTTAACTTGTTTAATAATTTTAGAATGACATAAATACGAATTTAAGATTCGATTTATTTTGTTATCAAGAACAATAGTCTTTTTTCGAAAAAATACAATCTGACTTTTCTGTATTAGAAGAGAACTGATGTAACAAAATACACATGAGAAACGTAAACATGTGAATGGGTCCAAAGAGGTACTACCACAGTTTTATATGTATCTTTATGTCAAAAATAAATATTGACTTTTCCATAGAACACATTTTTTCTTCAAATTTGTATAACTTCTAGTTATAACTACTAAATGATATATCTCGTGTGTTAGTAAAACAATCACTAGTCGATGTCATAGTGAGCAAATTGTTTTGTCAACAAGGAAGAGCTTATTTCTACATCATGTGCATATGTAATCCATGTAGTCCAATGTATATATTATTCTGAATCTGTGATAGCTGATACCGACCGACATATGGCGCCTCATTTTTTTCTGTACAGATCAGTTCTAATATGATAAAAGTCACATTAATAGAACAGATAAGAGTTGTATGATTTGTGTGACAACAGTTGTCTCTAAAATTAAAGTGACATTTGTCATATACAAATTTAACTTGTACAACTCTTACCTCTAATATTGAAGTGACAGTTGTCATATACAAATTTCACTTGTTCAACTGTTAACCCTTATACTTAAGTGACAATTGTCATATACAAATTTGACTTGTACAATTCTTACCTCTAATACTGGTGTGACAGTTGTCATATACAAAATTCACTTGTACAATACTTACCTCTAATACTGAAGTGACAGTGGTCATAGACAAATTTAACTAGTACAACTCTTATCTCTAATACTGAAGTGACAGTTGTCATATACAAATTTTACTTGTACAATTCTTACCTCTAATACTAATGTGACAGTTGTCATATACAAATTTAACTTGTCTTGTACAGCTCTTACCTCTAATACTGAAGTGACAGTGGTCATATACAAATTTAACTTCTCCAACTCTTACCTCTAATGCTGAAGTGACAGTGGTCATATACAAATTTAACTTGTTCAACTCTTACCTCTGATACTGAAGTGACAGTGGTCATATACAAATTGAACTTCTCAAACTCGTACCTCTAATGCTGAAGTGACAGTGGTCATATACAAATTTAACTTGTTAAACTCTTACCCCTAATACTGAAGTGACAGTGGTCATATACAAATTTAACTTCTCCAACTCTTACCTCTAATGCTGAAGTGACAGTGGTCATATACAAATTTTACTTGTTCAACTCTTACCTCTAATACTGAAGTGACAGTTGTTATAAACGCATTTACCTTTTTAACCCCTTACTTTTAATACTGAAGTGTTAGTTGTCATATACAAATTTTAACTTGTACGACCCTTACCCCTAATATTGAAGTGACAAGTGTCATTTAAAAACATCATGTACCGTACAGTTCTTGTGATGTGTCAGTTGCTATGGCCTATCTTTTGAATCCGTATCCAATGTTTGATCTATTTTACCACACTGGTATTTCTTCTGTCTTTATAAACGTGATATGTCATCCATTTTTGAACTTAATTGTATATTTGTATATCCGTATAGTTGTATACCTATCCGTAATAATATGACTTGATTCCCACGCGTTTGTTACCGAGGTCGCAAAATTAATAATACACGTGATAATGATTTTTATTATTTAACTTAATTGTATGAGCTATTGAGAAGTTTATGTAATAAATTTTAATTCAGTATTTACAAATACACAAATTTACAAAAAGCCTGAATGCCAAAACATGTTTACCAATAGTGATTTATACATGTTTTACCAGACATTGGAACTCTATTTGTAAAATACTGGAATACTAATAAAAGGCCTTCTCTAAAATAAACACTATTTACTGATTATTTATTGGAACTTGACAAGTCATTCCCTTTAAAATATATGTAGTATTATAAGTTCTATTATCAACTACTAACTTTTCACCACTAAACATATAAATCAGTATGTTCATGAGGTATCAAATGTTTAGTTTCACTGTAGAAAACAGAAAGTTTAAGAAGTTAAATTTTTTTACTTGTTCGGCTGTTTAAAATTAACTGTTTTCTGTAATGTGGTTGGTTCTGTCTACTGTTTGATCATAAACTTGTGTTTGTGTCATGTTGTTGGTTATTTTTGCTGACTTATCATAAACTTGTATTTTTTATGTTGTTTGTTATTTTGGTTGCTTTATCATAAACTTGTACTGTGTCATGTTGTTGGCTACTTAGGTTGCTTCATCATAAACTTGTAATTGTGTCATGTTGTTCGTTACATTGGTTGCTTTATCATAAACTTGTGATTGCGTCATGTTGTTGGTTACTTTGGCTTTTTTTCAGTCGACTGTATTGTGTCAATATCTTTGTTACAGTGACTGTTTTATCATTAACTTTTATTGTATACTGTTTTGGTTATGTTTGCTGTTTTATCATTAACTTGTCGTCTGCATGTGTTTGGTTAAGTTGGCCGTGTTATCATTTTCTTGTTTTATTTTATGAACTTATAATGTTGCACATACCGTCGCATTTTTATGTTTTTAGTTACTTAAATGTTTCTTCTATTTTACTTTAATTTTAGTTATTTTACTATTTTGCGTTTTGTTCTTACTGACTTTGTCTGTTATTTCTTTTTATACGTCAAGTCAACTTAACTTTAGGATTAAAATGAAAATTAAGAATATAGAATTTGAGAACCCAAACGACATTAACATACGAAAAGTATAATTTAATTTTTTTTACAGAAATATATGGGTTATCTACTACTAGACAATGATCTATGAACTACAGTATTATCTGGATATATTGTAGTTGAGCGGACTTGGGAAACTAGTTCAATATATCCGAAATTGAATATGTCATGGTACATAAAAAAGGCCATTCCAAAAATAAATTTTCATTTATTTACTCAAAGTACAAAACATTTATCAAAACTGATTGGTACAAACACTATTTTAATCAAATAATGACTTAAAAAAGTCGGTCAATTTTAACTGTTTTTCTTTTTTCTACCAATTTTGGAAATAAATTCCTCTAAAATATTTAAAGAATTAAAGAGTTTTTGAACTTCTGACATTTGTGAACCACTTATATTAACATTCCTCAATTTCATTATAATTTCCAGATCTAAAACGTTTACGTTTTCGTGAAAACTCTCCCGAGTGAGCCTGTAATATTACATCCTTTTTGTTTATAAATCATTGTTAAAATGACTTAAAGGTTTTATCCCAAAATATTTTGCAATTTCAGCCTTTGATTTCGCTTTTTTTTTTTTTTTGGATTTCGTTTATAAGTTTATATTTTGTAATTAACGACAAAGTTTTTCTCTTCTGTGGCGTGGATGCCATGTTGTTATTTCAGATTAAATTAAACAACTAACAAAAACATGTGATATTTTTATTTACCTTGAAAAGTACTCACAATGTACGATACTTTTATTTAATTATGAGTTCAAATCAGTTACTGCGACCCCGTATTTGACCTCAACAGATTGACGGTAACCCGCATGATTGCGGCTACATTGATCAAACTTCCGTTTAAAATACCACTTCAATATATCCGGGTGAAAGTCATAGAATTTGCTCTTGTCGGGACCAAAAAAAGTGTTCAATATAACCGGGAATTCAATATAAGCGAGTTCAATATAAGCGGGATTTTTTTGGTCATAAAAAGAAGGTGTTTTGCAGGGGATTTTGTCATTTCAAAATATGCGGGAGTTCAATATATGCGAGTTCAATATATCCAAGATATACTGTATAATGTTATTATTTTAATTTATAATGGAAAAAATGTCATAACTAAATAAATATTTAGAGATTTGGATCACATTTTTACCTCATAGCTTCACTTTCATTTATGTTTTACTTTTGTTATCTGAAAAGCAAATGTTACTTAATCAGAAAAATGAAAGAGTTTGTTATTGCGCATAAAATCAAGTATTTTGATACTTCAATATTATGTAATAATTTAAGTAAGTACTGCTAAGACAGTAAAGTTCATCACAGATCAAATCTATATCTGTAACACTTGAATCCCATAAAAATTGTATTTATATAATCCTTTATCCAACTGCATCAACCGATAAGTAAATATCTTTTTTAAGTACACAATTCTTAAAAATCTTCTAGTATTTCCTTAAAGAATGTAAAAGGATAAAATTAAAAAAGTCCAAAGTCTCATGTTAAAACTACTACATAGTTTATTTTTACGCAGTTTATTTTCTTTGATGTAAAATAAATAAAACAATTTCTTCAATCATTTCAAGTTTCTTCAATCATTTGTCACTTAAAAATAATTCTAGTATATATGAAAAATAATAGATCAATCTTAGATATTTATCATCACTATAGAAGTCGACAAAAAGATACCTTTTGGGGTATTTGCATTATTTGCAATAGTATCGGGGCAACCAATAATCCACTAACTAACAAACAACCGTAAATTCAATGAACATTTCAATACATTTAAAGAAAAGACAACAAGAAAGAAAAAGGAACAAATATATATGAAATATATTTGAAGGGTTTGTAATTTTTAAAATGTCAGCCCCTGGCTTTATTTTTTTATTTTTTATTGATTTATTTACTTATTAATTAATTTATTATTATTATTTTGCTGTTGAATGATTAGTGACACTAGAAAAACTTATGTAAATGCATCAATTCTTTTATAGACAATAAAAATGCTTTTTAGAAACATGTTGAGCATGTTGATTTGGTGTCATTTTTAGAATTCAATTGTTTCAACATAATTTTTAAAATTGCAAAAATGGTAAAAGCTCTTAAAAATTATAAAATAATGATATTGTTAAAAGTATTATTTACGTTTTCTACTTATTCATAGGGTGATAAAAATGATATAAGTTTATAAGTATAATTTAAGTATAATTTATAAGTTTTCGTTATCTTTTTTGAAAAAAAAATATTGTCCCTCTGTTGATCATCAAAATCAGGTGTATGACCATTCTTTTAAATGCAGGATTTTTCAATTTAAAGAAAGAATGGTTAGTTAAATGTTGATGTACGCAAGATTACCATTTTCCAGCTATTTATGATAAGACAATTTTCTGAAACTCAAGGATTAATTGGCCGGTATTTTGGTGTTTGCTTTGGACTTTTACCTCAATTATGACACCCACAAAAGGGTACATTTAAAACTATATGATGACTTAAATTTTTCAGATTCTGTTTTGTGGTTTATATGTTAATATGGAATTTTAGAGTTGTTTCGACTACAACAAAGCATGATGCTTCTTTTCTGAATTCGACATAGACTGGTATCTTTGTGTTTTATTTATTGATTCAGTCGTAATTCCAGCCTCGACCTTTCAAAGACCCTTGTCTTAACTTATCCTGGATATAATTGACATTCCATAGTTTCATGTTCCTTTCATTGTTAAATTTAATTTCACAAGTGGCAGTTACAAGCTACATATACAGAAAGTGCTTGCTCTTCCGGAGAACCCGACCGAACCCCCTAACCCAATCACCTGTGGCACTGCTCTGCTTACCATTCGAAAAATCGTTTCAATTTATCCCCGATTGAATGGTTAAAACACTCGAATTAATTGTGATGCATAATGATTTCTGGATCTCTTGGTTCGGATAATAAGCATTATAAACTTAGACCTGTTGGCGGGGCCTACCAAATCACTTTACAAGCTACCGTATTATTTCAATAAGTACCAGCATTATAGTTTTCTAGTATAATTGATAATGTTTTAGCTTGATTTAAAATACTTTCCAAAATTTTTCTTATGTATCTACTTATATGATAATTAATATTTTGCAAAATCGCTTTTTATAAAAGTATTGTTGAATATCACTGATAATTTACCGTAATATGCATATTGTATATACTAGACTAAAGTACATCCTCCAATCGCTTTGAGTGTTATAAAGAACTAATAACTTTGAACTTTGTCAGCATCCTGACATAAAAATCAACACGATCCGTCATTTTGTTGCTGTACATTTGTCTGTAAATAAGAAATTACTTTTGCGCAACATGAAATCAGCAATGATTTGTTTGGTAAGTACGATTTAGAACTTTAAATTTCGTTTGCTTTTTATATTATTTCAAGCATCGGTGCAAATTTATTAAACATATTTTTGTTTACTTTTTAGGACACATTTTAAACACAAACACACAAACACACACAAAGAGAGAGAGAGAGAGAGAGAGAGAGAGAGAGATTTAACAATTGAACTGTGTTAAAATGATGTTCATTGTCAAGATAAATGCAACAACAACTTTGAAAGCAAACCTAATAAAAGATTAATGACGCAAAAAATGTTATTACCATCATTTGTTATATTTTGAATTAATGTTACTGAATTAATTACCTTTATTTATTTCAGTTAGTAGTTCCCTTCATTATACTTATGCTTGATGTAAAGGATACTGAAAGCAAAGGTAGGAAATAACTTTTGTAAAGAATCATTTAAACACTATCTTTGTTAAGTGAAATGAGTATCCAAACTAGTTTGTTTTTGAGCTTTATAAACACAAATATACTAGTCCATGTCCAAATCACATTAATGATAGATAGATTTTGTAATTTGTATTATGGCATAGTTATCAACTAAAACAAAGCAAAATAATATTAGGTATAATATATGAGTGTTACCCTTTGTACTTTATTTATGAAAAACAGCCAATTTTATTAACTGATAAACAATCTTATATGAATATCAGCCAAAATTGGATTCAAACGTTGGGAGTGAGATGATTTATGACTCTTATGATTTGTGACTCATAAGAGTCACATAAGACCACCCAACAGATTCATAGTGACTGACTATATAAATGTCATAAACAAAATCATATGAAGAAAGGTCTTTTAAATTTGGACCAGATACTAAACAGAGTCATGTATATCCGTTATAAAAAATTAATCATTGTACTTTTCTAATAGGTTTAAAGCCATACTACTTCGGTACTACGGATGTGTTTTGTATGCTTAAGCATGGTAGAAATAAAATTAAAAAACGTGATGCTCCAAGGAGATACGTTTTGGATATCAAGCACAGATGGATTTACTTCGATGGATGGTTCTTTGAACGACTTGCTGATGAAGATACTTATGGGGAAAGGCCAGATAAATATAATCAGTGTAAACATACTATGAAAATAGAACGTTATCCAGCTGGCTACACCAAGTTTAGTGTCAATTGTTTAAAGAAATTCACAGACAAGTACAGAAAAATTACTGGCAGCTACAATTTGTTAACTAATAATTGTCACCACTTCGCCAATACGTTGGTATACTTTTTGACAAAGTTCACAACTTGTTCCTGGTTGTGGCGAGTATAAAGTTGCTGTAGATTTTGGACCATTCAAGACTGTTTTTTAAATAAACGACAAATCATCATCAAACACGTAAATTACATTTTTGTTTGTAATTTATTATTATGTATAGACATTGCTAATTACATTTTCTATAATAATGTAGGATTTAATGCTATCTGCTTCAGGTGACTCTAACATGTAGTTAGCTTAAATCCTTAACAAAAAAGTAATTTCCGGTTGGGGAATACATAGGAAAAACAAAATAAAAAATACAATCTGCACTTACAGTCGTGTAAATGTCAATTGTATCAAGGGCCTCACAAAAAGGTACAGATATATTACTAGCGACTACAATGTGTCACCTTTTTGCCAATGTGTTTGCATATATTCTGTGTGAGTTCCGAAACAAGGAACGATTGTCTAAATATTGCTAATTATACTTATTTAAAATAATTTGGTATTTTTTTTTACAATCTGCTTAATGTTGATACTACATGTTGCTAGTTGATTGGTACGACAATATGTGGTTTTATTAAAAAAAAGTTATTTGTGAATTACAACTTTCGCGATTCCTCTATTCATATTCTTGGTTAACCTTTCATTACAACATAATTTCAAACATATTTTTATTGTTTTATGTTGATGATGTAAGCTTATTGTACGGTAGACATAAATAATGATTCTAGCGAACAATGATACTGCTGTTATATAAAGCCGTTGTTGACGAGTAATTGGATCTCTAAAACGACAAAAGTTCAAAGTGACTAGATATTGCAAAAAAAACTTGGTTCTATGTTTGAAAAGAAAAATAAAAGAAGCGATATGATTATTAGAGGTCAAGTGTAAAAAACATTTGTATTGAAATTAGATCTTTAAATAAAAACAGTTTTAATTTTGCTTTTGGTTCAGAAAAAAACTAATAATAACTTCAATGTCATTTGTTGATTGCATACATAAGTGAAAAAAAATGTGGAACATTTTTATCACTAAAGTTAAGCATTACGGTATATGAAATATGTATATTTTTAATTACTATTATTATTTAATTATTTTGATTTATATATTATACGTTTGCTTTATTATAAACGTGTGTTTGTGTCATGTTGTACGTTTATTTATTATTTTTAACTGTTTGGCTTATGTTTTTTATCTATCAAACTTTTCGGTCTTAGTGTCACTGATGAGGAATGAATTTCCGAAATGTGCACATCTGGCACATCAAAATTTAACTGGAATTTATTTTGTTGGCTACTTTGGCTGCTTTATCATAAACTTGTAATTGTGTCATGTTGTTGGTTACTTTGGCTGAATATCTTAATCTTGTGATTGTGCCATGTTGTTGGTTACTTTAGCTGGTTTATTATAAACTTATGATTGTGTCATGTTGTTGGTTACTTTGGCTGCTTTATCATAAACTTGTGATCGTGTCATGTTGTTGGTTACTTTGGCTGCTTTATCATAAACTTGTGATCGTGTCATGGTGTTGGTTACTTTGGCTGCTTTATCATAAACTTGTGATCGTGTCATGTTGCTGGTTACTTTGGCTGCTTTATCATAAACTTGTGATCGTGTCATGTTGTTGGTTACTTTGGCTGCTTTATCATAAACTTGTCATCGTGTCATGTTGTTGGTTACTTTGGCTGCTTTATTATAAACTTCTGATCGTGTCATATTTTTGGTTCCTTTGGCTGCTTTATTACAAACTTGTCATCGTGTCATGTTGTTGGTTACTTTGGCTGCTTTATTATAAACTTCTGATCGTGTCATATTTTTGGTTCCTTTGGCTGCTTTATTACAAACTTGTCATCGTGTCATGTTGTTGGATACTTTGGTTGCTTTATCATAAACTTGTCATCGTGTCATGTTGTTGGTTACTTTGGCTGCTTTATCATAAACTTGTGATCGTGTCATGTTGTTGGTTACATTGGCTGCTTTATCATAAACTTGTGATTGTGTCACGTTTTTGCTTACTTTGGCTGAATATCTTAATCTTGTGATCGTGTCATGTTGTTGGTTACCTTGGCTGCTTTATCATAAACTTGTGATTGTGTCATGTTGTTTGTTACTTTGGCTGCTTTATCATGAACTTGTGATCGTGTCATGTTGTTGGTTACTTTGTTTGCTTTATCATAAACTTGTGATCGTGTCATGTTGTTGGTTACTTTGGCTGCTTTATCATAAATTTGGGATTGTGTCATGTTGCTTGTTATGTTGTTGGTTACTTTTGTTGCTTTTCATAAACTTATGATTGTGTCATGTTGATGGTAACATTGGCTGCTTTATCATAAATATGTGATTGTGTTATGTTGTTGGTTACTTTGGCTGCTTTGTCATAAACTTGTGATTGTGTCATGTTTTTGGATACGTTGTATGCTAGATCACTTGCACGCCAATGTTAAAAAAGGAATGTTGATAGTATATCTAGAGTTACTGAGCTTTGGAAGATACCAAGCTTGTTATAAAGCTTAATCCTTGAAATCCTTGCACAAATTTGTGTGCAGGCACAAAACGAACTTTATAAACATTTAAACAGCAAATGTTTCAATATTGCCTATAAGCCATCTTTGTGCCAAGAAAATGGCTTTAAGAAGGCTTATAAACTGAGTGCTAAAAATCTATGGCTAAAAGAGAGCTTACAGGTGGCTTAAGATTGCAGTGCTAGAAACCACCTTTAAACGACCTTTAAGCTCCTATAAGCCAATCTATAAGCTTCTATAAGCCTGGCTTATAGGAGCTTAAAGATGACTTTTCATCCTGTGCTTGTGATTGTGTCATGTTGCTGGTCACTTTTGCTGTGTCATCATAAACTTGTGGTTGTGTAATAATGTTGGTTATTTGGGTTGCTCTATCATAAACTTGATATTGTGCCATGTTGTTGGTTAGTTTGGTTGCTTTATAATAAACTTGTGGTTGTGTAATTTTGTTGGTTATTTGGTTGCTTTATCATAAACTCGTATTGTGTCATGTTGTTGGTTATTTTGGTTGCTGTATCATAAACTTGTGATCGTGTCATGTTCTTGGTTATTTTGGCTGCTTTATCATAAACTTGTGATCTGTCATGTTGTTGGTTGCTTTATCATAAGCTTGTGGTTGTGTAATTTTGTTGGTTATTTTGGTTGCTTTATCATAAATTTGTATTGTGTCATGGTGTTTGTTATTTTGGTCGCTTTATCATAAACTTGTATTTTGTCATGTTGTTGGTTACTTTGGCTGTTTTATGATAAAATGGTAATCGTGTATGTTGTTGGTTACTTTGGCTAATTTATCAAAACTTGTGATTGTGTCATGTTGCTGGTTACCTTTGCTGCTTTATCATAAACTTGTGATTGTGTCATAATGTTGGATACGTTGTATGCTTTATCATTAATTTATAATTGTATCATGTTGCTGGTTACTTTTGCTGCTTCATCATATACTTGTGATTGTGTCATGCTGTTGGTTACTTTGGTTGCTTTATCATAAACTTGTGTTTGTGTTATAATGTTGGTTATTTGGGTTGCTTTATCATAAACTTGTGATTGTGTCATGTTGTAGGTTACATTGGCTGCTTTATCATAAACTTGTGATTGTGTCATGCTGTTGGTTACTTTGGTTGCTTTATCATAAACTTGTGGTTGTGTAATAATGTTGGTTATTTGGGTTGCTATATCAAAAACTTGTGATTGTGTCATGTCGTTGGTTACTTTGGCTGTTTTATGATAAACTTGTTATTGTGTCATGTTGTTGGTAACATTGGTTGCTTCATCATAAACTTGTAATTGTGTAATGTTGTTGGTTACTTTTGCTGCCTTATCGTAAACTTGTAATTGTGTCATGTTGTTGGTTACTTTGGCTGCTTAATCATAAACTTGTGATTGTGTCATAATGTTGGATACGTTGTATGCTTTATCATTAATTTATAATTGTATCATGTTGCTGGTTACTTTTGCTGCTTCATCATATACTTGTGATTGTGTCATGCTGTTGGTTACTTTGGTTGCTTTATCATAAACTTGTGTTTGTGTTATAATGTTGGTTATTTGGGTTGCTTTATCATAAACTTGTGATTGTGTCATGTTGTAGGTTACATTGGCTGCTTTATCATAAACTTGTGATTGAGTAATGATGTTAATTACTTTGGCTGCTTTATCATAAACTTGTGATTGTGTCATGCTGTTGGTTACTTTGGTTGCTTTATCATAAACTTGTGTTTGTGTTATAATGTTGGTTATTTGGGTTGCTTTATCATAAACTTGTGATTGTGTCATGTTGTAGGTTACATTGGCTGCTTTATCATAAACTTGTGATTGAGTAATGATGTTAATTACTTTGGCTGCTTTATCATAAACTTGTGATTGTGTCATGCTGTTGGTTACTTTGGTTGCTTTATCATAAACTTGTGGTTGTGTAATAATGTTGGTTATTTGGGTTGCTATATCAAAAACTTGTGATTGTGTCATGTCGTTGGTTACTTTGGCTGTTTTATGATAAACTTGTTATTGTGTCATGTTGTTGGTAACATTGGTTGCTTCATCATAAACTTGTAATTGTGTAATGTTGTTGGTTACTTTTGCTGCCTTATCGTAAACTTGTAATTGTGTCATGTTGTTGGTTACTTTGGCTGCTTTATCATAAACTTGTGATTGTGTCATGTTGTTGGTTACTTTGGTTGCTTTATCTTAACTTGTATAGTGTGATGTTGTTGGTTACTTCGGCTGTTTTATTATAAACTTGTAATCGTGTCATGTTGTTAATTACAATGGTTGCTTTATAATAAATTTATGATTGTGTCATGTTGTTGGTTAATTGAGTAATTTGTTGATTGAGTAATGATGTTAATTACTTTGGCTGCTTTATCATAAACTTGTGATTGTGTCATGCTGTTGGTTACTTTGGTTGCTTTATCATAAACTTGTGGTTGTGTAATAATGTTGATTATTTGGGTTGCTTTATCTTAACTTGTGATTGTGTCATGTTGTTGGTTACTTTGGCTGCTTTATTATAAACTCGTGATTGTGTTATGTTGTTTGTTACTTTTGTTGCTTTATCATAAACTTGTGATTGTGTCATGTTGTTGGTTATTTTTGTTGCTTTATCATAAACTTGTATTGTGTCATGTTGTTGGTTACTTCGGCTGTTTTATGATAAACTTGTTATTGTGTCATGTTGTTGGTAACATTGGTTGCTTCATCATAATCTTGTGATTGTGTCATGTTTTTGGTTACTTTTGCTGCTTTATCATAAACTTGTGATTGAGTAATGATGTTAATTACTTTGGCTGCTTTATCATTAACTTGTGATTGTGTTATGTTGTTGGTTACTTTGGTTGCTTTATCATAAACTTGTGATTGAGTAATGATGTTAATTACTTTGGCTGCTTTATCATTAACTTGTGTTTGTGTCATGCTGTTGGTTACGTTAACATTTTTATCATAAACATGTGATTGTGACATAATGTTGGTAACATTGGCTGTTTTATCATTAACTTTTATTGTATACTGTTTTGGTTATGTTCGCTGTTTTATCATTACCTTGTATAATTCATATTCGTGGTTGTTTAGGTTGTTTTATAATTCTCTTGTACAGTGTTATGAACTTGGACATGTTGCACATACCATCGCATTTTTATGTTTTCAACTGTTTTATTATTGACTTGTATGTGTTGTGTTTTTCGGTATGTTAGTTGTTTTTTCATAAAACTGTAATGTTGCAATTACTTTTGCATTGTACATGTTCTCAGTCACTTAAATGTTTCTTATATTTTGCTTTGATTTTAGTTATTCTACAAATTTTGCCTGTCATTCTTACTGACTTTGCCTTTGTTATTTATTTTTATCTCATACATCAACGTCAACTTAAATTTAAGATCAAAATGAAGTTAAGAATATGAAATTTAGAAACTAAACGACATTAACATACGAAAAGTATGATTTGAAAACTTTACAGAAATATATGCGTTATCTATTACTAGACGATGATTTGTGCAAAATGATGTTATTATTTTGATTTATAATGGACAAAATGTAAAACCTAAATGATTATTTAGAGATTTGGATCAGTTTTTTACTTTATAGCTTTACTTTCACTTATTTTTACTTTTTTATCAGAAAAGCAAATGTTACTGAATAAAAAAAAAGTTGAAAGTGTTTTTTAATTCGCATAAAATCAAGTTTTTTGATGATTCAACCTTATGTAATAATTTGAGTAAGAATTGTCAACACAGAAAGGTTAAACACAGTTTAAATCTATATCGGTAATACTTGAGTCCTACACATTATATAAACATATTCATTTATTCAATTGTACCGACAGATGCAGAACTGTTGATTTATATTTTTATAAGTAGGAAATTTTTCAAAAATTCTAGTTTTTTCTTATAATGTAAGAGGATAAAATTTAAACAGTCTTATGTTAAAACTAACACGCAGGTTATTTTCTTTAATGTAAACAAGAAAAATAACAACAAGGTCCTTCAATCATTTGTCTCTTTAAATAATTCTAGTTTATATGAAAAATAAAAGATTAATCTTAGGTATTAAGCATCATTAAGAAGTCGCCAAAAAGCCTTTTTGATGGTATTTGCAATGCTCTTTTAGAAGTAACGAGGGCAACCAATAAACCAATAACTATAAAATAATGATTAATAATTCAATAAATTTAAAAAAAGAAAAAGAAAGAAAGAAGAAAGGAAAAGAATAAATATGAAATATATATGTGGGTAGTAACTTTAATTTAAAATTGTTAGCTCTTAACATATTAAACAATAATACCTGTAAAAATTTGATGTGCCATATGTGCATGTTTCGGACATTTATTCCTCATCAGTGCCACTGAGGAGCGAAAATGTTTATAGATAAAAAAGATAATCGAAACATTTAAAATTAATAAATCCAAAGTTCCAAAATTACATGAATCTGAACCCATCTTAGAAATTTCTTGCATAAGGGAAAAAACCTTCGTTTTGAATAAATTTCAAAAATAAAGATGGCTGAAAATTTTGCCACATGGTCTTTTTCTGACAGCACAAAATGTAAATGTAAATTTATCAAATCTTTTATAGACAATGAAATTGCTTTTTTAGAAAAATGTTAATTTGCTGACATTTTTGGAATTCAATTTTTTTCAACATAATTGAAACTTGCCAAAAGGTTTTTTAAAAAAATTAATATTGATATGACTGATAAAAATGATATAAATTATAAGTGTTGTTATCTTTGTTTCAAACAAAAGTGTCCCTCTCTTTTGCATGAGAGGTATCACAAAAGGATGCATGGCCATTCTTTTAAATGCAGGATATTTAAATTTAAGATATGAAAGAAATGGTTGGTTAAATGTTGTTTTACGCAATTTTTCTTTGGGTTTGGACGAAAGGCTACATCTAAAAAATTTTGCTTACTTTTTTCAGTTTTTGTTTTTTGGTTTCAGATTATATGGAATTAAAGAGTTTGTTTCGAACACAGCTATATATCCTGGCTTTTATAGTCTTGATAATAACCATTGTAAACTTAAACCCGTTGGTGGGGCCTACCAAATCACTTGTCGCAGTGCCACATCATTTCAATAAGCACCATCATGGTAATTACTGGTATAAAAGATTAAGTTTTAGCTAGATTTTAAATACGATATTTTTTATTTCAATGAGCACCAGCATTATATTTTTCTAGTATAATTGATAATGTTTTGGCTGGATTTCAAATACTTTACAAAATTTTTCTTATGTATCTAATTATATGATAATTAATATTTTGCAAAATCGTTTTGTATAAAAGTGTTGTAGAATATCACTGGATAATTCGCGGTAATTTGCATATTGTGTATACTAGACTAAAGTACATTCTCCAATAGCTTTCCGTGTTATAAGGAACTTTGAACTTTGTTACATCTTTTCATGAAAATAAACACGTCACGTCATTTGTTGCTGTACATTGGTCTGGAAATAAGTTTGTTTTTGCGTAATATGAAGTCGCCAATTATTTGTTTGGTAAGTACAATTTAGTACATTAAATTTCGTTTGCTTTTTTTATTATTTTAAATTTATTCAACATAGTTTGGTTTATTTAAAGGACACATTTCACACACACACACACACACACACACACACACACACACACACACACACAATTTTTTGATAAAATTTTGCAGAATTAATAATGGGTTAATTTTAACGTAAATGTAAATGTCAAAAGCTCCTTTCGACAGAAAAACCCGCGTGCAAAAATGACCTCAAGAAATTTAAGGTGATAAAAATTGATATTAACAGAATTTCTTAATATTTTAAATCATTTTTACTGATTTTATAATCTTTATCTATTTCAGTTAGCAGTTCCCTTCATTATACTTATTCTGGATGTAAAGGATACTGAGAGTTATGGTAGGAAATAAATTTTATAAAGAATAATTTAAACCCTTACTTTGTTAACTGAAACAAGTATCTAAAATTGGTTGCTTTTTAGGTCTATATTAATAAACAAAACATACCAGTCCATGTCTAAATTACATTACTGATAGATAGATTTTGTAAAATCGTATTATAGCATAGTGTTAAACTAAAACAAAGCATAAAAATATTAGGTTTAAGAGTTGCGTGTTACGCTTTATCCTTAATTGATGAAAAATCAATCACCTTTATCAGCTGAAATGACAAATCTTATATGAATATGAGCCAAAATAAGATGGAACCACAAGAAGTGAGAGGTGCTGTGACTTATAAGGGTCGTATTAGACCACCTAGATTATTCATTATGACTGACCATATGAATGTCACAATCAAAATCATATTAGGAAAGGCCTTTTGAATTACTGTCTAGAACCGTTATTATCTGTTATCTTAAAAATTCCGTTTGACTTTAAAATCATTCTACTATTCCATAGGTAGAAAGTCATACTACTTTGGGACAACGGATCTTATTTGTATGAATAAGTTAAGTAGTCGACGAAAACGTGCTGCTCCTTGGAGAAGTACTTTGGTTATTACGCACAGATGGATATACTACGACGGTTGGTACTTTGAAAGATTCGTGAGTGGAGACTATTATGCTAGACTGCCATACGCCTCACAGAAATGAGATTCGCGAATAGAGCGTTCTCCAGCTGGTTACACCAGGCTAAGCCTCGATTGTGTCAAGAGATGCACAAGGAGATACTCGGCACATTATGGCAGCTTCAATGCGTTAAGCCATAATTGTCTCCACTTTGTTAATGCCCTGTCAAAAATCCTGTACAATTACAATTCTTGTCCCTATTGGTGTTAGATGTAACATCGCTACTGGGTTAGGACCATTCAAGATTGTGTTTGAAGTAACTGACAAATAAATCAACAAAAACCTAAGTTACCTTTACAATTGTAATTTTTTATTATGTTTAAACACAGCTAACTCTATGTATCAATAATTGTGTAGAATTTTGATGTAAATGCTATCTGCTTCAGTCGACAGTACATAAAGTTAGCCGTCAAATTCTTAACATATATTAAAAAAAATAGCAATTTCCGTTTGGGGAAGACGTAGGAAAAACCAAATAAAAAGAAGTAAAAACCTGCATTTAAAAATAAGCAACAAAAGAAGAAGAAATAATATTCATTTACAGACTTAACCATGACCTTAAACCTTGACAACAACCCTGTAATTTTATAAGAAAACCATAAGAAAATTAAAATAGTGTAAAGACGTAGCAAACTACACAGTTTATTTCGCGAATATGGCCATGACACAAGCTATCTTTTTAATCAAAGTGGTAAATTGCTTTTAAAGATAAAAAATTTCCGCATTGAAACATTTTCAGAATAATAGCAAAATTACGAAGTGAAAAACCCTAGGTCATTACCTTGACCTTTGACTATGACCGAATTTGTTTGTTCCCATGAAAATAAAAATTTAAAAAGACAATGACATAGCCTATTTTATAAACAACAGCAAAGAAAAAATTCAGTTCGAAGATCATTTATAAATATGTCTTAACACCGTACCACTATCAAATGATTGTTGTACCCGTGTATTTCCTGAATAGGTTTTTGCAGCGCCAAGAACAAATGTAGGTTGCCCATATACGCTTCTTACTAACTTTCATCAAAATAAATTCAGGACTTTGAGAGAATTTGAATGTATGTTTAATCCTCACATTCGAATACAAACAAATACGTAACGAAAATACACACGCTTCGCTATTAAATAAACCATAACCCTTGCAGAGTTGAAAAAAACTTTAAAAAAAACTGCAAGATTCTTTGATAAACAAAATAGACAGAGTTTATCTACTGTTGAAGTTTGAAATCACTCAGGCTAGATTTTCCGTTCCTCTTGTAATTGAAAAAAGGTTAATATGCGATGCCATATTAAAAGATTTTTTATATTGGTAACATTTTAAAAAGACATCCAGTGATTACAAAAAGGCGATAGTTCTCCGATTTTAAGCATAAGACAAACTATAGTTTAACTAGTAATAGGGTCATACTGTGTATCTTATTATTTCCCTTGGCACTTGTCAGTGGTTTGACAACATTTATTCTTTAATCTCCTGAATAAGATCGCCTTGCTTTTTTGCGAAACTTATTTAAAAGATTAAAACTAAGCACAACTACAGAAGACACATCCAAGATCATAATGCAACACATGTCACTGATATATATATATTCGTCTTGTGAAATTCCTTATAACTGCAAGCCCTTGAGCCGTTGCGTTCATTACTGACAATGAACGACAAAAACCTTGTCACTCCGTGTATGAGTACATATTCAATGCAATACACAATACGAACTACATAACCATAGGTAAACAAGTAAACAAACGTTGCTGCCACGTCACTTTTGTTTATATTCGAGACAAGTCTGAAAATGCATTAACGAAATTAAACGAGAACGTTTCAATTGTTTAAATACACAAAATAAAATCAAAGAAATTTTAATAACATAAACAGACACCTGGCTAATATTTACCGAAAAATTGACAATGTGAGAGGCAGAGTTTAAAAAAATCAAATGGTGTTTTTGATGGTCAGTTGAAAGAACGGACAAGAGCTCTGTGTGTGTGTGTGTGTGTGTGTGTGTGTGTGTGTGTGTGTGTGTGTGTGTGTGTGTGCGTGCGTGTGTGGGTGTGTGTGTGGGACTCCAACAACTTAAAAAAGAGACAAATATAAGGACACCCGACTTCGGATGAGCAATTATGTTAAATTAAGTCGTGTTTATAGATTAATATAAGTGAAATGACCATTCATTTATTTTACAACTAGTCGCCTATAAATATGCTGAAAGACAACTGTATAAAAACAAATGAACTTAGGAAAGCTGAAGGTCCAAATAAAACATAAAAACAGCAGTCCATGTCAAAATCACAATCCCAAAAGCAAAGTAAAACTTTGAAGACTGGCTAATACAAAAATATTGTGATAACGTCCATTAAACCTTTAAAGGCCTCAATTATCTCATGTTTGCAATATCTCTGAGTCAAAAATTTATTTGTAAGCATCTTTCTTCGGTATAGAAAGTCCCCGTAGTGGGAACAAGCTCTACCATATCGTATTAACTGTGAAGTTAATAATTGTACACCATCCTAAGCAGGGATATTATCACAAAGAAACGGAAAAATCTTGGTACTACTAAGCCTATTCTACAATATACAAAAAAGTGTAACACGTTTATCGAAGGTTTGTCATGATCAATAGAATTTCAAGAATAAATTTATATTGAAAAATATCTTCCAGTTGATTTCGGATGACTTTTTATTACATGCAGTACTCCAAAATCGTTGTTTGTTGATAAAATTGAACAGTTTGAATATGAAAGAAAAGTTATACTCTGCGATCAACAACGTATAAGCTTAGGGTCTATGACAAAATAAACTAACTATATCAAACACTTATATTTGTGTTTTTACTATAAAAAAGTGTTTACTTAATAAGAAAGTGTCTTAGTTGATTCTATGAAAGCTCCGTTTTTTATTCAAAAAGGTCCTATAAAAGACCCCGAATAAATGATAAAGAAAAACCTGTTTAATCTACCGCTTATTTTAATGGACATCATATCATTGTTTTGATAATTAGAATTGAAGAGCTAAAGAGCTCAATTTGTAGATAGGGGCTCATTAAAAACCATGCTACACTGCCGTCTTTATTATTCAAATGACAATCAGCAATTTTGTTTACTAGTAATTGAAGTTTAAAAATAATTTTGAAATACAATATGTTGTGATGTATGAACTTTATGTGTTTATGCAATAGTTTGTAAAATCGCGTATCCACTGTGTCAACCGCCGTAATATGTATATTAAACTAAATAACATCCTGCAGTTGCTTTGAGTGTAATAAAGAACTTTAACTTTGAACTTTTGAACAGCGTTTAGGCGTAAACATAAACACGATCCTCCATTTTAATGCTACACATTTGTCTAGAAACGGGCAATCGTTTTTCATCATCATGAAATCGCCGATGATTTTTTTGGTGAGTAAAAACTTAGTACTAAAAATAAGTTATTGGAATTTAATATTTATACAATATCCACGGCACCAGTACTAAAGGGACAATGTTCTGTGTTTCACATATAATTAACTTATAATTATTATTTTAAGTATCAGCATGTCACACACACACACACACACACACACACACACACACACACACACACACACACATTAAACCTTAAATACCAGTTTTCTCAGTTTTTGCTTTTCAATAACAAAACTTTGCAGAGTTAGACGTCATTGTTTTCTCTTAAGGAAAGACTCACAGGTTATCTTGGAAGGAAGAATCATACGTACATGCAACATCAACGTCACGATATTTGAAAGAACGATAACTCAAATGAATTTACGTTAATTAAAGAATTTTTTTACTTTAATTTTTTATCAATTTATAATCCGTTGTTTTTATTTTCAGTTAGCAGTTCCCTTTCATTATAGTTACTCCTATTGTAAAGGATAGTGAAACTAGTTCGCGTTCAGGTAAAATATCTTTAAAGAATCATTTGCGTCATCTTAATGTACTCAAACAAGTATCTACAGTAACGAAGAATTGATTAGCTTTAAATATATATATATATATATATATATATATATATATATATATATATATATATATATATATATATATATATATATATATATATATATATAATGTTATATTAAACACCATTTGCTGAAATTGACAGCAATCCACATTGATCTGATATAATGTGGGACTAAAATAATTCAGTTTTACCCCTTCTTCAGATATCAACGGTCAGTTCTTTTTTAATGCATAAAATCAGGGTGATCAGAAAATATTGATTTTCTTACATAACTATCGGAGAAGGAAAGGGACAGTGACCAATTTATGTGGCCTCAGAACACTAACATGATTCATATTTAACGACTTTATGAATATTTAAAACAACATCATATATAGTAAGGATTTTTGATTTTTGAATTTTGACCAAATACTTACATAAAATCTGAAATATATATCAGAACAATATTTAAGACTATGTTAATTTCAGTCTATTATTTATAGGTTTAAAGCCATACTACTTTGGGACAACGGATCTTTTTTGTTTGAATAAGTCAACAAAAGAAAACAGAAGCATTAATCCTTCAAAAGACCGAAAGGTTTTGACGCATAGATGGATATACTACGAGGGTTTGTACACTGACCGACTAATTAGCAGAGACCGTTATGGAAAACTCCCTTTGCGCTGTAGGAAGGTATGTTACGGAAAAGGAGACTACGCCGGCTGGGTATAGCAGATTAAGTGTGGATTGTATCAAGAATTGCATAATTATTTTCCCAAGTCTTTGGGATAAACTTGATTCTAGCTACTATGCCGATTTGTTTTCACTTATCCTCTCCAAATTTGAAACTTGTCCTATCTTTTGTCACATTGATATCTTTCAATATCGGATAAACTCATATGTTGTCAAACATCCTGTACAATTAAAACATTTATTTTTTAATGTATTGTTGTTGTCGTATTGCATCCATTAAAGACTGTTGTAGTAAGGCACAAATAAATCATCAAACACATTTATTACCTTGTTGTTTCTTATAAGTACTAATATTTCTCATTACATCTATATATGATTATAATCTTGTATTATTACTGCTTTTATGAGACTGTGCTGTTTGGTATGAGAATGTGTGAATATAGTAAATATAAAAAACAAACATACCAGTCCTTGTCCAAACCACAATCCAAAATAACAAAGTAAAAACTTTGAAAGCTGGCAAATTAGTTATACACGTGAACTTCCATTAAGGAAGTGAGGTCGGCTGCTCCGGAAGGGTAAGCACCTCCTGTCTAGCTAGCTACACCCGTCACGTGCAAGTCAATTTTGAGAATGAAACCAACTTATATTTGAGGACAACAACTCAAAAGATTCTTTTATTTAATACCTGGTTGATAAAACAGAAAAAAACGTTTAAGTTCTTGTGTTCAAATCACACATCTTCCTCCCTCCTTCAAAAAAAAAAAAAAAAGAAAAAACAATAAAAACTGGCCAAACATGTACGCATCAGAGAAGTGAGGTTGGGTTCTTCGGAAGAGAAGGCCCTTTGGTCTAGTTAGCTACACACGTCACGTGCAAAGTCAAATTTGATTAAAAAAGAAACATGACACTATGGTAAGTCAAATATATCCAGTTTCAGTTAAGATATATCGACTTAATACTTATCAACAACATTGTAATGGCGGGAATAAAACTTTTTAAGGGCCTTGATTATCCTAGGCTTGTAATATCCTTAAGTAAACAATTTATTTTTAAGCACCTTGATTCGTCATGGAAAGTCCCTGTAGTTGGAACAAGCTCTACCATACCGTGTTAACTGTGAAACAAATACACCATTCACTGAAGAAGCAGGAATATTACTGCATAGAAACAATAGAAACATTAATGTCATCAAGTTTGTCTTCAGATGTCTTCAGATGTAATCTTTCGTTGGTGTCATAATTGAGGTATACGTCCAAGTATGAAGCAGAAAATAAAGAATCAAGCTCACTAGGATAGTGGGCATTCACGTATTCTCCAAATTTCGGATTATTAAGAGATAAAACGCCATCTTTCTCTCTGTAAGTGTAGTTAAATTATTTTGCAAAACTTTTTCTTAGATGTGAAAAGGTTGTGCAAAAATTCTGCTTCATATGAATAAAGAAACAAATCAGCAAGCAATGGTTCACATTATTGGTATTAGTATACCGATTGTTTGTTGAAAAATCATATTGCCAAACACAACAAATATGTTATCTATCAAAGCTATTTTGTTGATGGTATCTTCAGTACACTTTTGTTTCCAGTCTGTATAGTGTTTTATGAACCAGAATCCTTGCTGAGCACTACATATTACTAGTTTACTGTTTTTGTAAAAGAATGAAAAGTGAATGATTTGTTTTAGACGTTCTATCAATTAGAAATGGGCGATCATTGTGAAAAGTGTAGAAAAATTGAAAAATTTTCAAGTAGTTCTTTTGGGATTTTTAGAATTCACATTTGGTTAATTCCAGATGTGGAATGAACCTGATTCAGGATAAGTGTGAAGGCCATCTTTGATAACTGTCAAAAGTTTTGTAAGAATCACTGATAATGATTCCGTGGTACATTTCATGAAACTAAAATAAATCTTTTTTCTATGGATTTTAGTGAAGTTTTGGAATTCAAAATTTTTCTTTTTTGTAAATTGTAATCTAAACCAAGTTCCTTAATAAGGCATCACAAACGAAAATAATAGTGCTGTAAGCTTTTTTTCAAATAGGAAAACAACATAACTGTTATGTATGTCTGTAAGGATTGCAGATATCTTAGGTTTCCCAAGCACTAATAGAGGTTAAATTCTCTTTACGTTTGACATTTTTTGTCTTTATGAAACCTTTTTTTTATCATAATTCAGTTGGATTTGTTATCAAGCTCCATGTTTTCTAATTTGACCCAACGTGTAGCATACTATACTCTTCAACAGAATCCACGATAATTCTAAAACTCTGTTCGCAAGTTTAAGGGTTGAGCCTCCCAGTATTTAGGACCTTCTGACAGAAGACATCTTAATAAATTGTTCTTAATTATATTGAGATTACCGTTACTGTATGCCCAGCTGTTTATATATGTAGGGGAAAACTGAGCACTGAAATGTTTGTTTATGGTTAAATATTTTGAATGGGAATCGGAAAGTGAAAATGGTAAGGTATATTTGAAATGGTATGCATGTCATGGGTCCCTTTAAACTTTGTGGTACAACCTGTAAGTTAAAGACATAAGATAAGGTTCAGAACGTGATTTTATGGCTTTATAAAGGGACTTTGGTGGCTAAGTGGTTTAAAGTGAGTGCATAGGATCCCAGTTATTCTTGAGGGTAAGTTCGAATCCAAATCAGACAAGTTCTAGAGAGAAAACATGTCATTTCTCTTGCTGAAAGTTAATTGTATTCTCTTTGTACTGTATGTTCCCACCTTCACAGGACTGATCACTTCAATATAAAAGAAGGAACCTCGACTGTGCTGTCAAGCACAATTACTACACTCCACTCTTGTATGTGTTATAACAATCTGCTGAATTGGCAAAATGAACCAATAATAAATTATGACTTTGGACACTTCATATACATTATGGTGGAGTAAATATAATATCTTTAAAAAATTAAAATGTTTAAATATGATATGCAATATCTGCACATTTCATCAGTGACACTAGGGTCCAAAAGGTTAATAGCTAAAGAATGCACAAGCTAAATAGTGGAAAATTATAAAATTCAAAGTTCAAAAATATATGAATCCAAATCTAGGTAAGGAATGTTTTGCCTAAGTCAACAAACCTTAGTTTTCAACATATTTCAAAAATTGAAGATGACTGAAAATTTTGCTACATGGAATACATATTCAAAGTACTGACTATTGAGTTAAGATCTCCTCGGATGGGGGGGGGGGTGGTGGTGGTTAAGAATTTAATTTAGAATGAACTTTCACCTTGTTCACCGTTACCAATAATCTCCACTTGTACATATAAGAAAAGTAAAGACAACAAATACATTTCACAGCATTTAATCTACCTTTCTTGACTACGAAAACACAGCTTAGAGCACTAAATATTTTGCATTACTAATTAGATTGAAAATAAATTAAAAACAATACACACAATATCATTCATACAAGCATGATAAATTGCACTTTTAAACCTGTAAAAAGGGCACTTACTAACATGTAGAGACAGGGGAGGTAAATATAAGCTTCTAAATGATTCAGATCGACAGAAATTTCAAAATGATCTTAAAATGATGATAGATAAATAACATAAGTTCAAGAATCTTTATGACTTAGATCAAATAAAATTTTTTACTAAATGGATAATTAAGTAAAATGATGAGATTAAAACAAATATTTTAACCATTGTATGTGATAAGAAGAAGAAAATTGAAATAGTTAGCAAACCAAAGTTAACCAAATTGTTTGTAATCTGCTTAAGAAAAGAATGAAAAATATTATCTAAATAACCGACATTTTAACAACAAAAAATTATGTTATCTTTATAATGTTAAATCTACTTCTTTGGCAATTTAATTTTGGTTTTACAAATCAATTAAACTCTGGAGCATTTGGGATGAAATAGCTAAGCTATATTATTTGCCAATATTGATATTTTGATTCTGGGTGATGAATAGAAATAAAAAAGACCAATAACCATATATATGGTGGTTATTTGTGCTCCTTGAATTGAGATAAACAACAAAAACAACAAACATCTATTATATATGCTTAAAAGAACAAAAATAGAAAATAACATTATCACAAAATTTTAAAATGATCTAATCTCACTTATAAGAAATTCTCATATTGTTATAAATTATTTCATGTTGGTTATCTCCCTTCGTATTTTTGGTTATCTCCCTTTAAATAATTTTGTATTTTATACCACTGAATCTACTGCTAGTACCAACAAAAATGTTGTGTTCATATGACAACAAACAATAACTAGTAAAATTATATTAAACAAAACAAATTACACTTAAACATCAAACTATTAAAGAAAAATGTAAATGAAGAAAAAGTCAAAATCATCAAATGAATTGTTCACATTTACAATTTTTATATATAATATTGTTCTGTTTTTCTCTAAACTTTAAAAGTGAAATATTTGGCATGATTAAACATCAGAAGAACATTGAATTAACATTGTTATGACACAACTGTATCCTTAGTTATCTTTTCAACTTTACAAACCCTATGTCTT
Organism: Tegillarca granosa; assembly: GCA_029721355.1. Lineage (NCBI taxonomy): Eukaryota > Metazoa > Mollusca > Bivalvia > Arcoida > Arcidae > Tegillarca > Tegillarca granosa. The sequence goes on along the minus strand of CM056611.1, from coordinate 21,887,629 downwards.
TCAGGATGTCAAAATGTCCAAAGCCAAACCATAAAAACAAAATGATGCTATTTGAAAGTAAGAATTCGGTAAATTTTTTAATAATTCAAAACTATATCATCATTCCTTTGACACCCAATATCTTTGGTATTAATCATGCTATTTGTTATTTTTATGATATTATAGATATGTCAATGTATAAACGTGCTTTAATCAAGATATCTACATAATGGCACAAATTTTGTCAAACTCTTATAAAGTTCCCATAGATTTAGATGTATGATGTAGCTTTGGACTCAGGACTCTTAAAAAATCTTCAATTTTAAGAACATCTGTATTTACCAAAACAAACAAATTTTGCATTTAAGAAGCCGCCAAAGCTGCCCCTCCCTTTTATAAAGCCGAGAATTACTTAAACAGTTAAAAGATATAAAAAAGATCCCCAAAATTCTTTATAAAATTCTGGAATTGTGTATTCTCTTATCAAAAAGTTATAAAGTGCAAATACCAATAGAGATGGTTCAATTTTCCAAACTTAATTAAAGTATGTTAAAGCAGGACTTTATATCTTTGTCAAAATTGGCACTGTTGGATATTTTTTGAACAATTTTATTTCAGATACAATCAGACAATAAATTAAGAAAATAACCATTATTATCTTTTGAAACTCCTGTATTCAATTTCCAGAAAAAATTCAAATTCAATTACCTGATATGCCTGATATGCTACTTTTTGTTCAAGAAATATTTTGGCATTATGAGTTTTACTCTTCTATGATTCAAATAACATTTTTTCAAAAATGATATCTAATATGAATGCTTAGCAAATAAGAATAGACTGTAAATGCAGTTTTTTTAATACTTCACTATGATTTTTTTACGCTACATAAGGTAATTTATGTCAACTGTGTTCATTTAAGTTCACAAAATTTTACTTTACACTTAAATTTGTAAACAATAAAAATTTAAACATTTTCAGTGTATAATATATCATAATTGATTACAAGGTGACTTTGTTTTGACCATTTAGAAAATCCCTCTCGTGGTCTTATCCAGATTAATCAAGCTGACCGTCCAAGAAGACCACTCAAGTAGACCAATCAAACAGACCACCCAAGCAGACAAATCAGGCAGACCCCTTGACAGACCACTCAAGTAGATCAATCAAGCACACCACTGAAGTAGACAAACTGGGCAGACCCCTCAACAGACCACTCAAGTAGACCAATCAAACAGACCAACAAGGCAGACAAATCAGGCATACCTCTTGACAGACCACTCAAGTAGATCAATCAAGCACACCACTCACGTAGACAAACTGGGCAGACCCCTTGACAAACCACTCAAGTAGATCAATCAAGCACACCACTCAGACAAATTGGGCAGGCCCCTTGACAGACCACTCAAGTAGACCAACCAAACAAACCACTGAAGTGGACCAAACAAACACAACAATCAAGTAAACAAATAAAGCAGGCCACTCAATTAAACCAATCAAGCAGACCACTAAAGTAGACCAATAAAGTAGATCACTCAGATAGACCATTCAAAAAGACAATTCCAGCAGATCAATCAAATTTAAATCTTACATCTTAAAAAAGAATTTATAACTTTTGAAAAAAAGATGAACCCATTTTATCAGTTATTTATGCCATGCTTTTGCTCTCTAAATGTTCTTTGTACCATTTAATAATAAAGAAAAAAAATAAATAATGGACAAAACACCCTGACTTCCATTTGGGACTATAAATTACAATAAGTTAAGCTTTGACAAATACAAATAAAGCCATTTTAATTCTGAAATCTTTAAAGTGTAAAAATATCAATTATACTCTCAAAGACATAAAATACTTGTACAAAACTACTATATAAAGACTTTACTTAATTGTCAACTATATAGTTACAAAAATAGTCTAAAATATAAGTAATCCCTTCTTTCCACCCCTACAAAACTAAAATGGTAACCCTTAATTCCAAACTTTAAGCTATACCATTTCATATAGGGGTTGACAAGGTCTACATATGTAAATCACAAAGTTAGTCTTTGAGTGTTGACAAATATCACATTTAATACATTTAAATATATAAATATAGAGGAAAAAACTCTAAAAAACATAACAACAAATACCTTTGAAAATAGATATTTCTAATATCTTAATTTTCTGGTATCCAAAGAATACATTTTAAGCTCATATCAACTTTGTCATTGACTTCTTGACTGTCATACCAAATATGCATGGGATCAATCTATGTAGCAATCTTCAGAAAAATAAAAATTGAAACATTTACAATATTGATTATCTTCTATTTCTGACAAACAATTATGATAGCATTTTACTGAGGTATATGATTCATTTAAATTTAAAAATAATGTTGAATTTTTATGGGATTTCAATTTTCTAAATGACTAGATATCAATCAAATATTGTAAAAACAACATACAAAATAATATAAGGGAAATAATGAGTAGAAATTGAAACTTCAGTTCCAACTATTGATCTATAGAAATAGGTCAAAAATTGTGATTTATCCAAAAATTTGTGAAAATTGTTTAATTCACATGACTACTTATTTCAATATTACCAGAAATCTAAACTTGCTGGCCTCTGAATTAGAGAAAAATCTCGAGCTTAAATTATGTCCAGGGGCATTAAAATGAGGATTTTACTATAAATTTATTGTTTCATTAATTAATCAATCAATTGTTTTGTATTTACATGAATTCATTTCCTCAGCATCCTGAGATTTTTATGTTTATAGTATCAAAATGTCATGAGCATTTGAAAAGTAAGTTTTAACTAAAAGCAAAATTTTTTCCCTCCTTTTTTATGGCTGTCAGGCAAAAGAATTATGTGATTCACTGGATGATGATATTTTACACCAGATTCAAGATTCTCTTATTTGACTGTAGTCAGTTCCAGAATGGTGGAGGAAACCAGACTACCTGAAGAGAACCATGTGCTTAAATCTATTTCAATTAATTCTCCACATGTCGAAACTCTCTGCCTCAATAAACTTGTAAGTGGAATTATCTTATCTGGGAAAAAAATTTCATTCTTGACCAAAATCACAATAATTTTAAATTCCTCAAAATGTAGATTATTTTGTATGGCAATAAGTTCACTTGACATGTAAAATATGAAATATAATATAATTATTAGCTTCACTTACCCCTAGATTAATAATGGAATAAACCATATGGTTGAATTCAGACAAAGTCAAAATAATGAAGAGGTATAAAGGTAAATATATATCACAAACAATCAAACTGTTTCCATGACAACAAACATTAAAGCAAAACAAAGCAAGAGTAGAATGTTTAATGTGTTACCTAGATCAAAGCTTCCAAGTTTTCAAAAATAATGTGGTATCATTTATTTTCAAAATTTCAAATTTTTGTGGTTTCTAAGGAAATATACCACTTTGTTTGGTGATTAATTTGTGGTTTATACCCATTAATAATTTGTCACTTTACAATATTTTCATACAATCTCGTTGACATGATGAATCCTAGATCAAGATGTCAATAAAAATATGAAACTGAACCGACACCATTAACATAAATGATTGAAAAGGATTTTAAAGACTAAAGCACATTCTTACTCGTACAATCTCACTTACATATTGCCAGTTTTTTCTTTTGTCTTTTCTGTTGCAATGATAGCAGTGATAATTATTCGATATTTACATTCTTTTAGGTGAAACACCATTGTTGCAAGATTATTATATCAGCTGTATAGTTGACATAGCACACTATTCCAAGTCATAATGATCGGTTTAAACTGGCAAACCCCAGTTTGAAATTGTGCTGCAAATTGTACTGCAGGCTTTGTTTCCACTTTTAGATAAATACAAAGACAAACTCTTTTATAACCAAACAAGATGAAGAAACACTGATAATTATACCATGCCTCTGAGCTAGAAGCAATGTTACAATTGAACAAGCCATGTCTTTCAACTTGAAGACATTGCTTTAAGAAGAGGGCATTACTATGAGAAAAGATCATGCCTTGAAACAAGACAGGGAAAAACAAAGAAGATGTTTTTGAATTTGAAGACTTTGCTCAATGCAATAAGACATCACTCTTGTCTAAATGAAGTCATTCAATGAGACATGAATATGAGCAAGAAAACCATGGCTCAGAGCATGAATACAAATTTCTGAACAAATGAGCAAAACAACTATTCTCAACACATTGATCTAAGTTAAATAGGCTCCCAGTAATAGACATTAAGTTTGTATCTATTCTTTTCACAAAGTACCAATAATACAGACAACTTTACCATTCTTGACAAAACATAGAAATATGTTAGAAATTTCTTTTCCAATCTTTATCCTTCTTTCTATTACATGTTTCATTTAACTTTTCCATTCCTGCAGACCAATTATATCAACCAAAATTTAATATATACTGATCATACCAAATTTGAAAAAAGGTAAAAATTTTCATTCTTGTTTAAAACAACAGCATAAATAACTTTCAACGAGGTGTCACCAGCTTTTCTTAAACCTGAACTGAACTTTTAAACAATGGACCAACACAAAATACGTAAAATATACAAATAAAAAAAAAGGAATATAATTAAATTTCTTAATATATCAGATTATTAAACATGTTAAAATTTAATTTAAAAAAATGAAAAAAAAGCAAGCAATGTAATGACTTTGCTGATGAATTTGATATCTTAATGTTTTCTTTTGTGATGATTACCAATAACCAGTGTCAATGCTAGCTTTTTCTGGAAATTTTACAATACATGATTAACAGATGTTTCATCAGCTGAATTTAAAGCCTTATTTATTTCTACAAATTATTAAAATTATGGTAACATTACCCAATTACCTGAAGAAAAAAAAAATCAAAATTTGCCTTTATTTTCTAAATGTTTGTATAATTCATTCTTTGGGTTTTTTTTTAAGTTTTATCATAATTTCAGATATTGACATTTACAGTAAGCATTTCAAATTTATATTTCTTATTCAATTTAAAATGATATATTCTGAATGTTGATCTTTATTTTTTTAAATCTGAAAAATAAATTTGCACAGGGTAATTATAATTTTACAAAGTGGTTCCCACTAATAATGACTTAATTATAAAATGTCATATTTAAAAAAAAAAAAAAAAAAAAAAAAAAAAAAAAAAAAAAAAAAAAAAAAAAAAAAAAAAGAAAGAAAAACCATTTTAAAACGATATATTTTGAATTTGACCTAAAAAGAAAAAGAAATGTCTTTGCAACAAAAAACTTAATGGTTCAATTAATTTAAAATTTGAACAAAAGATATCATATAAATGTTATTTAAGGGGTGAAAGTCCATTATAAATACAGACTAAGCAAATACAAAATCCTGAAAGGAATACATAAGTGACTTACATTTCAAAAAAAGGACAGCCCTTAAAAATTCAAAAACAAGAATTGCCTCCCTTGAGATCACAATCTAATAACAGAAATTTTGCACTGGTGATTTTTGAGGAGCAAAAATTATTACAGTAAAAAAACACTGTATAAAGGATTTCATACATATATAAACTGTAATTATTTATTAATTGTTCATAATGTGTTTTATACAAATCTTTGACTTACTTCCAAGTAAACTAATCACTCTGTTGTTGGTAGACTGTTCACAAAAATTTCAAAATGTTTTAAAGTTGTAAACTTTCATCTTAAACATTTGTTATTTTCTATAAAAACATTCTTCATGATTTGACATCAGATAAAAAACGCAAGTCAATAAAATAATCAAATTATGATTTCTACATATCTAATTATTCTATGACCTTTAAAGTCTCATGAAAAAATGTAAAAAAAAAAATATATATGAAAAGACAAACTCCTTTAAAATTGCAACTAAAGTAGGTCAATGGAAAATATTACAGGTGTCAATGGAATTAGGAAAATATCACAATAATTCATCTCACTTTTTATTATTACAGAAAAGCAATTTTAAACAGCAAATTGAAAAATTTTCAAACTAAATTTTCAGTTCTGTGTAAAGAAGCAGATAATGGTAATGAGGACATTTTTAGCATTGTCTGTAATCAAACTGTAGATGCTTGCTAATGAAAAATAAATTGATGTGAAAAATTTCCTAACATGATATTTCTTATACTGTGAAACCTGCGAAAACCAACTTCTGAGTAAACCAGAAACCTGTCTAAAATGAACTACCTATGATTTTTTGTACTCAAAATTTACAATTTCTGAGTAAACCAAAAACCTATCTAAAATGAACTACCACTAATTTTTTGTATTCAAAATAAACAATGTTAATTAGCCTGTATATACCAAAATCTTACTTATCAAAAACATAATAAATTTTAGTGGAAAAACTGTTCAGTTTAGAAAGGTTTCATTGTATGTCACCTTATTAATCTCTTTTCTTAGTTTTAACTACAGCAAATACGTCAATAAATAAGATAATTAATATAAAATAATTAATAAATAGATAAATATCTTATTAATAATTTTTTTGGGAAAAAGGAGTCACACGCACACACACAAACATAAATATCATATAGTCCTAGGATATGGTAGTTTCTTGTGAATGAGGGCTAACAGGTGTCCGTGACAAGGAGCCCTCGCGAGATGGGCCTTGTGAAACATTGCGAGTGGAAGATCTAGAAAATGAACTCTCCCTAGACGTTTCGCCACGAGAACGAGATCTTTTACGACTTCGTCTAAATAACTTCTTTAAGCTTCCTCCTAGAGACCTTGATTTTTTCAAATTTGGAGTTTCTGGCGTTGTTGATCGGACCAACTCTATATCATCTGAAAGTCAGAAAAAGAAGAATGATTCAAAATACATTTATGTAAAAGATTACTGTATTAATAATAATAATTCACTTTGCTTTTTTTTTTTGCTTTTTTTCACAAATAATCTTTATCCTTAAACCTTTAACTAAAGTCAATATGTTACATTACATTATGTTAAAACTTAAACTGAGATTATCTCCCCTTCCACAGCACAAATGAGTTAGTTTCATCAATGACACTAGTATTTATTATCAACCAGTAAAATTTCAATTAAAAAACTGTAAAGCAATACAAACTAATTTATTTATTTAATTTTATCTTTTATGCAGGCATAAATACCAATGGTAAGTCAAAATTAGGCATGAATGATTTTACATTCATGTTATTTAGACTTACTATTATTATTCATACTTTAATGAATAAAAACAAAGAAAAGATCATTTCTTTAATATATATATATAACTATATGAAGTCATAGCTATACATTTACATCTTTACCAATGTAATGTAACTTATACAATGTTTACATCTATCAAGCACATTCTACAACAAATAACGAGGAAACTGACCAAGCAATAATAACGTCATTTTTCTTTACATTTTGCACGATACATTATGATTCTGTCATATAATCTTTATAAAACACTATTTTATCCTGTATATATCTAATTTGCAGCACGTGGATTATCTCCCTTTTTGTTTTACCTATATGTATTATTTCTACTGAAAGTGTCTATTCTCCATAAAAATTGTTTTCAAACTGCGAAGCATGTACATGCATATCATTTTAACCTTTCATGTTCGTTTTAACCACAAAAAAAAAGAGTAAATAACATCAAGATAAAGCTTCAGTAGTTTTTTTTTAAATCTAAACAAAATTGAAGTATTTTAATGCTTCGTTTACAATTTAAAAATAACTTTTATTAATAGAACTCAAAGATAGGTAATCCCCGAAACTGGTCGAAAGTAGTTCCGGTAGAAAACGTTGTTATTGGAAAAATAACAATGTCATTTGACAGGAAAACAACCAATGAAATTGCTCTAAATCGTGTAACAACGTGAAGTTTGTAATTATATGTATTTTACCATTATAAAAGTTATTGTGAGTAGTGTAAATCACATTACATGTTATAAGATGCTGTGTTAGAAAATTTTAGGAAAAAAATTAACAAAATAAATAAATAAATTAATAACCAGCCATAAAAAAATAAAATTTACTGAACAATTAAACAAGAGGCCCAATAGGGCCTGTATCGCTCACCTGGCACATCCTTATTTGTTCTTTGCTTTTTCTTTTTAAATATATTCAATCAATAAAATGTAAACAAACTCACTAGCAATATCCTTATTTTCTATTATTTCAAGCGCTATGAATCATAAAATTTCTTTCAATTGGCCATGTACTTTCAGAAGATTTAGGCTGAAATAAATCTTATTTGCATGTTACATAATTATTGCAAAAATGGAAAATTGTACAGAAAAACCCATTACATATGTTTTATCCCCAACATCTAGTTTCTATGTTATAAATTTCAACAAAATCAGTATATACATGTAAATAAACCCATAATGGCCATTTTTCGATTTTTGCTACTTTAAAGTAACGGCGGCCATCTTGGATTTCCGACAGAAATGTTGGATACAATTTTGAATCTATACCACCCAAGGACCTTCCACACTTCCATATCCTTTCAATTGGCCACGTACTTTAAGAGAAGAAGATTTTCAAAGATTATGGCTAAAAATAAACCTTATTTGCATATTACGTAATTATTACACAAACGAAAAATCGTAAGGAAAAACCTGTTATATATGTTTTATCCCCCGACATCTATTTTCTATGTTTCAAATTTCAACAAAATCAGTACAAAAATCAACCCAAAATGGCCATTTTTTTATTTTTGCTATTTATAGTAATGGCAGCCATCTTGGATTTCTGACAGACATGTCGGATACAATTTTGAATCTATACCACCTAAGGACCTTCCGCACTCAATATTGTTTTCAAGATAATAAGCAATTTAAGTCTTATTTTGCAGCTGTGACCTTGACCTTTCAACATATAACATTGAGCCATACATAAAAATGATTGTCATGTCAATACCTACAATATTCTAATATACATGCCCATACAAAAAGTTTATAGTTTTCAAGATAATTAGCAATTTAAGTCTTCTTTTGCAGCTGTGACCTTGACCATTCAACATATGACCTTGTATCATATATCAAAATGATCTTTGTCACAATACCTACAATATTCTAATATACATGCCTATACAAAAAGTTCATAGTTTACAAGATAATTAGCATTTTAAGTCTTTTTTGAAGTTGTGACCTTGACCTTTCAACATATGATCTTGAACCATATATCAAAATAATTGTCATGTCAATACCTACAATAATCTAATATACATGCCCATACAAAAAGTTTATAGTTTTCAAGATAATTAGCAATTTAAGTCTTCTTTTGCAGCTGTGACCTTGACCTTTGAACATATGACCTTGTATCATATATCAAAATGATCGTCATGTCAATACCTACAATATTCTAATATACATGCCTATACAAAAAGTCAATTGTTTTCAAGATAATAAGCAATTTAAGTCTTTTTTATTTGCAGCTGTGACCTTGACCTTTCAACATATGATCTTGAACCATACATCAAAATGATTGTCATGTCAATACCTACAATATTCTAATATACATGCCCATACAAAAAGTTTATTGTTTTCATGATAATTAGCAATTTGTCTTCTTTTGCAGCTGTGACCTTGACCTTTCAACATATGACCTTGTATCATATATCAAAATGATCTCTGTCACAATACCTACAATATTCTAATATACATGCCTATACAAAAAGTTCATAGTTTACAAGATAATTAGCATTTTTAGTCTTTTTTGAAGCTGTGACCTTGACCTTTCAACATATGATCTTGAACCATATATCAAAATAATTGTCATGTCAATACCTACAATAATCTAAAATACATGCCCATACAAAAAGTTTATAGTTTTCAAGATAATTAGCAATTTAAGTCTTCTTTTGCAGCTGTGAACTTGACCTTTCAACATATGACCTTGATCCATACATCAAAATGATTGTCATGTCAATACCTACAATATTCTAATATACATGCCTAAACAAAAAGTTCATAGTTTTCAAGATAATTAGCAATTTAAGTCTTCTTTTGCAGCTGTGACCTTGACCTTTGAACATATGACCTTGTATCATATATCAAAATGATCTTTGTCACAATACCTACAATATTCTAATATACATGCCTATACAAAATGTCAATTGTTTTCAAGATAATAAGCAATTTAAGTCTTTTTTTTGCAGCTGTGACCTTGACCTTTCAACATATGATCTTGAACCGTACATCAAAATGATTGTCATGTCAATACCTACAATATTCTAATATACATGCCCATATAAAAAGTTTATAGTTTTCAAGATAATTAGCAATTTAAGTCTTCTTTTGCAGCTGTGACCTTGACCTTTCAACATATGACCTTGATCCATATATCAAAATGATCGTCATGTCAATACCTACAATATTCTAATATACATGCCTATACAAAAAGTTCAAAGTTTACAAGATAATTAGCATTTTAAGTCTTTTTTGAAGCTGTGACCTTGACCTTTCAACATATGATCTTGAACCATATATCAAAATTATCGTCATGTCAATACCTACAATATTCTAATATACATGCCTATACAAAAAGTACATAGTTTACAAGATAATTAGCAATTTAAGTCTTCTTTTGCAGCTGTGAACTTGACCTTTCAATATATGACCTTGATCCATACATCAAAATGATTGTCATGTCAATACCTACAATATTCTAATATACATGCCTAAACAAAAAGTTCATAGTTTTCAAGATAATTAGCAATTTAAGTCTTCTTTTGCAGCTGTGACCTTGACCTTTGAACATATGACCTTGTATCATATATCAAAATGATCTTTGTCACAATACCTACAATATTCTAATATACATGCCCATATAAAAAGTTTATAGTTTTCAAGATAATTAGCAATTTAAGTCTTCTTTTGCAGCTGTGACCTTGACCTTTCAACATATGACCTTGATCCATATATCAAAATGATCGTCATGTCAATACCTACAATATTCTAATATACATGCCTATACAAAAAGTTCAAAGTTTACAAGATAATTAGCATTTTAAGTCTTTTTTGAAGCTGTGACCTTGACCTTTCAACATATGATCTTGAACCATATATCAAAATTATCGTCATGTCAATACCTACAATATTCTAATATACATGCCTATACAAAAAGTTCAAAGTTTACAAGATAATTAGCATTTTAAGTCTTTTTTGAAGCTGTGACCTTGACCTTTCAACATATGATCTTGAACCATATATCAAAATTATCGTCATGTCAATACCTACAATATTCTAATATACATGCCTATACAAAAAGTACATAGTTTACAAGATAATTAGCAATTTAAGTCTTCTTTTGCAGCTGTGACCTTGACCTTTCAACATATGACCTTGATCCATATATCAAAATGATTGTCATGTCAATACCTACAATATTCTAATATACATGCCTATACAAAAAGTTCATAGTTTTCAAGATAATTAGCAATTTAAGTCTTCTTTTGCAGCTGTGACCTTGACCTTTGAACATATGACCTTGTATCATATATCAAAATGATCTTTGTCACAATACCTACAATATTCTAATATACATGCCTATACAAAAAGTCAATTGTTTTCAAGATAATAAGCAATTTAAGTTTTTTTTTTGCAGCTGTGACCTTGACCTTTCAACATATGACCTTGAACCATATATCAAAATGATTGTCATGTCAATACCTACAATATTCTAATATACATGCCTATACAAAAAGTCAATTGTTTTTAAGATATAGTGACAAATATATAATTTTAAGCAATTTTCCCACTTAGTACCTTATAATTTCCCCATTTTGAGCCTCATGGCTACCATTTGTGCAAATCTGAAACTAGATGACCTAGGGATGGTATAAATGAAATAACTAAGGTATATCTCTTGTACATTCAGAGGAGAAGATTTTTAAAGTTTTTCACTATTTCCCCCCTTATGGGGCCCCAAGGGGACATAACTCCTTCATTTTTGCAAATCTGAAAGGGATTGACCCAGGCATAATGGTTACCAAGTTTCATCAAATTTGGCCCAGTGGTTTTGGAGAAGAAGATTAAAATGTAAAGTTTACGGATGCACGCACGCACGCACACATGCACATACACACGCCGCATCATACCATAAGCTCACGCTGGCTAAAGCCAGGTGAGCTAAAAAACTACTATTAAAATATTTTAAAAATATTAATTATATAATTTAATATTAAATAATGATTTTTACTCTTGAACATTAAATAATGATAGGAAAGAAAATCACAAACATATGAAGGATATTCTATATGAGTGGAACTGAATTTCTGGTAGAAAAGGTTACAATTGCTCCTCTACTGTTTCCCAATAGCAGCCCTTCTGCCAAGATGTTTGAATATTAAATACAAGTATACTTGTCCCAAGAATGACACATCTAAAGTATCATTTAGTGTAGCTACTGTGAGTTTATTGAAAATCATTTTTCAATAGTTTATAGGGACCTTTTAACAACTTCCCCATTTGAGGCCCCACAGCCAAGATTATTGCAAGTTAAAAGCATGTAATACTAATCCTAAGAATCTAAAATAAATAAAGATCTAGTTAATATTTGCTTTTCTGAAATGTTTTTAATTAGTTTATAGATGCCCATCTTCATTTTCTATATTATAGATCCAAATTCCAATCTTTTTCCAAATCAAATAGTTCCTTATCCTTGCCCTAAGGATAATTGGAAATATAATATCTATGTTATAGTTTACAGTATTCTTATGTAGAAAAAAGTTTTACTTAATTTATAGGAGCATCTTTAGTCCCCTTCTTTTGTGCCCACTGCCAAAGATTTTGCAAGGCAAATACTTCCAGTAGTTGTCCTAAGGTACAGTTAAATAACTAAAAACTTTAACTACTTCTTTGTAAACCTTGATTTAGGCCAAATTTATTTTAACTAGCACTTATAAATGTTAACATGAAGACTGTTGAAGATTTTAACTATTTCCTCCTTTATGGGGCAACAAACAAAAACTTTTTTATCTGAAAGCCTTTCATTTAAACTTGATTAATACCAAATATTTTTTAAATTTTGCCAAAGATGAAAAAAGGGAAAAATGAAAAAAAAAAAAAAAAAATAATGACAGACACATGCCATTGGAACCATGATGCACAACAGACTGGAAACTGTAACAAATAGCTAAACTGGTTGTACTGAAACTAAAAGAAATTTGAACCTGTTCAGGTAAGGTTTAACAATTCTTCATAACATTAAATATACATGTACATAGTGAATTACCACTACATAAAAATGAATATTATTGGTACTAAAACACAACAGAATTACAACCATATCTAAACACACTACTTCTATGTGTTGCTCTCACTAGTGAGGTAACCTGAATACAATAAAGGTACTACAGTTTTGACAAACATCACCTCCATTAATTCTCCTATAAGCTGCTTCAACTAAACAGGAGGATCATGCTTACATATATCTTAAACAGACTGACAAATCAGGCTTTCTTTAACAAAAAAAATCTTTATGGTCATTTACATCCATCTACAGTTTCAGTTATTTTAATCAATTGCTTGGAGTCAGTTACTTTTTTCAAAATGACTAAAGATAGTTTTCATACATTTTCAAACGATTCATATATAATAATTTACACATTTTGTTTACAAGATTTGAAATTTTGTTTTCATAAAGCATTTTTATTGTTGAAAAAAATATGTATATTGTACTTGTACTATCTACTGTATAGATAAAATATGACGCAAATTTGTGTTTGGATACAGCTAAGATATAGTCATAGATATGTCAGCCTGTGAAACTAATGAAAATATATAAACTAAAAAACTTCTACTGAAGAAAAAATAAATAAATAGAAAATAAACAAAACATGCAGAAACAAAACATTGCAAAAACAACTGATGACCTTTAGATCGTGGATGAAGTCGCTGATCAGGTGGCTGAAGATAATTAGACCCCTCCCTCAGCGATCCAGTTCCTCGATCAGCACTCTGAGATCGTTTCTTTGATCGAGAAAATCGCTTTTTAATCTGCTGTGCAAAGGACATGCCTTTCTTTTTCTCTGTAAAGTGTGTATATAGGAATATAAGTGCAGACATTACTATGTTTTGTATAAGTTGTAACTATGTGGTCCTCGCAGTGTGGTTTCACAACCATACCCTCAGTAAGATCTTCATCAAGACTTAATTTTTTTGCAAATTTTGTCATTTTTTGTGTTGCAGATAAACTTGTTATATAACACATAATAAAATATCTTGTAAAGTTTACAGGCCATCTCAAGCCTATAAAGGCTAATTAGGCTTATCAATATTGGTACTTATCAGAGTTTTAGTGAATGTGAAGCAACAATACTTTCCCATAAATTGAACATCAGTCCACTCCAAGCATTCTAGCTAACACATATGACAGCTTGAGTGTTATAAACTGATGTAAAATAAATTGACTTGCTCAAGGAAATAATACCCTAAGCCTGTCTCATGAACTAACATAAGGTTCCTGAACTTTGAATTCATTCTAAACTTTACTACTTGGTTACTTAAAAATGCTATCTAATCTCAATCTCAAAATCTTAAAACCATCTTTTTTAAAACATATTTTCCCCAAAGGTCCCTCATTTTATTGATAAACCTAATTTGCTTGATTATAAAGCACAAGGAATTAGGTTATATTGAATTTTAAATAAAAGATATATATAAACAAATTTTAAAAATTCTTCTGACCCTTTTCCTGTTTATCTTTCAAAATTAAATATTTTTGAGGATTTAAAATTTGCACAAATTAAGTCCAGTGAAATCTTTATAAGTGTATGATTAGAAACCTAAGCCTGAAATAGCTATTGTCATGGCAACATATTTTATCATCAAAAAGGTCTTATACTCCCTATAAAACAAAGATAACAAAACAAAACATTAATATATGATGCTGTCGCTCAAAATGCTTTCAAAGCTCTCAATCAGCTATTTTACTTACAACATTGTCTTTTGGCTTACACTAATATCAAAGTTCTGACATAAGCTTTTCTGTACTTTTTGCAAATAAACTTTTTACCATGTATATACAAATGATGGTACCAAATGCAGAATGGCAAAATGATAAGATAATTAACATAGATAATACACAGTAACAAAAATATGTTGCCATTCCTTACTTGCTCAACTAAAAACAAAAATAACCCTGATTGTTTGCTGTATTTAAACTGTATTATCAATACTAGTATATATATTTCAATAAAGTTTTCTAAAAAAAATCATCCTCTCAAATTTTTATCTAGACAAACAGCTTTAAAATACATTATTTCAGGAATATGCAATTTTGTTCACAAAGTCCAAACCCAAATAAAACTGTGGGTGCTCAAACTTAAATAATTACAAATGATATTATGCATTTAGTTAAGCATGATGTTCCAAACAAATTTAACTTAAGAACATATTTCATGAACCTGATTCTGAATTTATCACAACAGCAAACAATCTTACAATTTTAGACAATAGTAGGTCATGTAGAATTCTCTAATAAAATCATTGTACAAAACAGATTATTTATATAAAACTTTCAGGAAATATTTAAACATATAAATATAATAAAATAAACTTGAGGACAGTAGATCTACCTGATAGTCAACCGTTACAGAACAATCATAGTAAGTGGTTGCCTTTGGACCTAGTTAATCAAGGCTTGATTAGCTATAATCAGCTGATCAGCTGGTAAACCATTTTTTAGCATACTATCAAACAAATTTGATTTGTTGTTGTTGTTGTTGTTAAAATGGCAAAAAAAAACACACAAAAAAAAACAAACAAACAAAACAAATAAACAACAAAATTTCCCCAAATTTAAAAACTTTTATTTTCAAACTATTGAATTATAATTTGTTATTTTTATTTTGTTTTAAATTGGTGCTAATAACTGATTAATCTAATCAACCCTCACACAACTTGACCGTGATGTTGAAGCAGACCACAACAGTATGATAATTAACTCTTTTGAACTCCTTATGCTTAAATTTATTTTTTTTCCATTTTTTTGAGGCCAGAACAAAAGAAAATTTATTCTGAAAAATTTTTGTGAAGATTTAAAAAGGGAAATCCATAAAAAATATAGAGATTGATAATCTACAAATTCTACAAGACCTATTGAATAAAAGCTTAAATGTAACTAACTTATCTTCTAACAGAAAACAATAAATCAAGATGATTGTAAACAAACCTAGAGTGAAGTAAAGCTGCATTACACCCTTCACTTACGTTGAGGTGGACAGTTTTGGGATCAAGAAAAAATGAAATTCTAGGAAAAAACTACTGACACAAAGTGAAACAACAAACTCTCTATCACAAGAAGCTGCCAAAGTATGATTAAGCCAATAAGTTCAATATGTTTTGACCTGTAAGCATGTTTATTTTTTACCACAAGGTTCTTATTCAGAAAAAACAATAATTTGTCAAGATTTTTCTACTTATATTTAGATATCACCAGCAAACAATATTCCCAGATATTTATAAACCTATATGCAAAGGATCAACAATTATAGTCAATAATCCATTATACTGGTGTTAAAGTGGGAAGTATTTAATCAGCTTGTTTTGGAACATTTACTCTCTCTCTCTCTCTCTCTCTCTCTCTCTCTCTCTCTCTCTCTCTCTCTCTCTCTCTGTATAAGGTAGAGAGAATATAATTAAAACTGAAAAGTAACTTATATGCTGTAACCCTTCAAACCTTTTAATTCATAGTTGACTTAACTAAAAACCTGATCACATGATCACAGCTATTATTGCAACGATTGTACCTTATATCAAAGTGTTCTAAAACCAAAACACCAATTTGAAGCTTGTGTATACAAATTTTAATTTTATAAAAATAAACTGATACCAGAGCCAAAAATTCAAATATAAGTAAATCTATAAATCTATAAAACTTGTTGATGAAAAAAAGTTGAATTGTAAAATCTTATTACCATAACATTACTTCAAGAAAAGATTTGTGTATGGTGGTGAAGCCTCAAAAAAATTCTGAAAAAATGCATTTAAGATCTTCATGACTTCTATGAAGAACCCTTAACTTTTATTTTTAGAAAGCCTAAATGTGGTTGTTTTATGTTGGAGTCAAGATACTTTCACTTATATCATGAATGTAAATTCTAAAATGATTACGAAAACTTACAAATATGTGTTCAAAGAAAACCACCAACCTATAGTAACCTTAGTTACTAGCTTTCTAGAACCTGCTGGCAAGAAATTTTAACATAAGTTGGAAGACACACTGTGTTCTTCAAACCAAATACAGGAAGACCCCCCCACCCTCCCACCCCTTCTTTTCTCTTTTCTTTATAGTCTTATCCATACAAGGATACTATCCTATTATCTTATCATACTGAGGATGATAACCTGCTTCATATATATCCCTTTCAAGGGCCAATCTGAACAAGAGCACCGCCGAGCGTAGCATTATACGCCCGTGTTATATTGATCGAGTAGTACTATTTACTAGTGTGGCAACACCTTTAGGGGTTTCACGGGAAAGAATGGAACAATCTAGAGGATTTCTATCAGTAGAGCTCATCCACAGAATTTGCCACTCAAAAGTTTGACACAGACCTAACGGATAAGTGCCAAACCTACCAATAATTTGGTAAAGAATTGGTTACTTTAATATGGGTACGAATTCAAAACGGGACGTTAAATTGTTTTTGGATGATAGCGCCGACTTTAAACAGTTATTGTGGATTTTATGTAAAAGATAGAAAAAATATAAAAATACCGTCTTTTCCGTCAGATCTTAAACATTTTTCGGTCAATGGACGACTTTTTCGTACAATGAACTGTTATTGAACAGGAGTGCGTTAAACGTAATTGTTTTTTGGAAAAATTCATTTTTCGCATGTTTGACCCCAAAATTAAGTATGATACCGATTTTTCCCAAAAATTTCACCAAGTTAGATAGCTAGATCGCATTAGACTCCATAACCTCAGAAATTTTTAGCAAAATCTATCGAGGAGTTTTCAAGGTCCCCAAGATGCAAATATATGCTGCTAAAAAGGAGAAAGTTGTCGCCTTTATCATTTCACATCCAGAGGATGTTCCGAATGAATTCGTCACTAATCCTCTAGATTGTTCCATTCCTTACTGAGAAGTATAAGTACAACTAGGATATATGTATGTAAAAATATATTGCTAAATGGATAGTGGTAGACTGCTATATAATTCATATTCATTTCCAGGAAGGAAGAAGTTTAAAATATAATGTTAGGTCATGGCAGTGTTTTCATGTGTTAAGCATTGCATGCAGGAAGATTTTAGGAAACAAATACATTTTTTGTCTGAAATGTTTTGAGAACCTTTTTTTTAACCAACCTGAAATAATTTATATCTATAAAGCTTAATTATAATTTGAACTGTTGTCGTGATCTGTGCAGTATGATAAAAAGGTGTTTTAAGTTAAAAAAATGGGCATAACTCCTCCAAAAATAATCCGAAAAGTTGTAATTCGAACTTGCACCAGATAATAACATCGTAAATGTGTATACCAAATTTCATTTGAATCCATAAATAGTTGTAGGCTCTGATGATCGGAAACCACATGGTCATACATACAAAAATTTCTAAGTTAAAAAAGGGGCATAACTCCTCCAAAAATAATCCGAAAAAGTTGTAATTCGAACTTGCACAAGGTATTACCATGGTAAAGCTGTATACCAAATTTCATTTGAATCCATAAATGTTTGTGGTCTCTATTGAACGGAATACAAATTGTTAACAGACGCCCGCCCGCCCGCCCGCCCACCCGCCCGCCCGCCCGGACGGACAGCACCGTAACATAATACGTCCCGTCATATGACAGGCGTATAAAAATGAGGCAAGCAATATGTTTTGAACATAGTCCCATCATGGTCCTATTTCAAAATTGTTGAATATAAAAATTTTGTATACTGCTATCTAATATCATTTTTAGATATAAAAATAAAATAAAAATATGATTGGCTACAAAGTGGCTGTTAAGGAGTATTGCAGAAATGCTAAGCAGATTTCAAGCCAAATGATGGAATAAAATTTTTCTACAAAGATTAATATTCCCAGTGCATAAACATCGAAAACTGAAAACCAGATTACTGGAAAATCAACCCCATAAAACATTATTTTATAGAAATGTTAACAAAAATAATAATATAAAAACAAAAATAAAAATAAAAAAACAAGAATGAATGAGGTTTATCAGTTTTCAATGTAGGAAATAATTAAAACCACTATATCCCTCTAAATACAATCTGTCTGTCCGAGATATTTTGGCAGAATAAAAAACAAAAACAAACAAACAAAAAACTAACAGTTTTGATGAGATATTTCAGATTTTATTATTATTATTTTTTTTTTTTTTTTTGTTATCCTTCTTTGTATATGAAATGCACCAGAAAAATAAAGTTCATCTCTTAACAAATGAAAATGGCTAAATTAAAAATCCAAATTTGTGTTTTCAGGAGGATGGTGGATATTCAATATTCAATAATGTATGAAAGAATCCAATATATATATATTAAAAAAAAAACAAAATCATATTTTTCATCAAAGAGGAATTTTTATTGAATCTGCAAAAATACCACAAACAGACTATAACCCACTAAACTGTAATTATGATACTGTTACGAACTGTTTCTTTCCATTTTGATTGTTGAGTTTTTGGCTCCACTTTATTGTAGCCTTGTAACACACAAAACAATGATTTAACATTCTTTAATAAAACAATTATACCGTAGTGAGTTTTAATTAATTGCAAAATTGCAAAAAATCATAAAAAATTGTATTCTTATATTAATAAAATGTTTCAAAAATATATATATATTTTAAATGTTCACCACGAAACTATAGAAAATTTATGTCAAGTTGAGGTGTAAGGGAAATCCATCTTGATTTCATCTTATCTAGTGATATCTTGTGTTTTCTAATTGAAGTTCATTACCCTGTATTTCTAAAACAACAATAAATAAAACAGTCTGGACAAAAAAAGACTTCAAATTATCCAAAAGTAATTGAAAAATCAGTCATCAGATATGCATTTTCTTTAAGACATAGAGGTGTCATTAGCCATTATTATTGTAAATGAATGTGGCAATAGCTGAAAAAGATATCCAAGACCATCAACTTTTAATACTGTGTAAAACACATGGTAATTAGATGGCTGCAAAAGTAAATGATTATTAACAATCAAAAATAAAATATAAGATTATTATTACATTGAAAAATAATCATACCTGGTTGCTGAGGTGATGGTGGATGTGTTGTTACTGTGGGAACAGACTCATTCATATCTTCAGTAGGGGAACTCTCCATTGTCTGAAAACCAAAAAAAACATTAATCTATAAGAAACATATTAGATTTGATTGTTCTAAAGATTGATCAGGGCTGACATTAATGTCACAGATCACATTTTAATTTCACTAATTTAGTTCTTTCTTTAATTTGTTCCAGGCCAGCATTTTCTTAACTGGTTAAGTTGTATCAGCTTATGTCATTAAAACTAACCTACTTCTTCCCATCAAGATAATGACGAATTCAAAACTTTGATGAGCAAAATCTATAGTCATGATCGAGATTCTTTCAGCTGAAATCATTTGAAGAGGTTCTATTCTTCATATAAACATTAGGCAGAACCGTTTTTAGAAACAAGTAACAAAGAGGTTTAAAATGTAGTTTACAGCAACATTTGTATCTCACTTATGCAGATACCTGTGTGAGAGAGCCTGTACCTAAAGATTACCATGCTTCCCAACCCCTTGGTTCAAACCCCACTCAAGCAGATCCAAGTGTAAGAAACTTTGTCAGTTTGCTTGCTAAAGGTTTATGGATTTCTCCAGATACTCCAGTTTTCTCCACCATCTCATAATTGACTGCCTCTGCACAAGTGAAAGAATCTTGATTTGAGAATCTTGATTGAGGTGTTAAACATATTTACTCCAATCCTTCTACATGATAAAGAAAATCTGAAATTTCACTCCGAAAAAGTTGATGGTTTTTCCACAGTGTTCAGGACAGTTTTTTCCACCATCTTCAAATTGATTTTGTGAATAACAGCCATTTTTTAAATTTTGGCATAAATCACTATAAATCTAACCCTTTTCATTTCAGTATGTATAAGTTTCAATGGATTTCATTTGTAAAAGATGAGAAAAGTGAGAAAACTAATTTACCACACCGACTCCGACAATAAGGCCAAAATAAAAATATAGTTTGTTTCCCCTTGCGCGACCGACCGTAAAAAATCCCGCCGACTGAAAATATTTTATTGCAAAATGCTGTGTAATTTTTTTTCGCACTTAGAACTGTGCTAATAGATTCCAGTTCGTTTCTCTTTCCTTTTCACGATTAAGTCGCCAACTTTCTTAGTTGTCAAGACGCTTACACAGTTATAATTCAATGCGATACAAACGCGGTAGTGATGAAGATGTACTAGTAAACACACAAGGTGACATGTGAAGAATGTTTCCTAACCAGAAAAGAAAACTGTGAGGGATTAAAAAAAAAAAAAAAAAAAAAAAAAAAAAAAAAGCCTAACTACCTACCCAATATCAGAAGTAAGGGTAGGGCAAGGGGAAACAAAGATATTTTTAATTGTGGCCTAACTGACATCAGACATTAATGACACTAATACGATACTGACTTGTTGATGTTTAATATGGCTGGTGTTCCATAACCCCCAGAAAATAACTGCCATAAGACATTAGTGACATTGATACAACATGGACTTGTTGATGTTTGATATGGCTGGTGTTTAGTACACTAATTGTAACATTACACATATATCTTTGTTTAAAGGATTGAAAAATAAATGTTAAAGTAAGCTGTCATAATATATTTTATCAAAAAACTTAATTTAATTTTTCGTCAGATCACTGTTAAAATATCTGATTGGATACTAGGTATACTTTTCAGGTTTACCGGTAAAAATAAGTGCAGCATCAGTCGATTCAGTTAACTTCACAATTAACTGCATAAAATTTCCATTTATGTCATGCTTATTGAAAAAGATTTCCATAATTTTCAATCTTATTTTTTTTTAATAATAAGATTGTATGATAATTTTTTTTAAAAGAAATGACAATATTTGATAGTTTGATACAAAAGCAATGTTTTCTTCCAAAAAAGTAATCATAAGGCACAAAAATGAAGGTCAAAGGTTATAGGTCAACTAAAAAAAGCTGCAAGAAGGTCAAATTTTAAAGACTTAAAAATGACATGCAAACCCTAGATCAACATAACACTTGGGAGAAGAGAGTTCAGGGGAATCAGTTGAATTTTTGAGGAGTTTTTTGCAAGCTGAGACTAAAATTAAATGCATTCAAGATAAATAGACTTCCCTGCCAAATCAAAACCATGATGAATGAAGGAAAAAAGATTTTAAAATTGTATATAATAACATAGAAGTATAATCTATTCATAAAATAAAATAAAATTCAACTGCTCAAAGCATCTAGTAATATGAAGAAAAATAAACATGCATAATGAAGTACAGTATAGTTGGTTGTCTCCCTTGGTCATCTTCCTTTGTTGTCTCCCTTTGTTAGTAGAATTTACTTGCATTTATATATGGGCAAATATGAATTTAAATAACCGTATTGTAAATTATAAAAGTGAAAGGAGTTCTTTTTATTATAATCATTATTAATTTATTAATCAATTAATCAATCAATCAATAAATCTCACAAGGGAGACAACCATTTCTGCACACACTCTAACAACTTCAGCACTACCAACAAAATAAACAATTCTATGCAGAGGTTATTTAAAATTTCTTTTTTGTTGTTAAACAAAATTTAAGAATTATCAACAATATTAAAATATGTAACGGTGAGATAATTATCATTAAAGTTTTTTTTAATATAGATATGGTTACAGTAGAGACCAATTCTGCATAGATGTGTTTGTATTAAAATTTATCAAAATAAAAATGTAATTAAAAAATAATTAACAACAACATGCCATACCTTGTTCACAGGTAGCCTGGCAGGCTCCTATAGGT
This sequence comes from Tegillarca granosa, assembly GCA_029721355.1. Lineage (NCBI taxonomy): Eukaryota > Metazoa > Mollusca > Bivalvia > Arcoida > Arcidae > Tegillarca > Tegillarca granosa. The sequence goes on along the minus strand of CM056611.1, from coordinate 21,864,734 downwards.
AAAATTAAAATGTAAGGTCAGATGTATTTATCTCATTTTTTTTAAATTTTACATTTTTTTTCAAATTTCTAATAAATTTTATTTATCTTTTTTTTTCTTAAACTAAGCATAAAAGCTTTTTTCTTACGTTATTTTTGGTTTTTTTCCCAATTAGTCACAAATTGCACTTCAAATCAAACATGATTTATCTCCAGTGTTACTTCAAATAAAGATTAAACATAATTTGATTTATCCTCCTTACTTTTTATAATTTTAAATTTCAAATTTTTATCTCCAAATTAGTCCATTTATTTTTAAATAATACGTTGATCTCCCTTTATTTTTTGATCACATCAAATTGTATTTCAAATTTTGATTATTTTGATTAATTTTATCAGCACTGATTTTTATCAAAGAAATTAAGACAATTTAATTTTCAGTAAATATGACACTCCATCTTCTATATGAGGAGAAAATAGGTGATATTAACAAAGCCCTTATCTTACTCTTTGAAACCCCTTATGGTTGTTAATCAAATTAAAATGTCTTGTTCTCACAAATTTTGATTACTTATGTTTTTGTAAAATGCCAAATTAAAATCATATTTCATTTAAATCAATGTAAAGTTTCAGCATGATGTTTTTTTGTTTTTTTTTTCATTCTTACCCTTTTGACACCTGTAATAATTAGTGTACTAGTTCTAGTGGTAGATCTGGATTTGCGCGCTGGGTCTCGTAATTCTCGAATAGCAGTTTCAGCTACTGACTCGCCCCCATTGACAAGTATAACTTCTGCAAGCACACACAAAGTAAAAAAATATGCATTTAAACATTGCCTCTAATCTACAGGTAATAATAAAACGCGTGTTAGTACATGCAATAAATGGTAAAATACAAACCATACAAAGGTAGAAAATAACAAAATGTGCAAATTTTAAAAATCAAATGCTTGACAAAAGTGCAGGGCTTTTTTTTTTTTTTTTTTTTTTGGGGGGGGGGGGGGGGGGGAGGGGGATCATCCTTTTTCTAGGACTCTGGCTAAAATTATATTTAATCCTCGAAAAATAAGATATTTAATAATTATCAATTAATTAATTTTTTTTTAAATTCAATCATGAAATCAATGGTACACATTCTGTGACTTCTTATTTAAGCCGTCAAATTTGCCACAGACAGTACATGTGATATATTACTTATACCTGATCAAAACTCATACAGCTTTGATAAATCCAATTTAAACCAGTTATACAGCATTTAGTTGTTGATTGGTAGTAAAGATGTTCAAGGTTACATCAGCAGTTTTTCAGGTTTCTGGGATATCAATCTCTGAGTATTAAACCCAGAGTCGGTTTTTGTATGTGAGAGTGTTTTTTATGGTCTGCCTTGGTCAAGCTTACAATAAATGCTACTTTAAGATGCTAGCTCACAGAGTTTTGTTTCTTCATGATTTGATATATTGACCTATTTATCTACCTATCATAGCCTATATACTAACTTGCCCTAGCCTCTGTCAAGAAGATAATTTTAAGAAAGTTTAAAATGACATACTTAATATGATCCAATTTAACCCACATTAAAATTTGACCTAGCATCACTCTGGGCAAGTTTGGTATAGAGGTACAAAAGTGCGGCCTCTAAAGTGTTAATAATACAAGAGGCCCATGGGCCTTAACGCTCACCTGAAGATATGTCCAATATTGTTTGCAAAGTGCAATAGACAATATATTAAGTACAGAAACTTTATAAGTTTTCTCAAGTTAAGAACTCCCACAAAACTTAATCAGAAATATATCCACTCACTTTTCATTTATAAGTAGCTTATATAATATGCATGCAGAAACTGTAGTGCAATGAATAATTTCCAAATCATTAATGAATTTCAGTATAATTATGCAGCTATGTCCTTGACCTTTGAACATATATGACCTCGGACCACATATGATTGTCATGTCAATACCTACAATATTCTAATATACATGCCTATGCATGACATTAATAGCTTTCAAGATAGTTAATAATTTTAGTATAACTATGTTGATATGACCTTGACCTTTGAATGTATGACCTTAAACCATATATCAAAATGATTGGCATGTCAATACCTACAATATTCTAATATACATGTCTATACAAAAGGTTAATAGTTTTCAAGATAATTTGCAATTTAAGTCTTCTTCTGCAGCTGTGACCTTGACCTTTTAACATATGACCTTGAACCTATATGAAAATGATCATCATATCAATACCTACAATATTCTTATATACATGCCTATACAAAAAGTTAATAGTTTTCAAGATAATTTGCAATTTAAGTCTTCTTCTGCAGCTGTGACCTTGACCTTTCAACATATGACCTTGAACCATATATCAAAATGATTGGCATGTCAATAACTTCAATATTCTAATATACATGCCTATACAAAAAGTTAATAATTTTCAAGATAATTCACAATTTAAGTCTTCTTTTGCAGCTGTAACCTTGACCTTTGAACGTATGACCTTGAACCATATATCAAAATGATTGTCATGTCAATACCTACAATATTCTAATATACATGCCTATACAAAAAGTTGATAGTTTTCAAGATATATTGACAAATATATAATTTTTAGCAATTTCCCCACTCAGTGCCTTACAATTTCCCCATTTTGAGCCCCATTGCTACCATTTGTGCAAATCTAAAAATAGATGACCTAAGGATGTTATAAATGAAATAACTAAGGTATATCTCTTGTAGATTCAGAGGAGAAGATTTTTCAAGTTTTTCACTATTTCCCCCTTATGGGGCCCCAAGGGGACATAACTCCTTCATTTGTGCAAATCTGAAAGGGCTTCACCCAGGCATGATGGTTACCAAGTTTCATCAAATTTGGTTTGGTAGTTTTGGAGGAGATGATTAAAATGTTAAAAGTTAACGCACGACGCATGACAGACGACGGACGGTGAACCATCACAATAGCTCATCTGAGCTTTTAGCTCAGGTGAGCTAAAAATGTTGATGCACCACAGAAAGATCACTTTTTGCTCAGGTAAGGTAAAAATACAAATGAGAATCTAAAATTTTATACACATGTATTTTTTTTAAAGTGAAAAATCCTAAAACAAATGTGGCCTTGAAATAATACTCATTATTCTTCCATACAGATTATTAAGAAAGTGATATGGTAATATGAGCAAGATATAAATGTTGTTATGGAAATGTGACCCTTTAATACAGGTCCATATAGACAGGCGATTCTTATATAAGGATTATTATAAGTGGGTATTAAATAAACATAAATGAAGGTCATCATATATGTATGTACAAGTTGAACAAGTTCAAGGTCATTGTCCAAGTTTAAGGTCATTATATAGAGGTAATGGGTCATTATGAAGTGGTGCTCCTGATACAAGACTAGTCACAATGAGTGACTGTCTTAACAGGATTATTGCCATAAATAAATTCAATATAGATTCAAGGTCATGGCATATAGGGTTTAAGGGTTATTGATGAACAACACATGCAGGTTCAAGGTCATTGTCAAAAAGTACTCATTACATACAGATTAAAGGTCACTGTCAAAGCTACTCAAAACATACAGGTTTAAGGTCAATGTCAACAGGTACTCAAAACAAACAGGTTCAAGGTCATTGTCAAAAGGTAATCATTATATACAGGTTCAAGGTCAAGGTGAACAGGAGCTTTTTATTTATAGGTGCAGGAACATTTATAAGACATTGACCCATACATACAATAATTTCTTTTGAATAATATTCTCTTAGTAGCATGATTTATAAGACTATTTTTCTGTTTTATAGAAGCAAGGATTTTATTTTTTCTTTGACATTGTATTTCTAGATTGCTGATGCAAAATTATGCCATCTGAGTCCCAAAGATTGCAGCTAAACATTATAACAACTGTTTAACTTTTTCCTCTATATTTTTTCTATCATCAGGAGTAATTCCATGACCCAATATGTTTAATAGACAAGCATTTAAATTGTATTTGATTTCAAGTAAAAATCTGGTGTTTGTTGGAGAATGCACCAGATTATCAGACTCTGAAAATGAGTAAGACTCTTATTACATTGTTCATTGAGTCCCTGGGACTGTTGGTCCTTGGAGCAAGGAAAACGTCTGCAGTGATGTTTTTTAGGTCAGTTAGACTCTTAATATCAGGTCTATTAAATGTTTGAAAAAACATTGAAAAGCTGTTTTATAGAAATGTATTCATGAACAATATGATTGAAACGGAAATCACAAATATCATTCCACAAAGTAAGGAATGATATTGTTTCATGGGAAGGCATCCAAAGAACTGAATGTAAATCAAAAGGAAATTTGTTAGTTCTGAAGAAATGTTACCGTCAAGCCTGTGTTTTATCCCAACTGAATTGAATTTAAGAAGAAAATCCAAATGACATGCTTAAACTCCTATTTAATTAATCTTGATATAGAGCATTCAAAAATATCATTCCACAAACCATGGCAGAAATTGTAATTCTAATTCAAACCTCGACACTAGTACAATGTTTTTATGTGTCTCTTTATATCACATTTTTAGTAAGAAGCAGCCATCTTGCATTGCATTTCTTTCCTTTTTTAAATAATTTTGTTTCGCAGATAAGTGCAAATTCCAAAAATGTCCAAATATGCAAAACTAGTACAAATAATATTTTATTTTTCTACAAAAAGCTTTACATGATTAGAATGTAAACAATATAAACTTTCAAATAAAAAATTTTATTTGAATTTTTTTTTTTTTTTTTTTAGCCCCTCCCCCTTCTTTTTTTGAGATTGATGGCCACTTCTGTAATACATGTAGAGTGGAGGTTAGATGGCATCACAGAATCAACCAAGGTGTGATAAATGACCAACATGCTCATTTTAAACCCATAAATAACAAATCATCTGATTACATCATCAATGACACTCCCATGCTGTGGTACTCACCCCTGAATAACTACTTTGGGTCCGAGGATCTGTAATTGCGTTTTTTTGTTTAAACATACAAGAGGTTACTGTTTCCTTACCCCCAAACTCACTTTTACACAGTATGGTTTATTGTCTTGTTACACAGGGTTTTCTTTCAATCATATGATCTCACTTTCAAAAATACCATAGGTCAAAAGACCAGCAGAACTTGTTATAATTATCTATTTCATCAAGAAAGATTTAAACTTTGATGTCAACACCCTGGATAGAAATCAATGGCTAAAATTAAATTTAAAAACTTGACTAGCACAAATACGTCTCTTACTATTTATTCCTTTTTTTAATGTTTAAAACAGAGCTAAAAATAATCTTTGCCTGGGATGTATAACATCATACCCCACTCCATTCTTTCTAAACAGCTGTTAGGAACATTTGTATGAAAACCTTGAACCATCAGTTCTGACAAGTTTTCTGTAGACTTGGTACTGAACAAAATTACAATTCTTCAAATCTGGTATACAGGGGGGATAACTCTTACCTGATGAAGATGATAATGACCTATCTGCTAAATTTGAAGATGTTCTGTCTCCAGCACTTGTTTGTTCTGAGCTGTCATAATTATAAGCATTTCTCTTTTCAACATAATTAGGCGAAGCTGAAAAAATAAAAAATAAAGATCAATGCCAGGATCAAGGTAAATGTTCATTGGTGATCATGGTCAGAGGTCAAAACTTAAGGTCAATAATAAAGGTCATTGATTTAAATCCACGATCATACATAATTATCCAGGGCATATATATATGACAATTCAGTTTTGATTTTCTGAAACATACATGTACTTGTACTCAGAAACATAAAATTACAAACATTTAGTTTTTTCATAGTGACAGCTTTTTTTTTTATTCAACTGGAGTTGTCAGAACAAACTAAAGCTCTCCTGCAATTCAGTTAAACAATGTAAAATGTCTTCTTCCAAAGGAACATATGACAAACATCCTTTTACATTATATGAGGTAAATCAAAATGAAAACTAAATGGTCAAATTTAATGATAAGAGTGGAGTGGAGTGAAGTAATGGTGTTTTATGCCCCAATCAAGATTCTTTAACTTATTTTTTTAGGAGGCCAGTTTTGGGATGGTGGAAGAAACCGGAATGCCCGTAGAAAACCACAGACCTTCCACAGGTGAATCGACAAACTTCCTCACACTAGAATCTGTCCTGAGTGGGATTCAAACCCAGGGGGTGACAGGGGCTTTGATCCATAAACGTGTACTTTTAAAAAGACCACTTGTCTACCAAGGCCTCTCAATGACAAGAGATGTTAATTAAAGTATCATCAGAAGAAAGTTAATTATGAAGCCCAATAGGGATGTACAGTGCAGCACAACTTAATGGCAACTGTCTGTATAACTGTAGATTGCTATGATAAATATATTTTATGATATTGTTTTTGACACCATTTCTCTGTAACAGAATCCTGTAGCTGTCACAAAGTAATCAATATTACTAACAGAGTAAAGTGGAGTACATGTGACCAAGTAACATTCTTTCACTAGTATCAAGGCAGATAGTAATGGAACACGCCAGTGTACCACGTGATCAGTACCTCTTAATGTTTGTGCAGAATGAAATGGATAACATTTATGTCAAATGTTCCTGAAAAAATGGGAAAACGACACTTTATGGGAGACCATTGTCAATAGATATAATTGTTCAACACAAGTGCTATAAGGTACCATGTGGTGCTCTTTGGAATTCCATCGAGTGGTGCAGGAAAGCAGTGAACAAGGAATATACAAACTTTAAGAACCTGTCAGATTAAAACATGTAGTCAGTAAGAGGGAGTGTGATATTGATGCCACCAAATTAGACCAAAAGTTTAGGGCCATAAAGTCCCCTTGCTTTTTATGGAAATTTTTCTGATACAATATGGCAACAAAATCCTGCCAATATAATTTTTTTCTATTAAAAATCTCTGCCAATATAAAGTTAAATGCTTAATTAACTAGTGTTAGCTGACAAAAGTATGTGACTCACCATCAACTGCAGCTTCATGCCTTGCGTTATGAGATTTTTGTGTAGTTGTAGTTGTCGTGGTAACAATAGTGCCACCTGGTGTAACAGATTTATTGACCTCTATTGTCCTACGAGGCGACGTCTGAGCTTGACCAAAACTCTGAGGTAAAATAGATGCTTCAAGAGCGTCTGCTTCGTTAGCCTCCAAAAACAAGAACTGTGAAACAGAAAAATACATTATTTAGATATATACCACAAATACCTGTTAAATTTTGATGTGCTATATGTCGAAAAATCATTCTTCATCAGTGACATTAGGGGCCGAAAAATTTGAAAGATAAAAAACATAAGCCAAACAGTTGAAAATTAATGAATCTAAAGTTTCGAAATTATATAAATCCAAATCCAGCTAAGGAATGCTTTGCATGAGGGAAATTAAATAAATCTAAAACTTACATGGTTTTAAAATTGTTTTAAAACCTACTTATTTTTCATATAAGTCAGGTGTGACTGAAACAAACAAAAATAGTTTGACCAAATATCTGAACTCAATCTTGGTCCAAGTTGGTCTTTTACATATTGAATTTACAATCATTACTATGCTTTTTTTTCTTCATACATTTACTTCAGTCCAGATTTTTTCAGTCACATCAAGGCAATAAGTACAAAGATGGTGGTGGAAACACAACTGCTTGGGGAAAATAATAAAAGTCTCAAACAGTTTTAATGACCTGCATTATTAGAGTTGCTAAAATGATCCAATAGGATCTGTTAAATTTGTCATGTGATCAGAAAACGTTTCAGTTTCTTAAACAACCAGTATGCTTAGAAACTGTATTATACCAAAGAACAATTTGTTTTCTATGTAGTACTAGTATACTCTGACGGAAATAGCAGTGTTAGTCAAAGATTGTACACAAGATTTATATGCCCTTCTAAATGATTTAGAAGAATACTCAAAAGTTTGATAGGGTCTTGTGGAATACAGTGCCTCTTACTGCTAGGGTTCGAATCCCATTTTGATGGGTCCTAGTGTAAAAAAGTTTGTCAGTTCGCTTTCTAAATATTGGTGCTTCTTTTGTGGTTCTCCAATTTTCCTCTACCATCCAAGAACTGACTGTCTTGAAATAGGTGAAAGAATTTTGACTGGGGCATTAAAAACCATTACTCCACTTTCACATAGAAAGATTAAGATTTTTTGTGTCTGATACCGAAATCATCCCTCATGTTAGGTCTGCATTAAAAAAAACCATTTGTTCATCAAAGTCATTATAGAAAAACTTGGTTTGCACCATTTTACTTTTGTGTTAAATCTAAGTTACATATTCCAAATTGTTATCATCAAAAGGTGCATGTTTATGTGACTCAACATGATTTTCATTCAGGCTAATTTTCTTGAAACCAAAAAAGCAAATTTTTTTGGTCACATGACAAAATTTACAATAATTACCATAATTGGTATAATAAAATATTTACATGTATATTTTAAATTTTAATATTAAAATAATTAATTTGTTGTAAACAGCAATTTCATTAAGTGACATTAAAAGCAACAAGAAGCAGTTAGAATAAACAAATACCAAAAGGAAAATGTCTGAAAAAATTGACAAATTATGATACAGTATGCACTGATATGAGGTGATGGTGGTATGGCAATAATGGAACTCGTCAGTGTACCACGTGATCAATACCTCTTAACGCTTGTGCGGAATGAAATAGATAATGTCTATGTCAAATATTCCCGAAAAAACGTCGTTATTACGGGAAAACATCACTTTATGCAATTCCATTGCCAATAGAAATAATTGTCCCGCACAAAAGCTATGAGGTATCACACAGTACACTGGTGAATTCCATTATATAAGGTTTATTTTTTTTTTTTATTTTTATATGTCATATTTAATGATTTATTTTAAAATCACAATAAATCGAGTGGGGATTAAATTGTCTATATTAATTGGAATATATTATATTATCACTAAATTTAAATACCAAAAATTTTTCAAAGTCCCAAAATTGGATTTATTTTAACTAAACACAAACCAACTAAATTCTTTTCCATTAATTTTTAACAATAAAAAATTGCTAAATCCAATTACAAAGAACACTTGAAAAAAACGTTTTTAATTCTATTTTCTGAACCCATGTGACTTATTCCTTTCCCCACTCATATTAAATTTTTCCATATAATTTCAGGTAAATCCATATTATGCTTGAAACATATATTAATAAGATTTAATTTAAACAAAAAACATCAATGCTTGTAAAACATTAACAGTGGTGACAAAATAAAACAGCTAAAAAAGTTAACAGACTAGTTCTCTACTTTTGTTATGCTCAAACTGACTTTAAAACATCAAAACATCTACCAGTCATTCACGATCCGATTCCAAAAATTTCAGCCAGCAAATTTTAAAACAAGAAGCATCAGTAGTTTAAAAAAAGCATTGCATGGCTTAGTTAAGGTCAAATAATGGCGGGATATGTCTGTTTATATACATAAAACTTTGAAAAAAAGTTTGATTTTTACATCAAATAAATTTTGACTAACAAATTTAAATGTAATAATTTTGACATTTATTTCCTACTTCCACACAAATTATAAACAGTTTGCCATCAAATTGTTAGAAAATGTGATAAAATTTTCACTTCAGGATTTGATAAGTAATTTAAATGAAACCTTTCCTTCAACTAAAATAACATTTCTCATATTCTAAAATAATGTCTTCAATTTTTATATTCTAAAATAATGTCTTATGTGATAGAAAAAGATATCAAATTGCTTTTTAAAGCCATGTCAGCAGAGCAAAACGTGGCAGAGAACCAGTCTAGAACAATTACAGATACTGCAGAAAATAAAGACTACAACATAATGAAAAATGAATGAAAATAAAGATTACAATATAGGGATTATGTTACAGATAGTATTTCATTTAGTCTAGGCTACCAAAATAAAAAAAACTTTGATAAAAAAAAGATTTAATTTTTCTTTGTTTGTTTATTAATGTGTATTAGAAATTGCAACCAACTTAGGCAATTAGGATTAGAAGGAGCAAGACTTGACAGTGTATCCACAGCAGTGTTAACACAAACCATTATCTAAACACACATGACAAAGTAAGCAACAACTGATATCAACAGACACTAAAAAACAACAAGTAAAATTCTACTCTCTCTGCATCTAGTATACAACAGGATACTTTTACACCATTGACATCAGATTAAGCAAATACAGTCAGGTGGTTATTGATAAAAAATCCTAAAGAAATTGTGAAACTAAAGAAACAGGATTTAACATGACAGATTGTACTGGACCCCCTGACTGACAGAGAGAAGCCATTGTTTTTATATGGTTTGAATCTTCTTTTTGAAAAAAAAAAAACAACTTTTCAGTGAATAGCACAAAGCCAGTTGGTGATTCATGTAGGTGAATGTTGTAATTAATTGATTTGAGACTTTTTTCATATTTCTTTGAAATGTTGAAGTCAAGTCTTTATTTATATCCCTGGGATAGTGGTAGAAAATGGAGTACCACGCAAAAAACCCATCAACAGTATTATAAATGGCTGTATAAGGGGTCAGAGCCTATTATGGGATGATTCATGGCTGTATAAGTGGGGATCAAAGCCTTTTATTGGATGATTCATGGCTGCATAAGGGGGGGGGGGTTCAAAGCCTATTATTGGATAATTCATGGCTGTATAGGGGAGTGGGGGGAGGCAGAGCCTATTATGGGATAATTCATGGCTGTATAGGGGGGGATCAAAGCCTATTATGAGATGATTCATGGCTGTATAGGGGGGGGGTTGTCAAAGCCTTTTATTGGATGATTCATAGCTTTAAAGGGGACAAAGCCTATTATGGGATGATTCATGGCTGTATAAGGGGGGGGGGTCAAAGCCTATAATGGGACAATTCATTGCTGTATAAGAGATCAGAGCCTATTATGGGTTTATCCATGGTTGCCTTAGGGGACTGTGCCTTCAATGGTATTATAAATGGCTGTATAAGGGGTCAAAGCCTATTATGGGATGACTCATGGCTGCATTAGGGGTCTGTGCCTTTAATGGTATCATAGTTATGGCTGTATAAGGGGTCAAAGCCTATTATTGGATGATTCATGGCTGTATTAGGGGTCTGTGCCTTAAATGGTATCATAGTTATGGCTGTTTAGGGGTCATCCATGGCTGTATAGGGTTAATTACAAAGTTTTAATCAAAATAAGCTCTACAAACATTTAGTACAACTATGTGTTTCACAATGCACTGATGAACTGATAGTTATAAAGACAATAACTGCTAAGTGTCAACTGTGATGCATCAAAACTCAATCTAAACCTATCCCATGATGCTCCAGAGAAAAGTAATTGTTCCAAAAAGTAAATAGATCCCTTTTTTCTATCTTTTAAATGAATTAATGGTGTATGATCCAATATTTAATGTGTCGTAGTGAAATTCATTTGCTGAAAAAGATCGTGTTGCTTAAAAGGTGCTCCAGAGTACTGTAAGAAAACACCAGAAAGAAAATACCATGACTACAGAAAAACAAACACACAAAATGGCAGTTCCCATTGACAACAATTGTGCTGCAGAAGTACTATCAATCACAAATGTTTTTTTGCTGGAATACAGAAATATTTTTTTATTTAGTATAGGGACTGTTACTTTTGTTAATGATGCAACATGGTTATCATATTGTCAATGAAAATAAATTTCTCATGAACTGTTAACCAATGAAAATTTTAAACAACTATTTTTCGATGATCAATTCTAAAACTTTTCGAATTCTTAAACACTAGGGATATGTGTGAAAAAGAGATCTATTTAGTCTTTGTGAACAGAGGAAGTTTTACCAACTCACCTGAACAAATCTTACAACATATAAATTACTTTCACACCTAGCTTTATATACAGCCTTGAAAAATGATGATCGAGATTGACAAATGTCAAAAAACCTAAAATCTACTTCACACACATCAAAGTCACTCCCATTAAATCTGTACATATGAAAAACTGACAGGAATCTACAGGATGGCTGTTGGTGGGTGGGGCTTAGTATGTCGACTGCAAACTGCAGAACTGAAAACCGGAGAAATAGCTATTAAAGAAAATATTCTTAATATTGTACAAAATATAAAATAAAAAATTGCTAACTGAAAAATGGGATATAATGTTGATAACTGCAGAAGTTAATTTCACAAAAAGGAGACAATTAGTTTATAAGATTACCAAAGCAATTTAGTTCCAAATTCTGGGGAAAAAATTGTGAACAATCATGAAATAAATAGGAGGTATGCCTAATTATTTTATGAAATTTTAAAGTACAGTATAACCTGCTGTAGAGTCCACCTCTATATAAAGTCCACCTGTCTATAGCAACCGGTCTGAAGTATCCCAAATGGATTTTACTATAAAATGAACCTCTATATAAAGTCCACCTGTCTAATGTGAATAAAGTCCACCCTTTTCAGTTCCAAATGACTCCAGAACCTGTCTATAAAGTCCACTTCTTTAATATAATTTTTTATTAAATTTTATAATTTCCCAAATTTTTCAGTAAATATCAACCACATTTCTTTGATACTGTGATGTATGAAGATTGGCAATAAATAATTTTAATATAAATTATTGATCACACTAAAAAAATCTACTGTAGTAAAGACTACAGTATCGACTGATATTACGTAAATACTTATCATGTCAACAACTGAAGCCATCAGATATAAAGGTAGAAATACCTGTTGTTATCTATTATGTTTTATATATAATTATTTAATTTATGACACATTTGCTGCTTATAACTTATAACAACAAAGACACAATTAGTCAAATGTATATAATAGGTAGAGTTTAACCCAATAATCTTTTCTGATGTACATTTTATCAAATTTAAATAGTTTGGTTTTTTAAATAATTATTTCTGAATACCGGTAATCTGTTTTTAAAAAATAAAATGAAAATAACTTTATTAATGTATATATTAATAAGTTTTTAATAGGTACTGCATATTTTCACTTTTTTTAACTATTTCAAACACTGTATGTTTACTCGTTCATATAAGGGACCCTCTATATAAAGACCACCTGTCTATTAGGTTCACTTTTGCTCAGTCCCCTAGGTGGACTTTATACACAGGTTATACTGTACTTGGTTAAAAACTATAGGAGTTGATTTGACAAATAGGGACCCTCTGTTGAAAAGATTATTAAATCACAGCCTCACAACTAAGTATCAAAAATAAAAATCTTTGTTATTTAATGACACTTTTGGTTCATTATTGCAGATAGGTAACTTTATGTCATGTGAATATCAAGGTGATCCATTATGAACCATGTTTTTTTTTTCACTTTTCAACCAAAAAGTAATCCTATAAAAAACTATTTCCTCAATTAAATTCATATTTTCAAAGCCATAAGGAATGTCATTTTTGCAGCTTCTGTTGTGATTACATAGTTACTTCCCTTAGTGGTTACATAGTTACCTGCCTTTGACTCAAAATAATAGAAAGACAGAAATATTGATGTGTCATCACATAAGTAGAAATAGTAATATTTGCTCTTCATTTGTAGGAAAGGCTACTAACAGATTAACCAGTATATATACCACATAACATGATAACTCATGTGTCGGATATTCCAGTATTTACATTATTTTTACAGGAAAACATCAAATAATCCATTTTAAATAGCTCTACATAAAAGTTACAAAATACATGTACATATGATATGTTGGGAGTCTCACTCCTGTTACAAAATCACTACATTCTGATGATAAAATTTCTTTGTTGTATCAAAACATTTTATTTCTCACATAAATGATATACTATCTGTAACTACACACAAAACATCAAAAAGTCCATGTCAAATAAAATATAAAGATAAGTATATATACAGCCATGAATGCAGATATTGTTTATAATAATGGAAATAGGCTTTGGCACTGACAAGAAAAATGATATAAAACCATTAAGAATGCGGTGACATTTACCACATATTGGTGACATTTTTGAAATTATGGTGACATTTACCACATGTTGGTGACATTTTCGAAATTATGGTGACATTTACCAAATATTGGTGACATGTATGAAATTATGATGACATTTTCCAGATAATGGTAACATTTACTACACATTGGTGACATATACAAATTATGGTGACAATTAGGCAATTATGGAGACGATTAAGCAATTTTGGTGACATTTACCAAATAAAGGTGACGTTTACTACATAAAATAGACACAGGACTGTTATCTTGTCACCCCAAATTAAGAAGCGCCTTACTTAGTTCTACTGATTTTTGTGATCAAACAATACCAAAAAATTTTAACATTTAAACATGTTAAAATACATTAAAAATTATATAAAGTTATTTAGTTCATATTCTTTATCAATAAAACTGAATGTACTGTAAAGTGTAAACCTACCTCTACCGTAATTGACCCCGACACATTGTCTCCACTTCCTTGAAGTGGAATTATTTGACGACTGCTTGGATTCTTCTTCAAATCATCATAGTATACAATAGCCTCACCAAGGAAATTACCTGTAATAGAAATGATGGTTTAAAGATAATGAATGAAGCTAAACAGTTCATTTGTCAGAGCCATTACATTTTCCATTTTCTATTTTACAATAACAGTCACACTTCCACCATAGAGTTCTACCAGACTTTGATTAGTTGATTGATTTAATGGGGTTTTAATTCCCAGTCAAGAATATTTCACTTATATTGAGACATCACCAGCTATAGGTGAAGTGACAGAAATTTTGACCTTTACAGTGAATTTAGGGCAATGTGCAGGGCGAGTTCTTTATTGTGTCACACCTGCCGCGACATGAGGCATCAGTTTTTAAGGCCACCTCCAAAAGACCCCATGACTATCATTTCTAAGTGCTGAGTGCTATATCAGACTTGTCCTTGACAACTTTTATTATTAACTATTGTTTAATCACAGTATATCTATAGGGGTGCTTATAACAGGACTTAAATACCTCAGTTAAGAACATTAAAATATAGCAGAGTTAAAATATAATGAATAAAGTATAATGGATACTAAAATCTGTTCCTCATTATTCAGCCTTGTAGAGATTGTTTCAGTGGAGCAGGAAGTTCCAGTTGGTTTACTCTTGTCCACTTTATTTCTTTACAATGATTGTTATATACATGTATACAAATCCCAATAAGTTACATGTTATATGTATCATTTATAATGTTATGTTTATATAAATTCTGACATATAATATATATATATATTTACTTCCAGATGGTTTACGCTTGTCCACTACTTCAAACTTCAGCTGTGTCGTGTTAGAGTTGACATCACTGAAAAAAAAAAAAAAAAAAAAAACAAGAATTGTTAAAGTTAATCCAAAGTACATCTTGTTCATCAATAAACATGAATTATAAAATTTAAAAATTTAAAGTGTCCAATAAAAAACCCCAGTACTTTGCAAAAGAAATGAAAATTTAAAATACTTACAACAAAAACTGTTCATCCCAGAACGGATTAATGGTGGATCTTACAGTACTGGTGGTCTGACTCTGTGGTGGCATATCCATAAATACAATACATCCGGGGTCTACAGATCCTACAATATACAAATATCACCATGACAACAGACTCATCATAAACATCACCATGACAATAGACTCACCTTAAAATATCACCCTGACAACAGACTCATGGTAAAAATCACCATAACAACAGACTCGCCTTAAAATATCACCCTGACAACAAACTCATGGTAAACATCAGCATGACAACAGAATCATCTTAAAATATCACCATGAAAACAGACTCATTGCATACATCAGCATGACAACAAACTCATCTTAAAATATCACCCTGGCAACAGACTCATCTTAAAATATCACCCTGACAACAGACTCATGGTAAACATCACCATGGCTGATCTTAAAGTATTGCCATAGCAAATGCCTCATCATACACATCACATTAAAAACAGCCTTATCATTAAATATCACAATGGCATCATGGCAAAAGACTAATCAAAAACATTGCCATGACAACATTAAGCAAATAAGAAAAATAATAATCAAATCTCTACTAATATTTTACAATAGCCTCCATTACTTTGAACAGGTCAGTTGAAATAAAATAATTCCTCTGTAAATTGTTTTGTATTTAATGTCATATATATTTATCTGGAAGATAATTAGATAATCTGCACTCATAAAGCAGAGGGAAGACACATATATTGTGAAAATGTGAAAATTGTACAAAAATCCTCAGTGTGTGTTAGAACTTGCCATTTAACATAATGAGCTCTCATCTAATATTACCAATATTAACCCAAGACTATTCATAAGATAAATATCGTAATTATCAATATTTTTTGCAGGTCCCTAACCATCCAAATTATTTTGTAATTACCATTCTATTCAATCATTATCAAACATATAAGATTGTTTTTAAAAAGTTTAATACATACCGGCTTGCCTTGCACCAAGACCGCTAGCTTTGATGACTTTTACTAGGAGTCGTTTCTCACCGGGGGTTGGACGAGATGGTCTTGGCACAGACGCCAGTCCTGGAGAGTGGAACTAACAAAACCAAAAATAAAATTAATAAAATTTTAGTGTCTATGAATATATCAACATCAAGTAAAACTGTTAGCTATGATGTAAAAAATTCCAATTTCAAAAATGAAATTGGAGTAAAGTAATGACATTTAAAGCTCTAGACAAGATTTTCTCATATATTGTGGTCTGTTCTGGGATGTGGTAGGAAATTGGAATGCCAAAAAAACATAGACTTTCAGCAAGCATCTTACAGAAAAATCTGTTAAAGTAGGGCAGGATTACAAACATAAGCAGTAAGAGCAATTATGCTTCCTCAATCAAAATTCTTACTGCTTCAATTTAAGTGAAAGAATCTTGACTAGGCCAGTAAAATACCAATACTCTACTCCACCATCCCATAAATGACCGCTTCAATAAAAGCTAAAGTACCTTGATTGGGGCTTAAAACACCATCAATCTGTTTCACCATCTCAGAACTGACCGTTTTAAAATAAGTGAAAAAATTTTGACTGGCATGTAAATCCAAATCAATCTTTGTTTTATTTTAAAATATCTTTTTTACTAGCTCACTCAATACATTTGTATTCCAAATTACACTGCAATATTACTTATACCTGTTGACAAAAATTTTAACCAAAATCAGGAGAATTTGATGACATTAAAGAGTCATTAATATTCAAAAGGGTTAAAATTTTGTGGTTTTTAAATTTAAATTGGAATTGTGGCATTGTGTTTAGAGAAGATATATCCCTAAATGACCTTGGTAACAAAATTTTTTGTTGACATTTAATTTTTTCTGGTATTTGCTGAACTATAAAAATATTTAAATTAAATCTCCCATGAACATTTGTGATTTTACAGTAATTCAGATGACAGAATCACGAGAATGACTGTCGTGTCTCATATTTAAGGTCTGACACAGAAACTGCAAGCCCTGGTGAGACTACATGGAAGAGGGAGCATTTAATGTTACCACGGTACCAGATGTACAAAGTATTCTTACTGCACTTTGCTGCTGTTTGGCTTCAATTGGCTCGAAAACTGCCTCAGGTCGGGGAAGTCCCGGTTTAGGTGACGGCTGCTCTTGAAATGGAATCGCAGAACTAACAATGGCATGACCAGAACTGCCTCCTTTGATCCATCTTGTGATGTTAAAATCTGCGCTTGCTAAACAAATAGAATTACGGATAACTTCTTCTACAACCTCGATATCCACCAAGTCAGATGGATCCTAAAAATAATTAATAATATATATATATATATATATATATATATATATATAAATTCCAATACCGTAGTTATCTTATTTAACGTTCCTTCACAAAACATGTACGGGAAATATTAACTAAAATATTTGTGAACGAAAACATTGGCTAAAAAGTAAAGGACATAATAAAAGCATGGCTTATTGGGCCTGGGTTCAAGTCCCAGGCAGTCTGTGTGGTGTATATATTTCAGCATGGCATCCAATTTATTCTGTTCCAGTCAAACCAACTTCTGAAGTAAAATGAGTTGAAATATACAATTCTTGTTAAGTGTAGGCTAATGTGAAGATTATTTCAATTTAAATGATAAATTTATTATTCTGTTGTCAAGTCTGTTTTCAACTGTTAACACAATTTTTTAAAACAATTTAATTCTATAGAAATTATTAATCAATTATCTATCTTATTTTATTTTATTTTATTATTATTATTTTGTTGAAGAATAGTCCCCAGTTTCACAATCATTCACTCAGTTGAGTGAACTGAATATCCACTCAACTCAAATTAGGGAATTTTTCCCATGTCATTTTTCAAGACATTACACAGTTAAAATTGAATATCTAATGTTATATTTATAAATTGTTTAGTGTCAGTTTGTTTAACAAAACAAAACACTGTCTAACAAAACTTTATTTTAAAATATTAATATGAGATAATGGGAATATTTCTGTTGAGTATACACTCAACTGAGGGAATGATTGTGAACCTGGGGCCTGACCAACAGAACAGCTAGACATTCCAGAATTCGGACTAACTGATGACTACCACCACAAATCATGACTGCAGGAAACCAGTTACATCTACATGAAAAGACTAACAGACTTATGTACTAACAGATAAAGCATTTTGATATAACACCAGTTTGAGATCAGTTAAATCTACACAGGAGGACTAACAGACTTATGGACTTACTAACAGATAAAGTATTTTGATATAACACCAGTTTGAGACCAGTGAAATCTACATGGGAGGACTAACAGACATATGGACTTACTAACAGATAAAGTATTTTGATATAACACCAGTTTGAGATCAGTTTATTTACATGGATGGACTAACAGACTTATGGACTTACTAACAGATAAAGTATTTTGATATAACACCAGTTTGAGATCAGTTAAATCTACATGGGAGGACTAACAGACATATGGACTTACTAACAGATAAAGTATTTTGATATAACACCAGTTTGAGATCAGTTAAATCTACATGGGAGGACTAACAGACTTATGGACTAACAGATTAAGTATTTTGAAATAACACCAGTTTGAGATCAGTTAAATCTACATTGGAGGACTAACAGACATATGGACCTACTAACAGATAAAGTATTTTGATATGTAACACCAGTTTGAGATCAGTTAAATTTACATGGAAGGACTAACAGACTTATGGACTAACAGATAAAGTATTTTGATATAACACCAGTTTGAGATCAGTTAAATTTACATGGAAGGACTAACAGACTTATGGACTTACTAACAGATAAAGTATTTTAATGTAACACCAGTTTGAGATCAGTTAAATCTACATGGGAGGACTAACAGACTTACGGACTTACTAACAGATAAAGTATTTTGATACGTAACACCAGTTTGAGATCAGTTAAATCTACATGGGAGGACTAACAGACTTATGGACTAACTCACAGACAACATATACTAAAATCTGTTTATCTTAATTGTCTTGAGTAATGCTGTTACATTGTGACTACCAATCAGTGGTGATAGACGGAGTCTGACTCATATATTCCAGAATAAAGACAGACTGACAAAAAAGCAGCTGAATGAACAGATGGACAGACAAACAGACTAACAAATAAAATAATGCAGCATTAAACATACTTAAGATATTACCTCTATCTCCTTGTCATATGAGATATGTTAAAATAGTTAAAATATCAGTCAGTTGTAAAAACAGTTTTGTCAAATCAAGTGTATAAACGATTTGTTGTAATCAGATAATCAATCAACTCTGAACTGTTAATGGACAGACAGACAGACAGAGAACAATCGTCAGTAACACTCTGATACCACCCCTATCATAAGATCTGTTAAATCAGTAAGTTGTAAAAACTGCTTTGATTAATCAAGTATATAGATGATTTGTTGTGATCAGTTAATCAATCAAATGTAAACTGTTATTTTACAGATTAAACAGGCACCCAGAGAGACAGAGAGATGGACAGAGAAAGAGAGAAAAACAGACAGACAGAAAGTACAATCAAAATAGACAGATAGACAGAGAAAGAGAGAAAAACAGACAGGCAGAGAGTACAATAAAGATAGACAGATGGACAGAGAAAGAGAGAAAAACAGACAGGCAGAGAGTACAATCAAGATAGACAGATGGACAGAGAAAGAGAGAAAAACAGACAGGCAGAGAGTACAATCAAGATAGACAGATGGACAGAGAAAGAGAGAAAAACAGACAGGCAGAGAGTACAATCAAGATAGACAGATGGACAGAGAAAGAGAGAAAAACAGACAGACAGAAAGTACAATTAAAATAGACAGATGGACAGAGAAAGAGAGAAAAACAGACAGAGAGAAAGTACAATCAAAATAGACAGATGGACAGAGAAAGCGAGAGAAACAGACAGACAGAAAGTACAATCAAAATAGACAGATGGACAGAGAAAGCGAGAGAAACAGACAGACAGAAAGTACAATCAAAATAGACAGATGGACAGAGAAAGCGAGAAAAACAGACAGACAGAAAGTACAATCAAAATAGACAGATGGACAGAGAAAGCGAGAAACAGACAGACAGAAAGTACAATCAAGATAGACAGATGGACAGAGAAAGAGAGAAAAACAGACAGAGAGAAAGTACAATCAAAATAGACAGATGGACAGAGAAAGCGAGAAAAACAGACAGACAGAAAGTACAATCAAAATAGACAGATGGACAGAGAAAGCGAGAAAAACAGACAGACAGAAAGTACAATCAAAATAGACAGATGGACAGAGAAAGCCAGAAAAACAGACAGACAGAAAGTACAATCAAAATAGACAGATGGACAGAGAAAGAGAGAGAAACAGACAGACAGAAAGTACAATCAAGATAGACAGATGGACAGAGAAAGAGAGAAAAACAGACAGACAGAAAGTACAATCAAAATAGACAGATGGACAGAGAAAGAGAGAAACAGACAGACAGAAAGTACAATCAAGACAGACAGATTGACAGAGAAAGAGAGAAAAACAGACAGACAGAAAGTACAATCAAAATAGACAGATGGACAGAGAAAGCGAGAGAAACAGACAGGCAGAGAGTACAATCGTCAGTAATACTATGATACAACCCCTACATAAGATCTGTTAAATAAGTTTAAATGTCACAAGTAATTGGTTAATGCTGTTTGGTTGCATACATAACATATCCTTACACCTATCTCATCATCATAGGTTATTTCTGGTGTAGACTTGAGTTCATTACACTTTTTTATATACATTACAAGATGTATGCACTAGCTAGAGAAATTCTCTTAACTAGCTGTACTCTGTATGCAAGTTCATTTAATTGCCTGCAACTGAACAGTCATCAATTTCTAAAGGCTTGCAAAAATACTGCGATATTTTTTTTTTACCACTTTTATTTACCAATTACTTAATAGTTTAAACCAGAATTCCACAGATTTAAATGTTTTGTATGGTTAGTTATTGATCGAGTAGAAAATACATTACTTTAACATAAACTGTCACATTTTGACACGCTACTGCCAATTAAAAAAAGTAACACCTAAGTCTCGCCTTATGGCAATGCCAGGTTCGACAATAAAACTCTTGATAGTTAAAGGTGAAGTAATAATATTTATCCACATTAAAGTCTTTCTGAAATAAAGAGTTAAACAACAGTGGAGAAAACATGAGTGCCTGATAATTTATTAATCATAAAACAACAAACAACATTACTTTAAAAAATTACACTAGCCCTCATTAATGTAACATTCAAAGTTAAAATGCCACTCTATTTGAGCTGTAATATTTTACTGCTACTCAAAACTTCAACTTGAGAAACTATCAAACTTTCTATGCTCATCTCTTAACTTCACTTGTCATCCTATGTTGTTCCAAATTTCAATTGCCATCCATTATTAACCATCAAACTTCAATACCATTTAACATTACCTTAAACCTTCAATTACAACCCTACACTTAACTTAGCTGCCAACGTCTAAACTTCAGTCACCCTCACTATATGAAACCTTCAAACTAAAGCAACAGCCTTGTATGACCAGCCTTGTATGACCTCCAAACTATAGTTGTCTTTCAAAAAATTGTTCAAATTTAACAGGTGACATAATTCAAACTTTGTTTTATATGACTTCATTCTTGATTAGAAGCATGTAAATTATTTAATCTGAAAATGCTAGTTTTTTCTGTTATTTTTATGTATAATACATAATATTATTATTATTATTATTATAATCACACTTTAAATCTGAAGACAAGTAATCCTGTTTGGAATAAGTGTTCTTTTTTAAGTCACTTGTAAAACTGTGGAATTGATTTCTTTATATATATATACATATATATATATAAAGACAAGACTCGTCCTAATATTGGAAAAATATCTAATAAAAATTATACAGGTTTTATGACCAGAATTTGTCATTAAGCCACTAGACACCAGGAAAAACTGCTTAATTTTTTAATTAAGATCAGAGGCCTTGACCGGCATACAAATTACATATAATTACATATACATAATAAACTGTGTAGAATTAAAAGGTTAATCTCAACATGGGTTCTTATGATGCACAAGGTCTAGAATATATATCTCAGCCTTCACTAATGTGCACTCATGTAGTAGCAAGGTCACACATAAGACTTTAAAATTTGAGATACTGCATCCTTGTCTGGTACAAGCATTACAACTGGTGCTAGGATAACATGACTGGGGAAGTTGTATATCTGTCTGTGACATACTGACCCAGTGAGCTAGCACCTTATCAAAAAGTTGCCCTGAGTTTGCACTAGCATAAGGAAGACCACAATACAAATTGAACCTCTCAAGCTTACATAAACTTGTTCTTAGATTAATCCTTTGAGAACAATAAACTTGCTCTCAAGAATAGCTCAAAAAATGCTGATGCAACATTAAACAGCATTACAACTAACAAACCAACTCATGGTGTGACATTAAACAGCATTACAACTAACAAACCAACTCATGGGGTGACATTAAACAGCATTACAACTAACAAACCAACTCATGGGGTGACATTAAACAGCATTACAACTAACAAACCAACTCATGGGGTGACATTAAACAGCATTACAACTAACAAACCAACTCATGGGTGACATTAAACAGCATTACAACTAACAAACCAACTCATGGGTGACATTAAACAGCATTGCAACTAACAAACCAACTTATGGGTGACATTAAACAGCATTACAACTAACAAACCAACTCATGGGTGACATTAAACAGCATTACAACTAACAAACCAACTCATGGGTGACATTAAACAGCATTACAACTAACAAACCAACTCATGGTGTGACATTAAACAGCATTACAACTAACAAACCAACTCATGGTGTGACATTAAACAGCATTACAACTAACAAACCAACTCATGGTGTGACATTAAAAAGCATTACAACTAACAAACCAACTCATGGGTGACATTAAACAGCATTACAACTAACAAACCAACTCATGGGGTGTTCTTTAGAGTGCTAGTACACTAACCCTTATGTTTCAATTAAATCTTTTAGGCCACTCAGTCCATTAAACATTTACTTAGCTAACTAGAGAAGCCAGATGACAAGGGTTATAAAGATCAAAGGTCAAAAAGGTTGAGATACCATAACAACTAGATCTTAGCACTCAAATAATGGATTAATTATGTTAAGTACTGGTAAAAACATCTATTAGAATTGGGGTCATTATATAGGACATTAGATGAGCCGCAGCAACCAAACACATAAACAATGTCACAACATAAAATATATCCCACAATTCCATGCTTTATACAGCGCCATATAGCAAGTTAAATGGTTAAAGCTCAAAATTGTCCATTGTAAATTCTTTGGTGAATTAATTTTAAATTTCTCATCAATTTCATTAAACTTTTTGTATCATATTTATATGTAAAATTCATGAAGTAAATATGTCTATTAAAAAAATTCAAATATCAAATTAAGATTCCACAATTTTGCCCCATAAAATTGTCCATTTTGTAGTTCTTATGGTAAATCAGGTTATTGTAATTAACTTCAGAATACACATTTCTCCAAATTACAAATTAATCACTTAAGCGAGAACATAAGTCTCAAACCTTGTCAGTTAAAGGCGCTGTGACCTGACAACTACAGTTTTGAACAATTCATCTCTAAGGCCTCAATGCAATTTAAAATTAAATTCTCTGTTTGAATTTTTTCAGTATCAAATCCCGACCTTTCTGTGACCTTTCCTTAATGTCAGAACATGAGTATTCCTTTAACAAAAAAGTTTTAAAAACCAAGAAAAAACAGAATTGAAATCAAAATCTCAGAAACCTGTTTTTGTTGAAATTTAATTATGAATCTACTTCAAAACAGCCATTAAACACTAAATGACTGATTAAATTCAAAATGTCAGAATCTTGTTGTGTATAATTAGGCATATTAGACAACAACATCAAGTAAATCCGGAATTAAGTACACATGCACCGAGCGCTTCAATATATACTGATACACTATATACCATTAACGTCACCAGAAAGAATGGCAAGTTAGATAAAATATATGGGCAAGCCATTAATAGAAACATTGAATGTTAAACAAATATAGGGGCAGGACGCGCGCGCGTGAACATAAGCTGCATGGCAGTTATTGTTATGCTTGGCAGCTAAATAAAACTATTAATTAATTATGTGATACAGTACTAATGATTTTCAAAAAAATGAAGACTGTTTACATATTCGTTTGCGTCCTCAGTTCCGTCGATACATTTTTTCCCTCTGTACATAGAACCTCCACGTTTGTAATTCTGAAGATGTAAAATGCATAAACACATTTAAATTTCATGAAAAAATTATAAAGAGCAAAAATACTGCAGAAAGAGAAAATTAATAAACTCGTCAACATGTCCAATAAGTTCCAATCCTGTATGAGGTATTTTCTGAATCGTTACAGTGACAATTTATATTTTTATGATACATTATAGAGAATCAAGTTAAAACTATCCATTTACATTTTAATACAAAACGTTTAAAAATAAATTGAAATGTTGACTTGTTATGGACCTATAAATAAATGTGATTTCAAAACAGGGCCAAATTTCTGGTGGCTTAGTAAATAACTCCCCCCCCCCCCCCCCCCCCCCACTGAGAATGATAGACAAGTGACTTAGAAAAGTCTATAAGAAGCCTTGGACAGTTTATAATGTCACACTAGGTTTTTTCATTTCATGAATAGATCAGGGTTCATTTTTTTAATTAAACTGCAGTTCTAGTTTATAGATCATATTGCCTTTCTTTACAGATTTGGGATTTTTAGGAACTGAGTTCTAATTTTTAAAATCACAGCGCCTTTCTTTACAGATTTGGGATTTTTAGGAACTGAGTTCTAATTTTTAAAATCACAGCGCCTTTCTTTACAGATTTGGGATTTTTAGGAACTGAGTTCTAAATTTTAAGATCACAGCGCCTTTCTTTACAGATTTGGGATTTTTAGGAACTGAGTTCTAATTTTTAAGATCACAGTGCCTTTCTTTACAGATTTGAGATTTTTAGGAACTGAGTTCTAATTTTCAAGATCACAGTGCCTTTCTTTACAGATTTGAGATTTTTAGGAACTGAGTTCTAATTTTCAAGATCACAGCGCCTTTCTTTACAGATTTGGGATTTTTAGGAACTGACTTCTAATTTTCAAGATCACAGTGCCTTTCTTTACAGATTTGGGATTTTTAGGAACTGAGTTCTAATTTTCAAGATCACAGTGCCTTTCTTTACAGATTTGGGATTTTTAGGAACCGTGTTCTAATTTTTAAGATCACAGTGCCTTTCTTTACAGATTTGGGATTTTAAGGAACCAAGTTCTAATTTTTAAGGTCACAGTGCCTTTCTTTACAGATTTGGGATTTTTAGGAACCAAGTTCTAATCTTTAAGATCATAGTGCCTTTCTTTACAGATTTGGGATTTTTAGGAACCAAGTTCTAATTTTTAAGATCATAATGCCTTTCTTTACAGATTTGGGATTTTTAGGAACCAAGTTCTAATCTTTACGGTCACAGTGCCTTTGTTTACAGATTTGGGATTTTTAAGGAACCAAGTTCTAATCTTTAAGATCATAGTGTCTTTCAATACAGATTTTGGATTTTTAGGAACCAAGTTCTAATTTTTAAGATCATAGTGCCTTCTTTACAGATTTGGGATTTTTAGGAACCGTGTTCTAATCTTTAAGGTCACAGTGCCTTTCTTTACAGATTTGGGATTTTTAGGAACCAAGTTCTAATTTTTAAGATCATAGTGCCTTCTTTACAGATTTCGGATTTTTAGGAACCAAGTTCTAATCTTTAAGGTCACAGTGCCTTTCTTTACAGATTTGGGATTTTTAGGAACCAAGTTCTAATCTTTAAGATCATAGTGCCTTTCTTTACAGATTTGGGATTTTTAGGAACTGAGTTCTTATTTTTAAGATCACAGTGCCTTTCTGTTAAAAGTTTTGTTTCCCAATCTAGTAAATCATTATTTGAGAAATTTGTCAAAGTACTAATGCTACAAGTCATTGGTTCTGTTAGGTACAGGTACTCTGTTTCCACCATAACATCGAAGATAACTACCAAAGTGAATGTGAATAAATCTTGACTTGGTCCTTAGACACAATGTCACTACTCAACTCAACTTCTCCATTTTACTTCATTTTTATAATTTGATTAAGTTAAATCATATTGTAACAATATGTTGACAACTCAGGTATTCAAACTCAAATTTTGGACCTTGACTGAAAATTTCTCAAATTCCCTATTTCTGTATGCAAGTGTAGTCATAAATCAACTTCAACAATTAGGCTAAAGTAAGTGAACAATAACCATGGTAACAAACTTTGCTAACATTCAACAGATTTTCTATAAAAAAAAATTGAAAAATTTGCTGACACAAACTTATTGGCAAAATGAGTACATATCTGGTAAACAAAACTGTTGCCAACATTTTTATAATGACAAAGATCTTCAGAACAAAGAAACCATTACAGGTCATTGTTTATATCAAAGGAAAGAACCTTTATATGTTACCATAGTAACAACATATAAAAAACAGCTAACCACAGTAACTGTATATATTAAATGTAAATATTCAGATTTATGGATCCATATGGACACATGAAGACAAAGGAGCTCAGACACAAACTTCAATAAGTAATTTATATTCTGCATACAAATATTGATATCTATTTTATTTCTTTCACGAAGGGCCTCAGTGGCCAAATGGTCTAAAGTGCGTGCTTACGGATCACAGTGCCTCTCACATGCCTGAGTTAGAATCCCACTCGGGACAGATCCTAGTGTGAGAAAGCTTGTCAGTTAGCTTGTCGAAGGTGGGTGGTTTTCTCTGGGCATTCGGGTTTCCTCCACCATTCAAGAACTGACCATCTCAAAATAAGTGAAAAAATCTTGACTGGGGCGTAAAACAACAATTAATCAAAATAAAGTACTCATCATTTATCTCAAAATACTCTTAAAACACATGTTTTATAAAATGTGAATATCAGACTAGGAGGCACTGACAAGATAACAAAACTGGAATTTATCACTTACTTTTTTTATCGTTTACTTTTGCCTTTCAAGATAAAACCAGTGTTCAGCAAGAAGATAGTTTGGCATTTTTCTGAATCATCACTGGGAAATAAATTATTTTTTTATATGATAGCTTGTTGAATTAATGTAGAAATTTGATCATAAAAATGATAAAAAATATCATAAACCATAAAATATCTGTTTATTAAAAATAATAACATTTATCTTGATATAAATTGGTGATTTATGAATACAAAAATTATTACACCCTTTGTATCTGCCAGATGTGCACTTTTTCAATGTTTGGTTGCAACTTTTTTAAAATTTTGATTCAGAAATTCAAGCAATATTTTAAACGCCTTTGCAGTGAAACAGAGAAAAAATGGTGTTTTATGCCATAGTCAAGGTTGTTTCACTTACATTAATGATTAATGCAGTCAGTAACAGGATTGTGGAGGAAACCAGAAAAAATCCAAAGACCTTTGACAAGCAAACTGCTCAATTCTAGGGGAAAGAGGCACTGACTAATTCCTGTGTTGTATGGGTTAAAGCAAGTTTTAGTGATCTATCACTATAGTGGTTATTAGTGAATGTTAAGATTCAGCTATTAGCTTCCCCCCTTTTTTATTAAGTTTCTGAGCTTCAATATTAGTAACTAGTTATGAGAAAAAATGTGTATCCTACGATTAAATCAATAAACAAATCATTTTTTAATAAATGTTAAAATACCAGCCAATCAAATTAGTCATATAGACTGTGCAATTAAACCTGTGTATACAGAACAACTGCTGTAGTAAAAATTTAACTTGAGATAATTTAAAGAGTTTTGATTTTTACTGTTAATTCTACAAGGAATTTAAATTCATTGTACCTCCAATTAAAACACTTCTGTTCAAACAAGTTTTCAATCTTTAATTCAGTTTTTAGAAAGAAAGAAAGAAAAGAAAAAAGGTTACATACATTGTATATGAATCATTTTCATAAGGAAGATTCTTTTAAATAAAATATTGTAATTGATAGGATGCCATACACCAAGTGTTTAACATTTCATGTACACGTGAAATACATCTTCTAATCTCCTCTACTTCAAACATGTTTAGTAAATAATTCTATACCTATTTATTTGTTGAAGGTACAAAAAGATGTTTTATTAAGACGAGAGCTGCCAACAACTTATCATGTTATATTGTGCCAAGAGCAGGATGAAGTGAAAGTGATGATGTATTATGCCAAAGTCAATATCCTTTCACGTTTATGATATCCATAATTCTAAGATGGTGGAGAAAATCTAAATGCATGGAAAGCAAGATGGAGTGGAAGTGATGATGTTTTTTATGCCAAAGTCAATATCCTTTCACATTTATGATGTCCTTATTTCTAAGATGGTGGAGAAAATCTAAATGCATGGAAGGCAAGATGGATTGGAAGTGATGATGTATTATGCCAAAGTCAATATCCTTTCACATTTATGATGTCCTTCATTCTAAGATGGTGGAGAAAATCTAAATGCATGGAAGGCAAGATGGATTGGAAGTGATGATGTATTATGCCAAAGTCAATATCCTTTCACATTTATGATGTCCTTCATTCTAAGATGGTGGAGAAAATCTAAATGCATGGAGAGCAGGATGAAGTGGAAGTGATGATGTTTTTCATGCCAAAGTCAATATCCTTTCACGTTTATGATGTCCCTAATTCTAAGATGGTGGAGAAAATCTAAATGCATGGAGAGCAGGATGGAGTGGAAGTGACGATGTTTTTTATGCCAAAGTCAATATCCTTTCACGTTTATGATGTCCGTAATTCTAAGATGGTGGAGAAAATCTAAATGCATGGATAAAATGTCAACCTTCGGCAAATGAATAAACATTCTAAAACAAGTATTTAAATTTAGGGTTTGAAAGACATTTCTGCTCCAAGTGAGGAAAATCATATTTATTAAAACACATTAAAATGATATAAAGAACTTAACAACTTTTAACTATTGCAAGGGATTTTCCACTAATGATTTAGATTAGAAAATTTGACTCCATTCCAAATTGAAAAAACAATTCTTTTTTTTTTTTGATGAATTTTATTTGATCATTTTTATCTTTCTTGTTTCAGATGGTTTACTCAAGTACAATTCATAATAAATATTTAAATATATTTATTTGCCTTAAAACTTCCTATTTTGGTTTACAACTTACAACTGGTTACTGTTATCATTATGAGACAGTTTATTAGTTTGCCTGCAAGGGCCTTTTTTCATTACATAATTACATAGTCTAGTTTCTTCTAAAATTCAAAAAAAAAAAAAAAAAAGATACCACTGATTTTAGTTGCAAAATGTTGACTAAGGGGTATACACAATTACAAAGCTCCACTCAAAATATGTGTTTTTAGTACACCAGTTAAAGGTTATACACAATGCCCAATTAAAATAGCAAAAATAAAACAAATTCTCAGTGCTTTATTCCAAGCATAACTTATTACACATTCATATAACATCTGTCTAAATTATCTCTTTATAGCTTTCTAACACATTCTTTACAAATTATGTCCCTTGGTGGAATTCTTTTGTAATAAAGGTAATAAGTGTAACATGTCTTTTCTGAGAAAACCAAATGCTTGTTTTAAGTTAAATATTTAATAAGCACACATCTTATCATTTGTATACTCTAAAATCAATCTTGTGTAAACAAAGTACCCATCTAAACTGACATATTTTTTAAGAGCACACTTCACTTAAAATTGCTACGGATCAAGTGCTAGCAAGTGTCAGGATAATAGACTGATGAAAAGTAATCTCTGAAAATGCAGCAGTCATATAAGCTAACATCTAAAAAAGCATACACAAAACTAACCAACAGTCATAGGTACACCAAAGTAGTTTTGTTTGATCTGACTGGCACTACCACAAAATATATCCCCAAATCCATATTATACATAATGCCCAAAAAATATTATAGAATAACAAAGATTCTGAGTTCACAATATTACCTACATACCTAAGTTATAACACAATCAGACAACATCTGTCAGAAAGACAGACTCTAGGATCCTAATGAAAGATAAATAAGTGATTATCGTGTATATTTTAGCAATTTCACAATTACGGAAGCATTTTGTAATTGGTATATAGCGTCAGACCTCAGACCTAGAAGTCAAGTGTTTGAATACAATCTGGGAAGCAGTTTGTAAGCTTAGGTTACTATTTTACACTGCCACTGATTAAATGGGTCAGAGAAAAAAAGTACTAACGAGGGCTGAAATTACTGAAAATGCTGTTTCAGTGAACTAGCACCTTAAAAAAGCACCCTGAATGTATGCTACTACACAGCAGACAGGCGTATTTCACCACCAGTTATGGCACATATGGGTGGCTTGACAGATTAAGCACAGTAAGACCTTACTTGCACCACAGTGTGACAGTGTGTTATACTACAATATAATACTGCAGTGCAGAGAACAAGAAGTAGATAAAAACAATCATACCAGTCACAGATTAAAGGACTTTTATTTTTTCCTCTTATTTTCACTTCATTTCACATTTCCGCTAACTTACCCAATGACCTTAAAAATCTTCACTACTATATACATGTTTCAGGAAAGCACCAATTAAAAGATGTTTCAGCATTTTTTTATAATCAAAACTTGACAATAATTAAATTCAAAATTTTATACAATGCCTTATATTAGCACCAGTTCCATGTTATACATAATGCCCAATTAGCACTACAAAATAACATGGATTGAATCTTCGAGCTTAACAAACATGCCTAAGTTATAACACATTCAGACAACATCTGTCAGAGAGATCTATAAATACCAGGCTTATATATATATATGTGTGTGTTTTTCTGTATATATTCCGATTTTTCTTATCTTTCAACTCAAAGGTGCACATGTACAAGGGAATCTTTTTACACGAAAGCATGAATACCTACATCCATAAACTTAAGTAAACCTTCGTGATTGTTATTGCATAACTATAAACATCATCTTTCTATAAAAAATGTGTAATTCTACAGCTAGAACACATAACATTTGATAATAGTTAATACCATCTTTGTAAGCTGCATAGGATTCTGTACAGTAAAATAGATTGGTATACAAAGCACAAAATTTCAAGGTTTTGGCTAAATCAATATCCAGACACCCTCGCAAATTACTTTCTTTCAGAAAGTTACATTTTTCCTCTGATTTAATGTTAAAAAAGATAGGGGCCTTGGTTGACTTGTGGTTTAATGTGCACACTTATATATCACAATGCATTTAAAAGCTTAGGCTCGATTTCTGAACAACAGATTGTGTGAGTGAGTTTGTCAGTTTGCTTGCCAAAGTTCAGTGGTATTCTCCAGTCTGTGTGAGTGAGTTTGTCAGTTTGCTTGCCAAA
Organism: Tegillarca granosa; assembly: GCA_029721355.1. NCBI lineage: Eukaryota > Metazoa > Mollusca > Bivalvia > Arcoida > Arcidae > Tegillarca > Tegillarca granosa. Next base: position 21,832,896 of record CM056611.1, on the reverse strand, counting down.
GTTCGGTGGTATTTTTCAGTCTGTGTGAATGAGTTTGTCAGTTTGCTTGCCAAAGTTCGGTGGTATTCTTCAGTCTGTGTGAATGAGTTTGTCAGTTTGCTTGCCAAAGTTCGGTGGTATTCTTCAGTCTGTGTGAATGAGTTTGTCAGTTTGCTTGCCAAAGTTCGGTGGTATTTTTCAGTCTATGTGAGTGAGTTTGTCAGTTTGCTTGCCAAAGTTCGGTGGTATTTTTCAGTCTGTGTGAGTGAGTTTGTCAGTTTGCATGCCAAAGTTCGGTGGTATTCTTCAGTCTGTGTGAGTGAGTTTGTCAGTTTGCTTACCAAAGTTCGGTGGTATTTTTCAGTCTGTGTGAATGAGTTTGTCAGTTTGCTTGCCAAAGTTCGGTGGTATTCTTCAGTCTGTGTGAGTGAGTTTGTCAGTTTGCTTGCCAAAGTTCTGTGGTATTCTTCAGTCTGTGTGAGTGAGTTTGTCAGTTTGCTTGCCAATGTTCTGTGGTATTCTTCAGTCTGTGTGAGTGAGTTTGTCAGTTTGCTTGCCAAAGTTCAGTGGTATTTTTCAGTCTGTGTGAGTGAGTTTGTCAGTTTGCTTGCCAAAGTTCGGTGGTATTCCCCAGTCTGTGTGAGTGAGTTTGTCAGTTTGCTTGCCAAAGTTGGTGGTATTTTTCAGTCTGTGTGAGTGAGTTTGTCAGTTTGCTTGCCAAAGTTCGGTGGTATTCTTCAGTCTGTGTGAGTGAGTTTGTCAGTTTGCTTGCCAATGTTCTGTGGTATTCTTCAGTCTGTGTGAGTGAGTTTGTCAGTTTGCTTGCCAATGTTCTGTGGTATTCTTCAGTCTGTGTGAGTGAGTTTGTCAGTTTGCTTGCCAAAGTTCGGTGGTATTCCCCAGTCTGTGTGAGTGAGTTTGTCAGTTTGCTTGCCAAAGTTCGGTGGTATTCTTCAGTCTGTGTGAGTGAGTTTGTCAGTTTGCTTGCCAAAGTTCGGTGGTAGTCCCCAGTCTGTGTGAGTGAGTTTGTCAGTTTGCTTGCCAAAGTTCGGTGGTATTGTTCAGTCTGTGTTAGTGAGTTTGTCAGTTTGCTTGCCAAAGTTCGGTGGTTTTCTCCAGTCTGTGTGAGTGAGTTTGTCAGTTTGCTTGCCAAAGTTCGGTGGTATTCTTCAGTCTGTGTGAGTGAGTTTGTCAGTTTGCTTGCCAAAGTTCGGTGGTATTCTCCAGTCTGTGTGAGTGAGTTTGTCAGTTTGCTTGCCAAAGTTCGGTGGTATTCCCCAGTCTGTGTGAGTGAGTTTGTCAGTTTGCTTGCCAAAGTTCAGTGGTATTCTCCAGTCTGTGTGAGTGAGTTTGTCAGTTTGCTTGCCAAAGTTCGGTGGTATTCTTCAGTCTGTGTGAGTGAGTTTGTCAGTTTGCTTGCCAAAGTTCGGTGGTATTCTTCAGACACTCTGGTTTTCTCCACCATCTCAGAAATGACCGTTTGAATATAAGCAAAAGAATCTCAACTAGGGGAATAGAACTTCATTTATCATATTTAATCAGATACACAAAGTCTTCATTTTTTATAATAGTTGCTTCTGTCTTTGTAAACTGCAAAGAATACCGAAAATAATATATGGTATGACTAGAACTCAACCACCAAACCCCTACATATGCCCACAACAAGTTCACAAAGTAAGTATGATCTATAAATATACCTGGCATATATGTAAATTTGTGTATCTAAGATTTTTCATAAACTTCAATATTTCTTTCAATCACAAAAACTTAATACTGGATAGCGATGTATGTTTGACTTCAATCCATTCATTCAGTATTTAACCAAAAGTCAAGACTATGACCTTTATTATTTGTTATGGACTTTGATTTATAAATGTTGTACCTTAACTTTAGACCATGACCTTTGAATTCAGTATTTTTACTGGGACTAAAAACCAAGATATATAAATGCTGCTTTTTGATCATGATTTGTATCTTCTGTCTTTACCATTTCAAATGTTAACCACTTTCAGTCACAGTTTGGAAATTACCACATCCATTTAGATGTTTCTGCATTTAGAAACAGAGTAGACCTGAGTTACATACACTGGTACAAAATCTCAAAATAATGCTATGCTGTCATGGAAACTTCACATCATAATAATGCTATGCTGTCATAAAAACTCACATCATAATAATGCTATGCTCATTTCATGGATATACGTCATAATAATGCTATGCTGATGCCATGGAAACTTTACATCATAATAATGCTATGCTCATTTCATGGATACTTTACGTCATAATAATGCTATGCTGATGTCATGGAAACTTTACATCATAATAATGCTATGCTCATTTCATGGATACTTTACGTCATAATAATGCTATGCTAATGTCATGAAAACTTTACATCACAATAATGCTATGCTGATGTCATGGATACTTTACATCACAATAATGCTATGCTGATGTCATGAAAACTTTACATCACAATAATGCTATGCTGATGTCATGGAAACTTTACATCACAATAATGCTATGCTGATGTCATGGAAACTTTACATCACAATAATGCTATGCTGATGTCATGGAAACTTCACATCATAATAATGCTATGCTGTCATAAAAACTCGCATCATAATAATGCTATGCTGATGCCATGGAAACTTCACATCATAATAATGCTATGCTGATGTCATGAAAACTTTACATCATAATAATGCTATGCTCATTTCATGGATACTTTACGTCATAATAATGCTATGTTGATGTCATGGAAACTTTACACCACAATAATGCTATGCTGATGTCATGGAAACTTTACATCACAATAATGCTATGCTGATGTCACAGAAAGTTCACATCATTATAATGCTATGCTGATATGGATTGACTGGTTTTCCTTTGACCTTGACATCAGGACGGCCTACCTGATATGGATTGACTGGTTTGTAATCATATCACCTACCTGATATGGACTGACTGGTTTTCCTTTGACCTTGACATCAGGATGACCTACCTGATATAGATTGACTGGTTTGTAATCATATGACCTACCTGATATGGATTGACTGGTTTTCCTTTGACCTTGACATCAGGACGACCTTCAAAGGCAATGTTAACCATCATGTCCCCATCCTCAATATAACATCTCAATCGTAGCTACAAACAGAAATAACAAGTAAATAATTCAATATGAAAACAATGTTTCCATAAAATGACCTTCTCCAAAACCATTGCCTTGACCTTCATCTTCATGACCAGGTGAAGAATGAGTTGGTACCATCATTACAACCTTATAAAACAGGATCCTTTTATATGGTTTTGTATTGAGGTGATTGCAATACCAAGAGACAAGATGAGGAAAAGCCAATTACTTTCTTGCTATTTCAAGTTCTCTCTCTCTCTCTCTCTCTCTCTCTCTCTCTCCAGTATATTTACATTGTGGAAAAAGTGTAACAATTAGATGGTGAAAGAAACAAAATTGCAATATTAATCATAATTCAGACTGAATTATAAGGAATGAAGGAAATAAGGAATAAGTGATCTTCACAGTATTGTGACTATACATAAAAAATTTGATAATTTTTATTTCTATAACATCAAATAACATTAAAATTAAATACAATATATATTCATACCAAGATCAATATATATTATTGATGACCTCAGTGACATTTACAATTCAATTACAGATATTAATGACATCATAAAGTAAACGATAAATGTAATTGACTTTTCCTCCAGGATGATCTAAGTGATAAATGAAAAATGTTGGATTACATTTGTAGTATTTCTCAGCTGTCATTCTTCAAGGGCTACTTTACACAAGGGATAATAACAAAATGGCTGCTAAGTATATTAAATTCTGCAAGCAGTGTCATTTAGCTCAATACATCTTCAAAAGATCAAAGAGGATCCCCATGGGGTACTAAATCGCCCATTAAATGTACATACATCATGCATACTAAGTAAAAATGTGTTCTATTGTGTCTAATATTTTGATTATTTTTGAATATATACATTTTTTTTCATTAACAATCAATATATTTCAGTAAAATGATCTCATAAAAATGTTTCAATATATTTCAGTACAAATTTATCTTATAGCTGTTTGAGTTGCCAAGTTAATAGAGCACTCTGCTACTGTGTGGAGGGTCAAAGTTTATGACCTCAGGTATAACCTTGCATTTTGTAACCATCTTGTTACAGTTTGATTGCCTGGGTGCAGCCTTCAAAAAGGCAGAATAGTAATCATGGCAGTATAAAAGTTTATCTAAAAGCATCCAAATTGTGTGTAAAACAATAAAGAAAAATTCAAGACAACAGAGAAGGAAGGTAACAGTCTAAGTAGCTCAACCGTTAAATAATTACCCTGTATTGGTATTAACATTGAGGGATTAATTTTTTTCTCCATTCTAAATACCGGTACAATGATTGGTTGTTATGATTTTTCTACTGTTAATATATCATATCAGAATTGAAATAGTTCTGTTTTTGATTATTAATTTCATGTTTATTTTCCAAAGGTTGTGGTTTTCTTAAGACACTCTGGTCCCTCACGCTATCTCTGAACTGACAGCCTTAATATAAGTACCACTGCAGTAGTTAAGTTTGTAGAGTGCTCAATGCATAAGTGGGAGGTCGTTGGTTCTAACCCGACAGAGTCTGACCCAAGACTTGAAAGTGAGTATGACTGTTCTTTTGCTAAGCACTCAGCATTAAGATGAAAGTCACAGTTCCTTTGGATGGGAACATGCAGCAGGCATGGCATGTTAAAGAACCCTGCTGTATAATGCAATGAGTGCAACACACAGGCAAAATTTCTGCACTTTTGCCTAAAGCTGGCAACGTCTCGATATAAGTGAAATATTCTTGACTGTGATGTTAAACACCAATATACCACTTGAAATCCATGACAAACCAATTCAGTATACACTGACCAGAAAAAAAGAGATGGAGTTAAAATCAATAAAAAATTTTTTGAAGTGGAGTGGAGTATGATATAATGATGTTTATTAGGAATAAGTCAAGAGTATGTAACTTATAACAAAGCAGCCAAGTCAGGTATCCATGGTGATGAAAATTACAATGCCTCTTGAAAAACAACAACCTTTGACAAGCCAATTGAAAAAAGTTATAAACACTTAGTCTAGTGTCTGTCCAAAACAGGATTGATAAAAATATTGGCGTGTCTGTGTTGATATTTATATATCTTATGTGTGTGTATCTTACTTATGTATCATAAAATATCTTGTAAAAAAAACTTACTTCTTTAACAAATAATTTTTCATTCTGTCTGCTTAATATTTTTGAAAATCTGTATCTTATTTTCAATTTGGAAAAAAAATGTTTTGAATTTTTAAATTTACTGGTACACACCAAATTTAAACGAAGTTGTTTTGTTGTGATGAAAACCTTTATAATACTAAAATTATCACTAAGATTGCCCACTACATTAGTACATTTTGACAAGACCAATAAAGACCGAGTAAAAATCGATACAGGAATTTCCCGACTAAATGAAAGTGTCTGTGATGGACTATCTAGATCTATCTTAATAAGTTTTCCTATGCAATCTACCAAAGTTAATAGAATTTCCTACAAAAATAATTAGGTACTACAAGTGTGTTTAAATTACAAACTGTGCATCCTGGTAATCTAAGAAAATACTGACTTATCTTAACGAAAGAAACCAGAGTGTAGTAATGGTGTTCAATATTTTTTCAATTACATCAAGGCAGTTGACATGTTTGAGAAAAATGGAGCTCCAAGATGCAACCAGCTACATTCCAAAAATGAAATAACTTTTCTCACGTTATGATCTGCCTCAAGTGGGATTTTAAATGACAAACTGTCTCTGATCTGCCCCAAATGGGATTTTAAATGACAAACTGTCTCTGATCTGCCCCAAATGGGATTTTAAATGACAAACTGTCTCTGATCTGCCCCAAATGGGATTTTAAATGACAAACTGTCTCTGATCTGCCCCAAATGGAATTTTAAATGACAAACTGTCTCTGATCTGCCCCAAATGGGATTTTAAATGACAAACTGTCTCTGATCTGCCCCAAGTGGGATTTTAAATGACAAACTGTCTCTGATCTGCCCCAAGTGGAATTTTAAATGACCAACTGTCTCTGATTTGCCCCAGGTGGGATTTAAAATAACAAACTTTCTCAGATTAGAATCTGCCCAAGTGGGATACACTCACATGTTATGTCCCAGATTAACAACAAGACCACTTGGTCCATTATACTGGCACCAAACCAACCAGTAAAGGTCTATGGCAAGGAAAAGCTTTTTAACTTGAGGCTGACTGGGGTCTTTGTGAAAGTGATACTGTTTGTCAATTTCAAATGTATTAGAACAACTGGCAGCCATTGATTTTATTTTGTTTTTTTTCTCTTTCAAAAATTTAAACTAACACTGAATATGTTCTATGCAAGAGTGCATAAACCTTCAACCCCCTAAATTTAAAATATTCCTAATCCATTTTTTTTTCAATATTTTGATCATACCACATATATGTAGGGGTGAATATGATGAAAACTAACTGGCTATATAAATACTTACTGCTCCTTTGAGTTTCAGAATGTTTGTCGTCAGGTTTGTAAGTTTAACTCCCTCGTGTGTCTGCTGAGATGCAAATATGGCAAACGATAAATCCTTCGAATCAACTATACAGTGTACAACCTACAAATAAGAATTTATAAATCATAAATGACATGTAACTGACATCTGTATAGCTTTTAGTGAAATATAGGAAATCTGTTTAAAATGGTTCTCGAAAAATATTAGGTCACAAAAACCATTTAAACCTAATATTTCAAAATCACCATTATAAATATCCTCAATATTTACATCAAGAAATTTTGAGAATCAATTATTAAAAAAACAATTATATGTAAGCAAAAGGTAGTTGATTACAACTGATCAAATGTCATAAATGACCCGAATTGGGTTTTATCAACAAAAGGAAAGGCACCTGCAAATTAAGCAAAAATTCTCCTTGAAAGAAGAAGATCTAAGAGTTTGGAATATAGTAAAACCCTGCTATAATGTTCCTTGATGCCAACTTGTTTAATGCCATTATTTTTCTTTTTTAAATCTCCCTTCATTTATTTCTAAACCTATTTGTAATGCCAAAATCTGACTAAACAAAAGTCAGCAATCAATCAAAGTTTAAATGTACTATTTAAGTACCATTACTAATGGTAATGAGATCATGTGTGCACATGGCAGAGTGGTACTGTCACCGGCCTTCAAAGTCAAGGGTTGTGTCTGTTACAGAAAAAACACAAGACTTGGAAATTTTCTTAGATGATTTTCATCTTCTGCCCTCTCTACGAGAGCTATTTAAAGCTCATTACCAGAATAGTCATTTGGATGAGACTCAAAACTGAGGTCTCGTGTCTCAGTGCACGCTAAAGATACCTCTGTAGAGTTTGAAAAAGAGTAGGCCACTTGTGACTGATATAGAGGATGCTTACAACTACATGTAGAAGCGAATGAAACAGACTGAGCAAGATTAACTAAACTATACTAAACTTGTTGTAGTCTATAGAAAACACCATTTTGTGTGGTTGTTGTATTTTCTTCCTCTTGTTCTGATATTTTCTTATAGTGTTATGGAGAACCTCAGTAACAAACCCTAGTCAGTAGTCATACTGTTAACCCCAGGATTTCTGCTGGTACTCATTCAATTATCAGCCAAGAAGACTAAAATTATACGATATTCAAGATCATACAGTTAATATACCATGTAACCCATCTCAGGCTTGAACCTACAATCCTTAAATCACAAGTATGCAATGCTAATCACATGTCATCAAGTTTCTTTCACATATACTAAAGAAGTCTGATCAATAAAGAAAAAAGATAATAGAATGGCCAGAGAAACCAGAAACATCTGACGAGCAAACTTTCCTACACAGGGATATAGCCATGATCAATAACCTAGCTTTTTACCAATAAGCCACTAACAACCCCTATTTCGATAAGTAATGTCCATAAAAATACAAGTAAATCAGCCTGTTCTCCATTTTTCTTTTAAATTATGTATCACTTAGTTCAGTCTTATTCATGAATAAAATAGTTACCAAGACAACCATCTTTCAAAACTAAAAAATGTCACAAGTCAGCTAGCAACAGAAGAGGAAGTTTGAACCATCTCCAATCAAAGCAGAGATGAGTGCAATAATGATATTTTTCAAATTTGTTTTTTAATAATATCATGGCAGTCAGTTCTGAGATGACATATTTATAGTAGTTCTGTAATCCGTAATCCAGTAATTAGACCAATTGGCTCACCAAGGTCTTTAATCAGACATATGGTACAGATATCTACAACTCTCTCTCTCTCAATCTCTCTCTCTCTCTCTCTCTCTCAATCTCTCTCTCTCTCTCTTTCTCTCTCTCTCTCTCTCTCTCTCTCTCTCTCTCTCTCTCTCTCTTTCTCTCTCTCTTTCTCTCTCTCTCTCTCTCTTTGCAATTCTTATATATGATGACAACAGCTAACAAGTAATTGTCTAAGACCTTAACAATGCAGCAAGTTGATCAGGGTCTGCAAGTATCACACAATTTTAGATCTTTGATTTTGTTTGCTGGTTGGTTGGGTATAATGTTGTATAATATCACATCAGCTTTTCAGCTTTTGGCAGTGAGAACAAAATTATTAATCTCTAAGGATATATAATATATAACAGGTTTGTGGATTTATGAGACATGCTAGCTCAACAGCTCAGTATGCCACAGACAAACATACCATTCTCCCAATCACATTATCCTGGCAGCCAATGATTCAGTCAATACTCTATATTGAGTATCAATACTCTATATTGAGTATATATTGAGTTATATTGAGTTCTAGGCAAGGAAGCAGTTTTTCAAATTTAAAAGTCTTATGTCTGATCTGAACAGGATTTATGTTTACTTTACCACTGAGCCACTAAGGGGTTTTGATTTTGTGCTCAGGTAAAAATTGTTCCCACAATTTGATATCTGAGATCAAACATGCTATTGGTAGTGTTTAATGATCAATTACTTATAGTGAATTTTTGATATTGTATTTAATCACATTTATTGTTTTGGTAGCTGAAAATCACTAACACATGCTAATCACATGACTTACAGGCCCTACATCACATGACAAAACCTACAAAATCAAATACATACACTACTACCTGAAAATCACTAATTCATGCTGATCACATGTTAAATCTTACAAACCCTAGATCACATGACAAAACCTACAAAATCTAATATATATACTACTACCTGAAAATCAACATCACATGCTGATCACATGACAAACTTGTAGATCCTAGATCACATGACAAAACTTATAAAATCTATTAATATACTACTGCATTTCAAACATAGACAAGAGTCAGATTAGGACATCTAAAGGATGTTGCATTTATGACAAACAAATCTTAAATCCGATTTTTAATCACAGATTGTGACAAAACTAACAAGATTACAGGTTGGTAATATTAATTCTGGATTTGGTAATATTAATTCTGGATGACTTTCAACTAAAAGTCACTCGACAGGTGAGAGTTCAATACAGGTCAAAGGTAAACAAAAGGCAAAGTTCACCTAGAAAGATCAAGGTCAAACATAGGTCAAAGTTAAACACAGATCAAAGTTCAAAATTTTTTTTTTCAACTGCAAACACTAACAGGAAAAATGGCACATCAGGTTTTAAAATAGGAAAAAGTTCAAGCTTCAATCAAAATGGAAAATTACATGATGTTAATCTTCTATACACTACAACTCACACAAAAAAGAAAGAAAGAAAGGGTCTCATTTAATTGCAGTGAGTGAAATCAGATATGTAAATTATGCATTTAAAATATTTAAATATCAAGGTCAAGAGGTTATAATAGAATCAAGAAATATTCACATTGCGAAGCCATTCAAGCCTCAAAGGTTAAAGTAAAGAATATAAATTTCACTCCAAGGTAAAACTGGGTTTATGAACCGTTATATCACCTTCAACTCCTGCTCTTTTAGGTTATCACTCGACCAGAGATTTATGGGTATATATTGTTTAATAGTCTGTCCAAAGCCATCCTGAAACATGTAAAGCTTGCTGACCTGTCTAAATCTGTTCTATTGTTACATTTGTAAATTAACCAATCATGGTAAAAACATAATTTTGCTGACCAATCAGAATTTTTCATTTATAAATTAACCAATCATAGTTAAAACAGACCAATCAGAATTTTTTATTCATAACTTGCTTATATTTTACCAATTGATCATGATTTATAGATCTTGCTGATAAATAAGAACAACCGTATCAACACATTTTAATTGGTGAGACTGAGAACTAAGGTCTCTATCTATAATCAAATGGTTAAAAGGTTAAAAAATGATAATTACTAAACATACAGCATTGCTTAAACTAAAATATGTGTACTATCTGTATATTTATTAGTTTCTACATAATATATAGATGTATTATCTATCATAAAATGATATAACTACAACCTCTATATATAGAAAAAATGTGAAAAATAATGAATGAATGAATAAATTATTTAATCAACTAAGTAATTAATTAAATAAATAAATAAAATGAATAAATAAATAAATAAATATGGTAGTGTTTGCTAGTTATTACAATGTTTTATAAAATGAAAAAATAGCTTTTGAATAATCTGGACAATTTGAATAATTTTAAATTACTTACATATTTATCTTCTGGTCCAGCTTGAAAAGTGACATCACTGAATTTTGGAGGCAGACTACCAGACTTAACTCGCTCAAACTTTATCTGAACTGGACCCTGAAAATAGACAATAAATCTTAACCTTAACATTTCTGAATTCATTTTATACTATACACTGCAATAAGATAAAACTGATGCAAAAATAAAATTTATAAACTAAAACATTTACTAACCTTGTTCAAGAGTGAGTGGTGTAGAGTAATGAGTGTTTATTGTCCCCGTCATCATGCTTTCACTTAAAAGAAGGTAAATTATTCAGGAATTTAGGAGTAAACCAAAGTATCTGAAGAAAAACACTGAAATTTGGCAAGCAAAATGGCACACTTTAACAAACTAGGGTATGCCTGAAGCTTAACTTGATCTTTGGTGCCAAGAGAGAGTGATCTGCAAACAAGAGTTTTACACTACTTGGCCACCAAAATACCTTATTTTGCCATACTCATGATATATAATTCAGTAAATTTAACTGTTTAAAATCTCAATCCCTGCACTGAGTTAGACGACCATTTTAATATGCTAATTGCTTCTTTTTTATATTTGGAGGAGGGGGGGGTCTGTTGGTTAAATGTTCTTTTATGGTGTAAGCAGCAACTTTTTCAGTTATTGGAGACAACACAATTTTTATTAACCAGTAATTTCAAGGATTAATTGAAACACAAGTTCATATGATGTGAAAGTGTGTGCAAGTGTTTCTTATCTTCTTTGTACTAGTGTATGCTTAGGGTCATCTTAAGAGTGTTAGTACATTTGCTGTCAATACTGCAGACAAAGATCACAAACCACTCAGTCTATTATACAAGTACTGAGCCAAATTGTAAAGGTCTAAATAACATTAAATAAATACTTTCTTGCAGCAAAGTTTCGTCTAACCAGTATATTGGTAAAACATCTAGCTTTGTAGGCTAATGCCTTAACAACTTGACCATCCCAAACCCTGGTCCTCCTAAAGATGTATTGTTTAGGCAGGTTCAATTGTATATCAATTGTATATCAATGCTAACTGTAACATTCCTAAGTTTGTCCACAGAAGAGTTAACCCTTACACATCTCTTATTTATCAAAGAGTGTTAAAGGGCTGAAATTAGTTGTTACAAAAACCAAGTGATTGAAATAAGTCTGGAAGTCTAACAAGTTTTTATCTAAAATTGGCAGTTTATATAAATTATATAAATTATAAGAAATCATGGAATATTTCAGGTCTATCTAAAAATTATTGGTCTTTCGCTTGTGAGCTAGCTCAATTTTGACCACTGAAAGATCCGGAGGACTTCTGGGTAATTTATTTTTTACTGCAATATTTAGTTAGATCTTGAGCTTTCTCAGTAATTTATTTTTACTACAATAAATAATCAGGCCCAAGGTCTTCTAGGTAATTTATTTTCACTAAAATAAATAATCAGGCCCAAGGTCTTCTAGGTAATTTATTTTCACTAAAATAAATAATCAGGCCCAAGGTCTTCTAGGTAATTTATTTTCACTACAATAAATAATCAGGCCCAAGGTCTTCTGGGTAATTTATTTTCACTACAATATATACCGTAATCCTTCCATGTATTCGGACAGATCTTAATAATTTCATTTTCAAGTGTCCGGGAATTTAGAGGAAATTTGAAAATTGGGGGTGTCCGAATATTTAGAGTGTCCGAAAAATTAGAGACATTTTAGCCGATTTTGGTTCCCGGTTCCCTCTCGATATTTTAAGACATTATCAACAGCGATATCCGCGAATATATCAATGATAAAGTAAAATTTTTAATTAAACACAAGTAAAAGTTACCTTTTGTGTTGTTTATTTCATTAATTATTATTTTTTAAAACGTTTGTTGATCAATAATCATGATTCTCTAAGTAATACACATCGAGGTCGCCATTTTGTTTACAAGAAAACAACGTGACTTTTTTCATTAACTCCCAACGGTTGAGGTGCACCAACATGCCGCTGTCTATTTGTAATTGTCTGCAGTCAAATTATTATTATACATCGTGTGTTGCATTATTTGTGGATCAAGTTCAGAGAATTTCGTTTCAATCAAATATTCAATATTTTACCATGCGTATGTGTACATTTTAAGAAGTGGCAACGCAAAGACAGAACAAGCTCCGACTCCCGACTTCCGTAAATAAAAGGTTAAAATTAAATTATTTTAAATCATAATTCAAACATATTTTAATGTAATTTTCATCTTGGAAAACAGTTTTTATCGCATTTGTCGGCTGGAACAATCACATGGTCGTTTCTGAAATTCCCATAACAAACACTACATGAGAATAAGTGAAAAACGTCACTTCCTGTTTTCATCAGAAAAAATGTCTTTGATGTTGAACTAGTGTACCGACAAGATTCTGTTTTACACGATTTTCTCGGCAGTGAACATTAATTATAATCAACTTTCACTTTCATAGAAAATTAAAGCACTTATCAAAGGTATGATTTTATTTAGTTTACATAAAAACGTTAATACATTGCACATACCTGTCACGTCACGATGCAATGGTGCCACAATGAAATAAACGTGTGAAAACAACAATTTATAGTTAAAATTATTGAAAGCATCAACGTTTCTTCTTGATTTTATTAAATCTTTATTTCAAGCGCTCTGTATAACATGCTGCAACTGAATTTTAGCAAAAACGTGTCCGGATTTAGAGGTAAAAAATTGCCATCCGAAATTAGAGGAAATTTAAAAATTATTAAAATTTAAAAATTAGGGTGTCCGAAAACATAGAGGGGCCGAAAACATGGAAGGATTACGGTAATCAGACTCCAAGCCTTCTGGGTAATGTATTTTCACTACAACATAAAATCAGACCCTAAGCCTTCTGGGTAATTTTTTTTACTAAAATATATAATCATACCCTAAGCTTTCTGGGTCATTTATTTTCACTACTATATCTAATTAGACCCTAAGCCTTCTGGGTAATTTATTTTCCCTACAACATAAAATCAGACCCTAAGCCTTCTGGGTAATTTATTTTCCCTACAACATAAAATCAGACCCTAAGACTTCTGGGTAATTTTTTTTAACTACAATATATAATCTTTCTGGGTAATGTATTTTCACTAAAACATAAAATCAGAACCTAAGCTTTCTGGGTAATTTATTTTCACTACAACATAAAATCAGACCCTAAGACTTCTGGGATAAATTATTTTCACAACAACATATAATCAGACCCTAAGACTTCTGGGTTAGATTATTTTCACAACAACATATAATCAGACCCTAAGACTTCTGGGTTAGATTATTTTCACAACAACATATAATCAGACCCTAAGACTTCTGGGTTAGATTATTTTCACAACAACATACAATCAGACCCTAGGACTTCTGGGTCAGATTTTTTTCACAACAACATATAATCAGACCCTAAGACTTCTGGGTTAGATTATTTTCACAACAATATACAATCAGACCCTAAGACTTCTGGGTTAGATTATTTTCACAACAACATATAATCAGACCCTAAGCTTTACGGGTAATTTAGCATTTATATGTATATAATTACATTTCAATAACTACATGTACATACAATACTATCATTGATTGAACTTATGTCTTAATATTGGGAATACAAGAAGAAATAATAGAAATTTTATTGTCAATCTAAGATGATTATAATGGTATCATCATATCAGGTAGTCAAATACTTAAGTAAAATCTCCAATACAGATGTCCTATGATGATACCGGTATTCACTCTTTATTATGCTACAGTAAAACCCCGATTTATTGCCACTGTTTGTTCAATTAGCTTTTGCTATTATAAAGGACTTTGTTGATAAAATGAGAATGAATGATAAAGACAAAAAATTCACTTATATCAAGTATGTATTAGGGATAGTGACAGAAATCAAAGTGCCGAGAGAGAGAACCACCCACCCACCCACCTCAGGCAAGCAAACTGACAAAATTTTTCACACAAGGATCTGCAAAAGTGGGATTCAAACCTAAAAGGCAGTGAGAGGTGACTCTATATGTAAAATAAAGAACAGAATTTTGGACATGGTGTCAAAGAGAGGAGAGAGAGAGAGGAGAGAGAGAGAGGAGAGAGAGAGAGACAGCACAGACAGACAGACAGAGAGAGACAGAGAGAGAGAGAGAGTGAGAGAGAGAGGAGAGAGAGAAAGGAGAGAGAGACAGAGAGAGAGACAAAGAAAGAGGACAGACAGACAGACAGAGAGAGACAGACAGCCAGTGAGAGAGAGAGAGAGAGAGAGAGAGGAGAGATGACGAGAGAGAGAGAAGCTGATCCAAGTAAGCTCAGACACAACTTAACAAATATTAAAATCATAATAATAATCCTATTCCAGATCCAAAAAAATGTTATGGGGTCCAAAACATTCGTAGCTAAAATGTTAATTCTGCAATATATTTTTCTTATTTTCTTTATTTCTGAAATAATAAATTTGTGTAACTGCCTGTAACTATATTTTTTTCCACTGAACTCTTGTAGCTCAGTATACTAGTCAAAGGTTATGATTCTAAGCTCTTCTCATTAGCTAGGCTAAAATTTCACTCACCAAGCAGATAGTTTGTCAGTTTGCTTGTTTCTAAGTATCCAGACACAAGTTTCTTCCAGAATTGACCTCCCTGATATCAAGTTAAAGAATCTTGATAGAGGCATAAAACATCACACTCTAATTATCTACTTAAATAATGTTTTTATTGGCATTCTGTGAATTTTAAAGTAAATAACATGTGTTTTATACAAAAAACAGATGTTAAAACATCTATATAAACTATAAATCACTAAATCAGGATACTGAAGCAAGGGAGATAACTTTAAATGAAGAGAAATGGAAATAAATTCATTGTTGATATACCGGTATGTCATATTCAGTATGACCAATAATTGAGAATTAAGTCATTTTAGGCCCAAGTCGAGATTTTATTACTTATATTGAGGCATCTAGTTCTGGGATAATGGTGGCCTGGAATAATATTTGTTTTAAGCCCCAGCTAAGATTTTGTACTTATTTTGAGGCTTAAAATTACATTTCACAATGATAGGTCCAGGACTTTTTGTCTTTATTTTTAATAGGTCCCAAATAAGGATGGGAGGTCCCATATCAGCACTGGAAGGTCCATGCTCATCAAAATCTAATAAACTCATGTTGATCAACTTCAATTATATTCTTGATTAAAAAAATATATCATATACAACTTACAAACACTCAAGGGATACTGTTATCAAAGCAGCTGCACATTATAATATTTTCATAACCAGAAATGATCAAACAACAGCAACTTTGACAAATTATAATAAATTCAGCAATTCTGAGACAATTTTTAATACACAAAGTTAGAGTATCCTAAAAATATTTTAAAACACAAAGAAAGTGTATTTTAAAAATTTTCCCAACAAAAACAGCAGGTCCATCAGACTTTTACAGCAAAATATCCAAGGTCCCAAAGTAAAATAAAAAAGTCCTGGACCTCGGACCTGGGGAATTTAAAACCCGTGGTTTCAGTAGTTATAAGTTCAGGGAAATTGGCTTGGATTGAGCAAAGATTTTTATGCCCAAATCTTTTTTTTCCACGTCAATCGAAGTGGTCAATTCAAAGATAACAGAGAAACCTGTATAACCAGAAGAAATCAACTGACCAACCTTACACAGGTGTACTTACAAACTACCTTACACAGGTGTACTGACAAACTACCTTACACAGGTGTACTGACAAACTACCTTACACAGGTGAACTGACAACTAACTTACACAGGTGTACTGACAAACTACCTTACACAGGTGTACGGACAAACTACCTTACACAAGTGTACTGACAAACTACCTTACACAGGTGTACTGGACAAACTACCTTACACAGGTGTACTGACAAACTAACTTACACAGGTGTACTGACAAACTCCTTACACAGGTGTACTAACAAACTACCGTACACAGGTGTACTGACAAACTACATTACACAGGTGTACTGACAAACTACCTTACACAGGTGTACTACAAACTACCTTACACATGTTACTGACAAACTACCTTACACAGGTGTACTGACAAACTACCTTACACAGGTGTACTGACAAACTACCTTACACAGTGTACTGACAAACTACCTTACACAGGTGTACTGACAAACTACCTTAACATTCAGGTGTACGGACAAATACCTTACACAGGTGTACTGACAAAACTACTTACACAGGTGTACTGACAAACTACCTTACACAGGTGACTGACAAACTACCTTACCACAGGTGTACTGACAAAGCTACCTTCACGGTGTACTGACAAACTTCCTACCAGGTGTATGACACTTACCTTACACAGGTGTACTGACAAATACCTTACAAAGGTGTACTGACAAAATACCTTACACAGGTGTCTGACAAATACCTGACACAGGTGTACTGACAACTACCTTACACGGTGTATGAAAAACTACCCTCCACAGGTGTACTGACAAAATTCCCTACACAGGTGTATGACAACCTACCTTCCAGGTGTACTGACAAACTACCTACACATGTTTAATGACAACTACCTTACACATGTGTACTGACAAACGACCTTACACATGTGTACTGACAACTACTTAAACAGTGTACTGGACAAACTACCTTACACACGTGTACTGACAACTACCTAACAGGTGTACTGACAAAACTAACTTACACAGGTGTACTGTCAAACTAATGACACAGGTTACTGAAAAACTACCTACACAGGTGTACGACAGGTACGACAACTTACACAGGTGTACTGACAAACTACCTTACACAGGTGTACTGACAAACTACCTTACACAGGTGTACTGACAAACTACCTTACACAGGTGTACTGACAAACTACCTTACATGTACTGACAAACTACCTTACACAGGTGTACTGACAAACTTCCTTACACAGGTGTACTGACAAACTACCTTACACAGGTGTACTGACAAACTACCTTACACAGGTGTACTGACAAACTACCTTACACAGGTGTACTGACAAACTACCTTACACAGGTGTACTGACAAACTACCTTACACAGGTGTACTGACAAACTACCTTACACAGGTGTACTGACAAACTACCTTACACAGGTGTACTGACAAACTACCTTACACAGGTGTACTGACAAACTACCTTACACAGGTTACTGACAAACTACCTTACACAGGTGTACTGACAAACTACCTTACACAGGTGTACTGACAAACTACCTTACACAGGTGTACTGACAAACTACCTTACACAGGTGTACTGACAACTACCTTACACAGGTGTACTGACAAACTACCTTACACAGGTGTACTGACAAACTACCTTACACAGGTGTACTGACAAACTACCTTACACAGGTGTACTGACAAACTACCTTACACAGGTGTACTGACAAACTACCTTACACAGGTGTACTGACAAACTACCTTACACAGTGTACTGACAAACTACCTTACACAGGTGTACTGACAAACTACCTTACACAGGTGTACTGACAAACTACCTTACACAGTGTACTGACAAACTACCTACACAGGTGTACTGACAACTACCTTACACAGGTGTACTGACAAACTACCTTACACAGGTGTACTGACAAACTACCTTACACAGGTGTACTGACAAACTTCCTTACACAGTGTACTGACAAACTACCTTACACAGTGTACTGACAAACTACCTTACACAGGTGTACTGACAAACTACCTTACACGGTGTACTGACAAACTACCTTACACTGGTACTGACAAACTACCTT
>CM056611.1:21720993-21814386 GCA_029721355.1 Tegillarca granosa | reverse complement strand
AAAAAAAGTCTATAAAAACTGATAACTTTAAGCAGGCACAACAAGCATAGCATGAAAAATTATGAAATGTATGAAAAACATGTAGTGGATGTGACAAATAAGGAAAAATGACATGCCGCAACTCGAGATCTCGAAACCAAATTATACCTCACTGTGGACAAAAATCAAGAACAAATGTGACCATTCTTATCAAAGACTGATAAATTAATCTTTTTTAAATTTTTAAAATATACATAATGAAAAATGAGTGCAAACACATAGTCTTTGAGGTTTAAAATGCTTCCTTTCTTTCATTTATGTGTTTGGTCTTCAAACAAGATGGGGGGGGGGGGGGGTGCCAAGTATGTTATGACACTGGTGTGGTATATCCAACACCTGGTCAAATGCATCATGGTGAGTTCAACATGATTATAAAGGCACATCCAGTTTAGCCTATCGACTTTCTCATGCTTCCTTAGTGATAAAACTGCCTACAGGCCAGACAACTCTTATCTGACCATAGCCAGATGCATACCGAGCACCCCAAATATCCTAAATCCATGTAATTTTGGCAAAATAAAAGAATTTGACTCTAATTTAGCTTGATATTTGGTTACAAATGCCTCCATTATTTTAAAAATATAAACATTTCAAACCTGGACCATGTGCCACCTTAGCATCTTAAAATTTTCAATTTTACTATAGGTACGAAGTCTATAAAAAAAATCCCATAGGCCGCAATGTTAAATAGTACAACTTTGGGTGCTATTTTTTTAACTTCATAATATTCGTTGAGCACTGTGCATTTAGTATGATAAACTACAACCTTATAGAAGTAAAATCCATACCGGTACACCCCAGCATGACCATGGAATTTTTGAGCTATCACAGGATGTAAACATATGGGGTCAGTTCTGCACTGACTATTATGGCAATTTCATTATAAACAGTTATGATCTAATAAAATCCAATAAAAATTTTAAAATAATTTTTGCCAAGTAATTTTATCATTTTTATTTACCAAAATATTCTTATTTTTGGTTAAAGAATTTCAATCACATGGGAGATGACATATATTAACCAATCACAGCCTGTCAAAGTCAGTTTACCTTATTACTGAGCAGGGTAGACACAAGGCCGCTTACAACACATGGATGTTTTATAGTCTTCATACCTTCAGTTATTCACTATTTTTAAAACTGAATTGAGTTGAAATGCTGTCATATGATGTATATCCATTAGTTAAATTTTGAACAACTATTCCAGTGCAAGTCGTGTTTATCATGGGCATTACAAGTTCTTTGAAAACGTTGTCTGTTTTAATTTTAATAGTGGGGCTATGGAAAGTGAAAGTAGTTTTGACAGCTGGTTCCCAGATAGAGTCGAGTCCAAATGCACCGATATTAGAGCCGGCAGATTTTGGACAACTTTATCATGACGTTGTTAACAACACAAGGGGTATTATCTATGAATATAGATATGTAGAAGTTAAAAATAAGGTAAATTGTTAGAAGCCAAATGTTGTATTTGTTACAGGAAAAGGAAAAACGCAAGTTTTGGGCAGCCTTGATTTTGTTGGCCATACAGGGGATCTTTGTTGGTATTGTTCACATCAAGGATTTTTGTAGGTATTGGACATAATTAGGAACCTTGCAGGCCTTAGATAGAATTTTACATGCCACTTGGCACAGTGCCTAGTTAAAGAAGAAAATCATTTAACACTTGGAAATTTTACTCGGCACAGTCCACTAAATGAAAAACGAGACTTTCTTCTCTTACGTACAGCCAGAGCTTGTACCAATAAATGTTTTCTGACTAGCTTCTTTAGCTTTTCAGGAACTTCGGATTTTCCACTTTCAGTAACCAGTAACTTTCGTTTTGAAGTGGCAGGTTTAGAAATGCTTCTACCTGCAACTTGTTTGTCGCCAGGAACAGCATAGTCTAATCAGTGTCTTCGAAAACATCTTTATCAACTGTTTCATCCTTGTTTGTCTTTAAAAAGTCATACAAAACAGTTTGTTTACTTTGATTTGACATACTTAACGGACCGACAAGTATATAAACACTCGGAACATTGGTTCAATGTTACGTTACACTAAGTAAATTCCGAATGCGAAACAATAGGTTTGCACATGTGATGCAAACATTTAAATGATTTTGTTGATTGATGCTTGTAACAGAAAGGCCGATGTCTAGAAAGAGCCTCGTTACAATTGACCTCCTTATACAGTATTTTTCCGACAAACACTATATTATCTGTTGTTTATTAATTGCAACAAGCCCCTTGATGTATATGTCTGATAAATTTAACTTGGCACTGTGACAAGTGGTAGTAACAATATCACTCGTCCAAGTACAGATTTCACTCGTCAGGACGAGTGGACGGGTGAATAATCGAAGCCCTGAACCTTGTTGATTCCACATGGATCTGTTCATTTATTTTTTTATTCATTTGTTTGTTTGGTTGGTTGTATTGTAAGTTTATTCATTCTTTCATTCATTCATTTTTTGTTAGCCATACCTAGCATTACAATACTATACCAGGGATTAAACCAGTTCAATTTTGATACTGAATATTGGTATTTTCCCCTAAAGGAATGTTATATTTTTGCCCTAAAATTATTAACAAATTTCCTTAATATTACTGAAAATCTTCCCTAACCATAAAAAAAATATCTGCTTTGAATCTTAGAGAAATTCCATTTATTTTTAGAGTTAGATTTTCAAAGTTTGTCATAATTTTCATCCTTTGTATGTCATATGATATGGTCCGTGTCTGTCAGCTGTTTTGTAGATAAGTGCAATCAGCAAGGTAAAGCATTTTTAATTTTGTAGCAACATAAGCAGTGAAGTTCTGTTAACTTACATGGTTTATCAAATACAAATCACTTATTAAAGGGAGGTATTCTAAATAGAATTTTTGTACAATATTATCAGATAGAAAAAAGATGTGCTTGTAAAAAGTAAATAACTGCAAAACAGCATTTCACAAACTATTAGAACTGTTTTAAAAAAATCAAAGTTAAGATAATACAAATGTTTGTGTTTAAGATTTACAGTGGATTTCACCTATAATGAAGACGTATGTTACAAATTTAGGCCTATAACGAACTAGAAAAAATTCCCGGACCAATTTAGTATATAATCTATGTTTAATTGAATTGCTTATAACGAAATAACCTGTAACGAAAAAATGCCTATAACATAATAAATTTCACGTCTCATAAAAAAATATAACTGTAAATAAAATGTGTATAACGAAGTTGGTAAAATTGATCCTAATTATGACTTACCATCGACAACAGATTAAAAAAAAAACACTTCAAAACATGAAACTGACCAGACAGTAAGTGTGGATGTCATGATAGGATAATAGGTGTTAAATCACCTATACACCGAATGTAACATCTTTGATGCTTTACCTACGCATGTTTATTCAAAACCATTGATCTGAATAAGAGGCACGCCGAGGGTTTAGTGTAGCATGTGAAAAGTTATTTTAAGGAATATAAACTCTTTGATGCTATTAAATTATTATTAAATTCTTTGGTCAGTGTTTGACACTAATTTTGAGTACATTTCAGGGGGATAAATGACATGTTCTCATGAGATATGATCATTTTTTACAATTGTTTAATGTTAATCTACCATAAATCAGTCAGTTAAAAATGGATATAGAAAATAAATGCCTTTGGTAGATGATTTTGTTGTAGTTATCAATAAAATTTGTGTTCCTTTTCACCATTTTTTAAAGTTATCTCATGGAGGCAACTCTGTGGCTTCTCTTAAAGCTGATAAAAGTGTTTTTCTTTAAGGGGTGGGGGGAAGAAGCTCCTTTGCATTCAGTGTTAAATTGAACACTCCCCTATTTTTCCCCACTTCAACAAAAACTGTAGTTCCCCCAAAATCAAGATAAATCCCTGCATACAAGTATTTAACTGTGTCTAAGAACATGGAGCTTTTTGAATTATGTAGAGGCTGCAAATTAAGTAAGTTTGTCATGATTTGACAGTAATGTACCAGTATACAGTGAGTCTATTTTAACATAAGGTTGTTTAAACCTTTTGAACCAGATGATGTATTGATGCATTAAGCATTACCAGGGCATTGTCAAAAGATGCATGAATACATAATTTGCATTCAAGGGATTTTAAACAAGACACCCATATATTGGTGCCCAGTTTAACTTTTATTTTCAATTCATGTGACAGAAAACATTGTTAAAATTTTTAGCAAAAGAATGAAATCGGAATCATTATTAGATAATCTTTTTAAATATATGTTCACATCCAGATTTTGTCTGAAAATCATCTCAATGTGTAGTCTTGATTGCCATCAGATACAGGTAGTTAATAAATAACTAAGCAACATTTTTAATGTCTAACATTTTTGTCGTTGAGTGAGATTATTTATAGATCAACAAAAATCGTTGTTTATTTTGTTTTATACAGACAACAGCAGTGAGAGTCACAGTAAATGTTAGTTCAGAAGCAGAAACAAATTTTCCAGTCTTGTTTGTTATAAGACAACAGCAAGGAATTTTGTCATGGCAAATTCCATTATTATTGGAATATACGTAAGTTGAATTGCTCTATAATATCTTTTTCTACAGTCATATTCATAGCTCTGAAAGGGACCAGTGATTGCATCTAACTCTGGCAGAACCTAGTGGTACCACTATGGTAGCTCAGTTTGTAGAGTGCTTCGTATGTGAGAGGTCAGGGTTTGAACCCTGGCCAGGTCTGACAAAGACTTGAAAATAGGTAGTGACTGTTCTTTCTCCCTGCACTCAACATTTAGAAATGAAATTCATGGGGTCTGTCGTAGGAGACCTTAAAAACTGATGCCATGTGTCACGGCAGACATGACCCTCCCTGCACATTGTCCAAAGCATTAAAATTTCTGCCACTTTACACTTTATCTATTGCAGGTAATGTCTCAATATAAATGAGGTATTTTTGACTGGGATGTAAAACCCCATTCAATCAATCAATTAGAACCCTGGGTAATAACTTTTGTAGTTTTGCTGAAGGATAATAGTTTTCTCTTGTTACTCTAGTTTTTTTTATCATCCAAGAACTGATGTCCTTGATTGAAGCAAATGTAACTTTACTGGAAGTAAAACACTTTACTACAACCCATTCTCATCTTTTATTTGCTCAACATGTAAGGATATAAAGCAGTTTTTCTGAAGCTTTTATATAAATGGATCTTCACACTGTAGCAAGTAACAGAATGAGTACTTGTTTTAATAGAATATCTACATATCTGGATTAGTAGTCCAATCATCTAAGCCCTGCTGATTATTATGTGATAGTCCTACTATCAGTACCAGGGGCCTTGGTGGCTGAGTGGTCTAAAGCACATGCTTACAGATCACAGCGCCTCTCACCACCTGGGTTCGAATCCCACTTGGGACAGATCCCAGTGTAAGAAAGTTTGTCAGTTTACTTGCCAAAGGTCAGTGGTTTTCTCTGGGTTCTCCGGTTTCCTTCACCATTCCAGAACTGACTGCCTCGAAATAAGTGAAAGAATCTTGGCTGGAGCGTAAACACCATTACTCCACTCCTTCTATCAGTACTTACAGTACTTTGATTATTTGACAGATATACATACTACAGTGTGAGTAGAACACTTTGCCCAGTAGATGTAGAGCGCAGACAAACCATAGAAAGGAACCAGACTATCTATGTAGGCGTGTCCACCATGTATCAAGAAGATGTGGAGTTTGATGTTAAAGCTGTTATTTTGGACGATTTCCAGATAGAGTAAGTAAAATTTACTGTTCGGTTATTGAACTGATATTGTGAAAATTGTTCTGCTTTGATTCGACATTTGCACGAGTTTGCTTATTATACAGCAAAATATATTTCATTTGCTTCCCACTTGTATTTCATCTTAAAATACCATTTTTTGGATCAAAATACACAAATATTGCACTAGTTCTTATATATTGATATAAAAACTAGTGCAATATCATTTTTTGAAAAAAAATGTCCTTTTCAGTCATGATTAAGATGACACTATCATGTGACAAAGTGTGGAATATGAAAAATGAATTTGAGAGATCTCTGACAAGAACAAAGTTCGAGTGCAAATATGTATATACATTGCACACAAACACCATGGAATGTGTCATTTTATTTCTATGTGAAACATATACATGTATTGCTATATAATAATGTTTAATAATAAATACTTTAAGACAGTAAAGCTGTCACAATTCAAATACATGAATGTTGTTTTATATCCTGCCACATATGTACATTGTTTTATACCCTGCCACATGTATTGTGTTTTATATCCTGCCACATATGTACAATGATTTTATACCCTGCCACATGTATTGTGTTTTATATCCTGCCACATATGTACAATGTTTTTATACCCTGCCACATGTATGGTGTTTTATATCCTGCCACATATGTACAATGTTTTTATACCCTGCCACATGTATGGTGTTTTATATCCTGCCACATATGTACAATGTTTTATACCCTGCCACATGTATGGTGTTTTATATCCTGCCACATGTATGATGTTTTATACCCTGCCACATGTATGGTGTTTTATATCCTGCCACATATGTACAATGTTTTTATATCCTGCCACATGTATGGTGTTTTATATCCTGCCACATATGTACAATGTTTTTATACCCTGCCACATGTATTGTGTTTTATATCCTGCCACATATGTACAATGTTTTTATACCCTGCCACATGTATGGTGTTTTATATCCTGCCACATATGAACAATGTTTTTATACCCTGCCACATGTATGGTGTTTTATATCCTGCCACATATGTACAATGTTTTATACCCTGCCACATGTATGGTGTTTTATATCCTGCCACATATGAACAATGTTTTATACCCTGCCACATGTATGGTGTTTTATATCCTGCCACATATGTACAATGTTTTATACCCTGCCACATGTATGGTGTTTTATATCCTGCCACATGTATGGTGTTTTATATCCTGCCACATATGTACAATGTTTTTATACCCTGCCACATGTATTGTGTTTTATATCCTGCCACATATGTACAATGTTTTATACCCTGCCACATGTATGGTGTTTTGTATCCTGCCACATATGAACAATGTTTTTATACCCTGCCACATGTATGGTGTTTTATATCCTGCCACATATGTACAATGTTTTATACCCTGCCACATGTATGGTGTTTTATATCCTGCCACATATGTACAATGTTTTATACCCTGCCACATGTATGGTGTTTTATATCCTGCCACATATGAACAATGTTTTTATACCCTGCCACATGTATGGTGTTTTATATCCTGCCACATATGAACAATGTTTTTATACCCTGCCACATGTATGGTGTTTTATATCCTGCCACATATGTACAATGTTTTATACCCTGCCACATGTATGGTGTTTTATATCCTGCCACATATGTACAATGTTTTTATACCCTGCCACATGTATTGTGTTTTATATCCTGCCACATATGTACAATGTTTTATACCCTGCCACATGTATGGTGTTTTGTATCCTGCCACATATGAACAATGTTTTTATACCCTGCCACATGTATGGTGTTTTATATCCTGCCACATATGTACAATGTTTTATACCCTGCCACATGTATTGTGTTTTATATCCTGCCACATATGTACAATGTTTTTATACCCTGCCACATGTATGGTGTTTTATATCCTGCCACATATGAACAATGTTTTTATACCCTGCCACATGTATGGTGTTTTATATCCTGCCACATATGTACAATGTTTTATACCCTGCCACATGTATGATGTTTTATATCCTGCCACATGTATGGTGTTTTATATCGTGCCACATGTATGGTGTTTTATATCCTGCCACATATGAACAATGTTTTTATACCCTGCCACATGTATGGTGTTTTATATCCTGCCACATATGTACAATGTTTTATACCCTGCTACATGAATGGTGTTTTATATCCTGCCACATATGTACAATGTTTTATACCCTGCCACATGTATGGTGTTTTATATCCTGCCACATATGTACAATGTTTTATACCCTGCCACATGTACGGTGTTTTATATCCTGCCACATATGTACAATGTTTTATACCCATTCCACATGTATGGTGTTTTATATCCTGCCACATATGTACAATGTTTTTATACCCTGCCACATGTATGGTGTTTTATATCCTGCCACATATGAACAATGTTTTTATACCCTGCCACATGTATGGTGTTTTATATCCTGCCACATATGTACAATGTTTTATTCCCTGCCACATGTATGGTGTTTTATATCCTGCCACATATGTACAATGTTTTATACCCTGCCACATGTATGGTGTTTTATATCCTGCCACATATGAACAATGTTTTTATACCCTGCCACATGTATGGTGTTTTATATCCTGCCACATATGTACAATGTTTTATACCCTGCCACATGTATGATGTTTTATATCCTGCCACATATGTACAATGTTTTATACCCTGCCACATGTATGGTGTTTTATATCCTGCCACATATGTACAATGTTTTTATACCCTGCCACATGTATGGTGTTTTATATCCTGCCACATATGAACAATGTTTTTATACCCTGCCACATGTATGGTGTTTTATATCCTGCCACATATGTACAATGTTTTATACCCTGCCACATGTATGGTGTTTTATATCCTGCCACATATGAACAATGTTTTTATACCCTGCCACATGTATTGTGTTTTATATCCTGCCACATATGTACAATGTTTTATACCCTGCCACATGTATGGTGTTTTATATCCTGCCACATATGTACAATGTTTTTTTACCCTGCCACATGTATTGTGTTTTATATCCTGCCACATATGTACAATGTTTTATACCCTGCCACATGTATGGTGTTTTATATCCTGCCACATATGTACAATGTTTTATACCCTGCCACATGTATGATGTTTTATATCCTGCCACATATGTACAATGTTTTTATACCCTGCCACATGTATGGTGTTTTATATCCTGCCACATATGAACAATGTTTTTATACCCTGCCACATGTATGGTGTTTTATATCCTGCCACATATGAACAATGTTTTTATACCCTGCCACATGTATTGTGTTTTATATCCTGCCACATATGTACAATGTTTTATACCCTGCCACATGTACGGTGTTTTATATCCTGCCACATATGTACAATGTTTTATACCCTGCCACATGTATGATGTTTTATATCCTGCCACATATGTACAATGTTTTTATACCCTGCCACATGTATGGTGTTTTATATCCTGCCACATATGTACAATGTTTTTATACCCTGCCACATGTATTGTGTTTTATATCCTGCCACATATGTACAATGTTTTTATACCCTGCCACATGTATTGTGTTTTATATCCTGCCACATATGTACAATGTTTTTATACCCTGCCACATGTATGGTGTTTTATATCCTGCCACATATGAACAATGTTTTTATACCCTGCCACATGTATGGTGTTTTATATCCTGCCACATATGTACAATGTTTTATACCCTGCCACATGTATGATGTTTTATATCCTGCCACATGTATGGTGTTTTATATCGTGCCACATATGTACAATGTTTTTATATCCTGCCACATGTATGGTGTTTTATATCCTGCCACATATGTACAATGTTTTATACCCTGCCACATGTATGGTGTTTTATATCCTGCCACATATGTACAATGTTTTATACCCTGCCACATGAATGGTGTTTTATATCCTGCCACATATGTACAATGTTTTATACCCTGCCACATGTATGGTGTTTTATATCCTGCCACATATGTACAATGTTTTATACCCTGCCACATGTACGGTGTTTTATATCCTGCCACATATGTACAATGTTTTATACCCATTCCACATGTATGGTGTTTTATATCCTGCCACATATGTACAATGTTTTTATACCCTGCCACATGTATGGTGTTTTATATCCTGCCACATATGAACAATGTTTTTATACCCTGCCACATGTATGGTGTTTTATATCCTGCCACATATGTACAATGTTTTATACCCTGCCACATGTATGGTGTTTTATATCCTGCCACATATGAACAATGTTTTTATACCCTGCCACATGTATGGTGTTTTATATCCTGCCACATATGTACAATGTTTTATACCCTGCCACATGTATGGTGTTTTATATCCTGCCACATATGAACAATGTTTTTATACCCTGCCACATGTATGGTGTTTTATATCCTGCCACATATGTACAATGATTTTATACCCTGCCACATGTATGGTGTTTTATATCCTGCCACATATGTACAATGTTTTTATATCCTGCCACATGTATGGTGTTTTATATCCTGCCACATATGTACAATGTTTTTATTCCCTGCCACATGTATGGTGTTTTATATCCTGCCACATATGTACAATGTTTTTATACCCTGCCACATGTATGGTGTTTTATATCCTGCCACAAATGTACAATGTTTTTATTCCCTGCCACATGTATTGTGTTTTATATCCTGCCACATATGTACAATGTTTTATACCCTGCCACATGAATGGTGTTTTATATCCTGCCACATATGTACAATGTTTTATACCCTGCCACATGTATGGTGTTTTATATCCTGCCACATATGTACAATGTTTTATACCCTGCCACATGTATGGTGTTTTATATCCTGCCACATATGTACAATGTTTTATACCCATTCCACATGTATGGTGTTTTGTATCCTGCCACATTTGTACAATGTTTTTATAC
This sequence comes from Tegillarca granosa, assembly GCA_029721355.1. Taxonomy (NCBI): domain Eukaryota; kingdom Metazoa; phylum Mollusca; class Bivalvia; order Arcoida; family Arcidae; genus Tegillarca; species Tegillarca granosa. The sequence goes on along the minus strand of CM056611.1, from coordinate 21,803,662 downwards.
CCTGCCGCATGTATCGTGTTTTATATCCTGCCACATATGTACAATGATTTTATACCCTGCCACATGTATGGTGTTTTATATCCTGCCACATATGTACAATGTTTTTATACCCTGCCACATGTATGGTGTTTTATATCCTGCCACATATGAACAATGTTTTTATACCCTGCCACATGTATGGTGTTTTATATCCTGCCACATATGTACAATGTTTTATACCCTGCCACATGTATGGTGTTTTATATCCTGCCACATATGTACAATGTTTTTATATCCTGCCACATGTATGGTGTTTTATATCCTGCCACATATGTACAATGTTTTTATTCCCTGCCACATGTATGGTGTTTTATATCCTGCCACATATGTACAATGTTTTATACCCTGCCACATGTATGGTGTTTTATATCCTGCCACATATGTACAATGTTTTTATACCCTGCCACATGTATGGTGTTTTATATCCTGCCACATATGTACAATGTTTTTATATCCTGCCACATGTATGGTGTTTTATATCCTGCCACATATGTACAATGTTTTTATTCCCTGCCACATGTATGGTGTTTTATATCCTGCCACATATGTACAATGTTTTTATATCCTGCCACATGTATGGTGTTTTATATCCTGCCACATATGTACAATGTTTTTATTCCCTGCCACATGTATGGTGTTTTATATCCTGCCACATATGTACAATGTTTTTATTCCCTGCCACATGTATGGTGTTTTATATCCTGCCACATATGTACAATGTTTTTATATCCTGCCACATGTATGGTGTTTTATATCCTGCCACATATGTACAATGTTTTTATACCCTGCCACATGTATGGTGTTTTATATCCTGCCACATATGTACAATGTTTTTATATCCTGCCACATGTATGGTGTTTTATATCCTGCCACATATGTACAATGTTTTTATTCCCTGCCACATGTATGGTGTTTTATATCCTGCCACATATGTACAATGTTTTATACCCTGCCACATGTATGGTGTTTTATATCCTGCCACATATGTACAATGTTTTATACCCTGCCACATGTATGGTGTTTTATATCCTGCCACATATGTACAATGTTTTATACCCTGCCACATGTATGGTGTTTTATATCCTGCCACATATGTACAATGTTTTATACCCTGCCACATGTACGGTGTTTTATATCCTGCCACATATGTACAATGTTTTATACCCATTCCACATGTATGGTGTTTTATATCCTTCCACATATGTACAATGTTTTTATACCCTGCCGCATGTATGGTGTTTTATATCCTGCCACATATGTACAATGTTTTTATACCCTGCCATATGTATGGTGTTTTATATCCTGCCACATATGTACAATGTTTTATACCCTGCCACATGTATGATGTTTTATATCCTGCCACATGTATGGTGTTTTATATCCTGCCACATATGTACAATGTTTTTATATACCCTGCCACATGTATGGTGTTTTATATCCTGCCACATATGTACAATGTTTTATACCCTGCCACATGTATGGTGTTTTATATCCTGCCACATATGTACAATGTTTTATACCCTGCCACATGTATGGTGTTTTATATCCTGCCACATATGTACAATGTTTTATACCCTGCCACATGTATGGTGTTTTATATCCTGCCACATATGTACAATGTTTTATACCCATTCCACATGTATGGTGTTTTATATCCTGCCACATATGTACAATGTTTTTATACCCTGCCACATGTATGGTGTTTTATATCCTGCCACATATGAACAATGTTTTATACCCTGCCACATGTATGGTGTTTTATATCCTGCCACATATGTACAATGTTTTTATACCCTGCCACATGTATGGTGTTTTATATCCTGCCACATATGTAACAATGTTTTTATACCCTGCCACATGTATGGTGTTTTATATCCTGCCACATATGTACAATGTTTTTATACCCTGCCACATGTATGGTGTTTTATATCCTGCCACATATGTACAATGTTTTTATACCCTGCCACATGTATGGTGTTTTATACCCTGCCACATGTATGGTGTTTTATATCCTGCCACATGTATGGTGTTTTATATCCTGCCACATATGTACAATGTTTTTATATCCTGCCACATGTATGGTGTTTTATATCCTGCCACATATGTACAATGTTTTTATTCCCTGCCACATGTATGGTGTTTTATATCCTGCCACATATGTACAATGTTTTATACCCTGCCACATGTATGGTGTTTTATATCCTGCCACATATGTACAATGTTTTATACCCTGCCACATGTATGGTGTTTTATATCCTGCCACATATGTACAATGTTTTATACCCTGCCACATGTATGATGTTTTATACCCTGCCACATGTATGGTGTTTTATATCCTGCCACATATGTACAATGTTTTTATACCCTGCCACATGTATGGTGTTTTATATCCTGCCACATATGTACAATGTTTTATACCCATTCCACATGTATGGTGTTTTGTATCCTGCCACATTTGTACAATGTTTTATACCCTGCCACATGTATGGTGTTTTATATCCTGCCACATATGTACAATGTTTTATACCCTGCCACATGTATTGTGTTTTATATCCTGCCACATATGTACAATGTTTTATACCCTGCCACATGTACGGTGTTTTATATCCTGCCACATATGTACAATGTTTTATACCCATTCCACATGTATGGTGTTTTGTATCCTGCCACATTTGTACAATGTTTTTATACCCTGCCGCATGTATGGTGTTTTATATCCTGCCACATATGTACAATGATTTTATACCCTGCCACATGTATGGTGTTTTATATCCTGCCACATATGTACAATGTTTTTATACCCTGCCACATGTATGGTGTTTTATATCCTGCCACATATGTACAATGTTTTTATTCCCTGCCACATGTATGGTGTTTTATATCCTGCCACATATGTACAATGTTTTTATATCCTGCCACATGTATGGTGTTTTATATCCTGCCACATATGTACAATGTTTTTATACCCTGCCACATGTATGGTGTTTTATATCCTGCCACATATGTACAATGTTTTTATATCCTGCCACATGTATGGTGTTTTATATCCTGCCACATATGTACAATGTTTTTATTCCCTGCCACATGTATGGTGTTTTATATCCTGCCACATATGTACAATGTTTTATACCCTGCCACATGTATGGTGTTTTATATCCTGCCACATATGTACAATGTTTTATACCCTGCCACATGTATGGTGTTTTATATCCTGCCACATATGTACAATGTTTTATACCCTGCCACATGTATGGTGTTTTATATCCTGCCACATATGTACAATGTTTTATACCCTGCCACATGTATGGTGTTTTATATCCTGCCACATATGTACAATGTTTTATACCCTGCCACATGTATGGTGTTTTATATCCTGCCACATATGTACAATGTTTTATACCCTGCCACATGTACGGTTTTTTATATCCTGCCACATATGTACAATGTTTTATACCCATTCCACATGTATGGTGTTTTATATCCTTCCACATATGTACAATGTTTTTATACCCTGCCGCATGTATGGTGTTTTATATCCTGCCACATATGTACAATGTTTTTATACCCTGCCACATGTATGGTGTTTTATATCCTGCCACATATGTACAATGTTTTTATACCCTGCCACATGTATTGTGTTTTATATCCTTCCACATATGTACAATGTTTTTATACCCTGCCACATGTATGGTGTTTTATATCCTGCCACATATGTACAATGTTTTTTACCCATTCCACATGTATGGTGTTTTGTATCCTGCCACATATGTACAATGTTTTTATACCCTGCTACATGTATGATGTTTTATACCTTGCCACATGTATTGTGTTTTATATCCTGCCACATATGTACAATGTTTTATACCCTGCCACATGTATTGTGTTTTATATCCTGCCACATATGTACAATGTTTTATACCCTGCCACATGTATGATGTTTTATACCCTGCCACATGTATTGTGTTTTATATCCTGCCACATATGTACAATGTTTTTATACCCTGCCACATGTATGGTGTTTTGTATCCTGCCAAATATGTACAATGTTTTTATACCCTGCCACATGTATTGTGTTTTATATCCTGCCACATATGTACAATGTTTTTATACCCTGCCACATGAATGTTGTTTTATATCCTGCCACATATGTACAATGTTTTTATACCCTGCCACATGTATTGTGTTTTATATCCTGCCACATATGTACAATGTTTTATACCCTGCCACATGTATGGTGTTTTATATCCTGCCACATATGTACAATGTTTTTATACCCTGCCACATGTATGGTGTTTTATATCCTGCCACATATGTACAATGTTTTATACCCTGCCACATGTATTGTGTTTTATATCCTGCCACATATGTACAATGTTTTATACCCTGCCACATGTATGGTGTTTTATATCCTGCCACATATGTACAATGTTTTTATACCCTGCCACATGTATGGTGTTTTATATCCTGCCACATATGTACAATGTTTTATACCCTGCCACATGTATTGTGTTTTATATCCTGCCACATATGTACAATGTTTTATACCCTGCCACATGTATGGTGTTTTATATCCTGCCACATATGTACAATGTTTTTATACCCTGCCACATGTATGGTGTTTTATATCCTGCCACATATGTACAATGTTTTATACCCTGCCACATGTATGGTGTTTTATATCCTGCCACATATGTACAATGTTTTTATACCCTGCCACATGTATGATGTTTTATATCCTGCCACATGTATGGTGTTTTATATCCTGCCACATGTATGATGTTTTATACCCTGCCACATGTATGGTGTTTTATATCCTGCCACATATGTACAATGTTTTATACCCTGACACATGTATGGTGTTTTATATCCTGCCACATATGTACAATGTTTTTATACCCTGCCACATGTATGATGTTTTATATCCTGCCACATGTATGGTGTTTTATATCCTGCCACATGTATGGTGTTTTATATCCTGCCACATGTATGGTGTTTTATATCCTGCCACATGTATGGTGTTTTATATCCTGCCACATGTATGATGTTTTATATCCTGCCACATGTATGATGTTTTATATCCTGCCACATGTATGGTGTTTTATATCCTGCCACATGTATGATGTTTTATATCCTGCCACATGTATGGTGTTTTATATCCTGCCACATGTATGGTGTTTTATATCCTGCCACATGTATGATGTTTTATATCCTGCCACATGTATGGTGTTTTATATCCTGCCACATGTATGGTGTTTTATATCCTGCCACATGTATGATGTTTTATATCCTGCCACATGTATGGTGTTTTATATCCTGCCACATGTATGGTGTTTTATATCCTGCCACATGTATGATGTTTTATATCCTGCCACATGTATGGTGTTTTATATCCTGCCACATGTATGGTGTTTTATATCCTGCCACATGTATGATGTTTTATACCCTGCCACATGTATGGTGTTTTATATCCTGCCACATATGTACAATGTTTTATACCCTGCCACATGTATGGTGTTTTATATCCTGCCACATATGTACAATGTTTTATATCCTGCCACATGTATGGTGTTTTATATCCTGCCACATATGTACAATGTTTTTATTCCCTGCCACATGTATGGTGTTTTATATCCTGCCACATATGTACAATGTTTTATATCCTGCCACATGTATTGTGTTTTATATCCTGCCACATATGTACAATGTTTTATACCCTGCCACATGAATGATGTTTTATATCCTGCCACATATGTACAATGTTTTTATACCCTGCCACATGTATGGTGTTTTATATCCTGCCACATATGTACAATGTTTTTATACCCTGCCACATGTATTGTGTTTTATATCCTGCCACATATGTACAATGTTTTATACCCTGCCACATGAATGATGTTTTATATCCTGCCACATATGTACAATGTTTTATATCCTGCCACATGTATGGTGTTTTATATCCTGCCACATATGTACAATGTTTTTATACCCTGCCACATGTATGGTGTTTTATATCCTGCCACATATGTACAATGTTTTTATACCCTGCCACATGTATGGTGTTTTATATCCTGCCACATATGTACAATGTTTTATACCCTGCCACATGTATTGTGTTTTATATCCTGCCACATATGTACAATGTTTTATACCCTGCCACACATATGGTCTTTTACACTCTGCAAAACATGTATGATGTTAGTTATACCTGCCATGCAAACATATAATATACATCTGTTTAGACAGAATTTTGGTTGACTTTGGAGTTTATTTATACAGGTTGCACTTGTGAAATTTTTGTCTGATGTTTTAGGACAAGAGAAAGAAAGAATATAAGTCTAACATCATCAGAACCACAGTATTTTATGTACAGTTTTCCAGCGGATATTGATTCTGTTGTCGTCGAGGCAACATCAGATGATGACTACTGTATGATTTTATCAGTACAAGATATTTTAGTAAGTATAGTTATATCAGGGTTTGTAGAGGTCTGTAAAAGTCAGTGAATCACTATCAGAGTCACTTTGATTGTAACAGTGAATTATGTACACGTTTTACAGGAAATAGAATAAATATGAATAAAGTTTGGTCATTTTTATCCCTATGGTAGATCAGTTGGTAAAGTGCTTGGTGCATTTGTGGAAGGTCAGGGTTTGAACCCTAGTTGGGTCTGACCAAGACTGTTCTTTCTGCCAAGCACTCAGCATTAAGAAATGAAAGTCACAGGGTCCTTTGGAGGAGACCTTATAAACTGATTACCCCTGTCATGGTAGGCATGGTTCACTAAATAACCTTCATTGCACATTGCCCATAGTGAACTGCAAAAGTCAAAATTTCTGCCACTTTACCTATAACTGGTGATGTCTTGAAATAAGTGAAATATTCATGATTGGGATGTAAAACACCATTTAATCAATCAATCATTTTTCACTTACTCTAGCCTAGTTGCTAACATTATGGATCATGTTCTCACTTTTACCTCATACAAACGTCTTTAAATCTTAAAGACCTCATACATGTAAAACTTATAGAGATTAAATTTCAAAAAAGAAAAACATATCTTTAATTATACAAGAGGCCCATGGGCCTTAACGCTCACCTGAAGATTTGTCCAATATTGTTTGCAAAGTGCAGTAGACAATATATTACGTACAGAAACTTTAGAAGTTTTCTCAAGTTAAGAACTCCCACAAGACTTAATCAGAAATATATCCACTCACATTTCCTTCATAAGCAGCTTATATAATATGCATGAAGATTTCCAAATCATTAATCAATTTCAGTATACTAATGCAGCTGTGACCTTGACCTTTCAACATATGACCTTGACCAATATATCAAAATGATTATCATGTCAATATCTACAAAATTCTAATATAAATGTCTATACAAAAACTTAATAGTTTTCAAGATAATTAGCAATTTAATCTTTTTTTGCAGCTGTGACCTTGACCTTTCAACACATGACCTTGAACCATATATCAAAATGATTGTCATGTCAATATCTACAACATTCTAAAATACATGCCTATACAAAAAGTTAATAGTTTTCAAGATATAGTGACAAATATATAATTTTTAGCAATATCCCCACTCAGTGCCTTATAATTTCCCCATTTTGAGCCCCATGACTACCGTTTGTGCAAATCTGAAAATAGATGACCTAAGGATGTAATAAATGAAATAACTAAGGTATATCTCTTGTAGATTCAGAGGAGAGGATTTTCAAAGTTTTCCACTCTTTTCCCCCTTGTGGGGCCCCAAGGGGACATAACTCCTTCATGTGTGCAAATCTGAAAGGGCTTCACCCAGGCATGATGGTAACCAAGTTTCATTAAATTTGGCCCAGTGGTTTTGGAGGAGAAGATTAAAATGTAAAAAGTTAACGGACGACGCACGACAGACGACGGACGGTGAACCATCGCAATAGCTCATCTGAGCTTTCAGCTCAGGTGAGCTAATAAAGGAAGAGAATTATTAGATAATGTCAGGATTAAGTTTTTTAGTATATTCTTTCACATGAGTTGTTATTCACAATTGAAATTTTTCAGGCAAGACAAGGTTGGCAGATCTCATTTATTTAATGTTATCAAGGGAGACAAGTAATACAGCTTGCCGTCCAAGTCAAGATTCTTCCACTTATTCTGTTGAAAGAAACCAGATTGTCTTAAGAAAACCTTGACCTCTGGAAAGTGAACCGAAAATTTTTCTTACTCCTCTGAAGTTCTGATCTATTTGAACAAAATATAGACTTAGCTAGTAAAAAACATTAGCTTTGTTTGTTAATACCATACTTTAGACCACCAGGCTATTGTGACTTATTTAAGGAAAAAAAATTAAAGTCCTCATGGTTCAAGAAAAACTGCAAAAGCCTTTCATGAGTAAAAAAAAGAAAAAATAATATATGTATTGTTATATTTTGTTTATTTAGTGTCCAGTAATGGATCAGGATAGAGATGTAAAGTTTGAAGGTGTCTATCAAACAATGTCAAATAAAGCTGCCATCACGATAGAGGTAAAACACATAAAACTTGTACCACTGTGTGTGTAACAATGTTAAAAATGTCAAATCAAGAATTCTCACAGTAGATTTGGTTGCTTGGTTGTAATGTTGTTTAAAATCACATCAGCAATTTTTTCAGCTTTTCACAACGGCATTAAGGTTATCTCTAAAGATTAATCTAAGAACAAGTTCAGGTATGCTTGATGTATGCAAGTGTGTACTATGGACTTCCTCGTTCCTTGAACATTCAGGATGACGTTTTTGTTAAGGTGCTAGCTCACTGAGTCAGTATGTCACTAACAAGCATATCACCTCCCTAGTCACATTATTTTGGCAACAGGTAATACTCGGTCCCCTTAATGCTGAGTGCCAGGCAAGGAAGCAATATCTCAAATTTTAAAGTCCTGTGTATGACCAGGCCAAGGTTGAAGCCCCAAACCTCCCACTCCAGACAGGTGCTCTACTACTGAGCCACCAAGGAGGTCTCATACTAGAAATGTACTTATTAAGTTTTTTCTTATACAAGTGTACAGGTGTTTGTTTGGTGTAATATACCATGGTACAAACTAAGAATACTAGTTTTATTGTATTTTGAAATTTGTTAAAATTAGAACATGTTTTGAAGTAATTTTTCATTATCTTGCAGTTTTTCTTACAGTAGTCTTGTACCAGTATTTCTATACCTTGGTGTTCTTTGGTACATTTTCTCCATTGTATCTCTTTTCCCTCAGTTCATAAATGCATTGCAAATGATGTACATGTGTATATATTTCAGCAACATCATGAATAGCAGACTTTATATGAACCGGGGCTCCTTATAATTTTGTACCTGACCATCAGATATTTTAAAGAAAATTTTAAACATCAGGTTTACATGTATGTCTTCAGACATTGTTGTTTTAACCATAAAACCTACAATTTCACTTGGTACGACCTGCAACTGATTTGTCTAATTTTTAGCTCAACTGGCTAAAGCCAGATGAGCTTATGGCATGATGCGTGCGTGCGACCGTGCGTCCGTTAACAGCAAAAACTCAGAAACTATTGGGCCAATTTTAACAAAACTTTGCAGGAATAATCCCTAGAAGAAGTAGATGAAAATTTTTACAATTGGTTTCCATGGCAACCAAAAGTAGGTCACAGCGATCTAGAATGTAAAAAACCTAAAATAAGCTTCTTCTCTGAAACCATAGGTTATATGCAAAATCTGATGTGATATTTAGCTTCTAGACACGCTTAAACATATAGGTTGTACATTTCGTGAAATTCTGTCAAAAACTAGGTTACGCGTTTTTAGCGTTTTTCTGTCATACTTCGTAAAAAGTGAAAATAAGGCTTATAATGAGATATCAACTTTGAAAATCTTCTCCTCTGAAACCATGAAGCCTTCAGCTTTCATATTTGGCAGTTAATATCAGCTTGAGGCCCTTAACCAAGTTTGTACAAATGGTGGCCCCCGGTCTATTTTTGGCCCCACCCCAGGGGTCCATATATCTGCATATGCATATATGGCTTATAATGGAAAATCAACTTTGAAAATCTTCTTCTCTGAAACCATGAAGCCTTAAGTTTTCATATTTGGCAGTTAATATCAGCTTGAGCCCCTTTACCAAGTTTATACAAATGGTGGCCCTCGGTCCATTTTCGGCCCCATCCCAGGGGTCCATATATCTGCATATGCATATAATGCTTATAATGAGATATCAACTTTGAAAATCTTCTCCTCTGAAACCATGAAGCTTTCAGCTTTCATATTTGGCAGTTAATATCAGCTTGAGGCCCTTAACCAAGTTTTTACAAATGGTGATCCTCGTTCCATTTTTGGCCCCACCCAAGGGGTCCATATATCTGCATATGCATATATGGCTTATAATGAGATATCAACTTTGAAAATCTTCTTCTCTGAAACCATGAAGCCTTAAGCTTTCATATTTGGCAGTTAATATCAGCTTGAGGCCCTTTTCCAAGTTTGTACAAATGGTGGCCCCCGGTTTATTTTTGGCCCCACCCCAGGGGTCCATATATCTGCATATGCATATATGGCTTATAGTGGAAAATCAACTTTGAAAATCTTCTTCTCTGAAAGCATGAAGCCTTAAGCTTTCATATTTGGCAGTTAATATCATCTTGAGACCCTTTACCAAGTTTGTACAAATGGTGGCCCTCAGTCTATTTTTGGCCCCAACCCAGGGGTCTATATATCTGCATATGCATATATGGCTTAAAATGAGATATCAACTTTGAAAATCTTCTTCTCTGAAATCATGAAGCCTTAAGCTTTTATATTTGGCAGTTAATATCAGCTTGAGGCCCTTTGCCAATATTGTATAAATGATGGCCCCTGGTCCATTTTTGGCCCCACCCCAGGGGTTCATATATCTGCATATGCATATATTGGAAATCAAGTTTAAAAATTTTCCTCTCTGAAACTGTAAGGCATAATGCTTTTATATTTGGCATTTAATATCAGCTCAAGTCCCTGTAAGAGGTTTGTACAAATGGTGGCCCCTGGGCCTTTTTTGGTCCCACCCCAAGGGCCAATATATCTACATATGCATATATGGGAAATGAAATTTAAAAATCTTCTTCTCTGAAACTGTAAGGTTTAAAGCTTTCACAATATGCTAAAGTCCCTTTACCAGGTTTGTACAAATAAAGGCCTCTGGGCCATTTTTGGTCCCACCCAGGGGTGCATATATCTATATATACTTATATGGGAAGTCAAATTAAAAAATTTCTTTTCTGAAACTGTAAGGCCTACAGCTTTTATATTTAGCATTTTACATCAGCTCAAGTCCCTGTACCGAGTTTATATAAATGGAGGCACAAGAACCATTTTTGTCAGTTGAGCTCCACAGGCCCTTTTGGGCCTCTTGTTACTATCTGCTGTAAAATTGTAAAAGTGCATGCAAGTTCATGAATTTTGTATATAGAGGTAGAATTACTAAATAATATGAATCTGTAAATATCAGGATTTTTGTATTTCAGATGGAGAATCATCAGTATTACTTTGTATATGTCTATATTATATATGCACATGTATACATGTATTATTGCTTTTGTATTTCAGAAGAAAAATTACCAAAATGACTCAGTATATATCGTCATGGTTTTAAAGCCAAACGATTTTAGTTGCAATGAAGTGGAAAAAATACAACCTGCTGGATTGGAACGGAAGAAATCTGTTACACTGTATGTTTATGGAACTATAAGTGGTGAGTATGGTTATCGATAGACGGTCATTGCTGAGTGGTTTTGTAACACAATGCCTCACTCGATAGTGTCACAGTTCTGTACGTCACTGGCTTTCATGTCTAGGGTTGTTTGCTCAAATCTTACTTAGTATTTTCTAAGATGATTTTCAACTCCATGGCAAACCAGAAAAAAACCTCATTACAACACTTTGTTAGATTCAGAACAGATTTCAAATTTGTCAGCTGTGCAATATTTACATGTCAGTAGAGTTTGAAAAAGGTGATACCACCTTTGGTTGCTTCAGGAGATATTTTAGTCATATGTCGATAAACACAAAATTTAAACTTCCTTCCAGAAATAAACTTGCTTAATAAAATGTAATTGTTTTATCACCTATTCTCCAGTGTTTTATATATAACTTGTCTCTATGATAATACTGGTTTTTTTAGCTCACCTGAGCACAAAGTGTTCAAATCTCAGTGGGGCCACTTTTTTTTTTTTTTTAATTTTTTTTTTATTTTTTATTTTCTGAATTTTTTGACTTACAATGGTGCATGAAAGAGATTTTATGAATTTATACTTTTTAGTGTACCGGTAATTATTTTTAGCTCAACTGGCTATAGCCAGCTGAGCTTATGGCATTGTTTTGCGTCCGTGCGTGCGTGCATGCATGCGTGCGTAAACTTTAATCTTCTCTGAAACCACTGGGCCAATTGGGACCAAATTCGGTGTAGAAGGTCCTTAGGTGGAGTAGACTAAAGTTTGTACCAGGCGACCCCGCCGACATCCAAGATGGCCGCTGTTACTATAAATAGCAAAAACACATAAATAGCCATTGTTGAGTCATTTTTTAACTGTTTTTGTTCAAAATTGAAATGTAGAGAGTAGATAGTGGGGCATTCAACATATTTAAAGGGTACCTGTAACAATTTTCAGTTTTGACATATTTTATTCGTTGTACTTAAATATGACTGTAGCGAAAATTTCATAAATTTCTATTCCATAATAAGGTAGATATCGGTGATTTTCTAATATATCTCTAGAAATCCAAATCAAAAAGGTCGATATCGAGGCTCCCATGTTGTGACGTCATAGCAGTAACATACCCCCACAGAATATTATTTACCAACTACTAAAATAAGTCAAATACGAACTCGTAGTTTAACTTTCTATGCTTATTTTACGGGAAAACTATTTTACGAAGTGGAACTAACATTCGTTTGACATGTACCGATAATTAAGATTATTATTAATCCTTTTGTTTATTAGACACATTCCTTAGATTTAGACCCACACCTGTAATTAACAGGATGTCACTTATAATTTACAAAATTGATTTGCAAGTTGATAAAGTTATCTTACAACCGGTAATATACAATAACATATTTACAGTTCGAGTAAAGTAAAATAATTTTATTTGGTAAACGTTATTTGTCATATACGAAGATTTCACTCCGGAAAAATAGATATTTCATTTGTAAATTTTAAAAAGTAAGAAAAAGAATTCTTTCTTAGTTTCCATGTCAATAATAATAATAATTATTATTATTATTATTATTATTATTATTATTATGAAATACAACTTTTAGGCAAAATCAAAAATTAAAAATTGACCACCAGAAGAGTCTATTTAAAACACGTTTATTGATCTACTTACAGCATTTGATTTTATTAGATTTCAGATTTCACTTTTCTTGGGCATACATTTAGCTGTGATATTCTTAAATTCTTTATTCTATATATATTCATAAAAAATTCATAAAACTATTATCATTATTATTATTATTATCATCTCATTTTTTTAAAATGTGGTCTCATTCTAAAATCTGTGTCATTTCATTTTAAACAATTATAATATATTTTGCGTAAAATATGGAATATCTTGTTGTTTTTTTTTCTTTTTTATTATCCTAGCATTAATTAACCATGGGACAGTTGAAAAGAACTATGTTACAAACTTTAATTATGTGAACATTTTCCAATTATCGAGGAAATGTGATGCCGCCAGACTACTTAAAAGTTTTCTACATCACGGTCATTTAATTTCAACTGTCAATAAACATTGCACAAAAGAACATAGCGATTGGTTTTTTATGTATTGATTTTTAGCCGGTGCCACTGTCATGTGCTGATTTCGAATTTTTATTACTGAAATAATGCATACAAAATTCAAAATTTTGAATGCATTATTTTAATAGAAATTCAAAATCAGCACATGACACAACAGTAAGTTCCATAATATTCACTCGGTAGTCTGTCCAGTCCGACTTGATATTTAATTCATTTTAAAATGTCGACGATAAAATTAATTTTTTGTGTATTTGACTAGTTAAAACTAATCGCGTATTTTTTGTTATAGCTATGCAACTTATCGTAATTCTCGAGTCTGTCCAGTCCGACTTCATAAAACAATTTATTTTCTTAAGTCAAAGATATAATAATTTTTTGTGTTATTGACAAGTTAACACTCGTCAAGTATTTTTCAACAGCTATGCGACTGTACGCAGGTCTTGAATCGACTCATTATGTTCATCGGATTCGTCCGTTTCTGGTTCGAATAAATAACTGTTACAGTTTTACTCCAAATTCATCACTGATAAGATTGTCTACTGCTTCCCAAAATAATGACGAACTATTTGACATAAATAGGTACATGTCAGAGTCTTTACTTTCTTCTACATACATCTATATATCATCATTGTTAATACTGTCTATTATGTAAGACACTACTTCTAATACTGCAATGAAGTCACACGTTTATAACTCAAAACGAGGCGTTTCACTTTTCAATAAAGAGAAAGTTATAAAATGGGGATTTTAAACCGCTATCACTTTTTTATTTTGTCACAAATTTTGATGCGGTTTTCAATATTGTTATATTTAAATAATATATAAAACAATTGTGATAAAAAAAATTTACAGGTACCCTTTAACGGGTTTTTCTGAGAAATTTTTCGTTGACCTGATTTTTACGAATTATGCAAATGAGGTGTAATATTTAATCAATTCTTTGAAAATCTTCTCCTCTGAAACCACTGGGCCAACTAAAACCATATTTGGTGTGGAAGATCCCTAGGTGGGGTAGACTAAAATTTGTACCAGGTGACCCCGCCCAACATTCAAGATGGCCGCTGTTACTATAAATAGAAAAAACACTAAAATGGCCATTGTGGATCCATTTTTCAACGAACTAAGCTCAAATTTGAAATATACAAAGTATATCGTGAGGGATTCAACAAATTTGACCAGTTTTTGTGGGAAAGTTTTCTTTGACCTGATTTTCAAGAATTATGCATATTAGGTGTAATATTTAGCGAAATCTTTTTAAAATTTTCTCCTCTGAAATCACTGGGCCAACTAAAACCATATTTGGTGTGGAAGGTCCCTAGGTGGGGTAGACTAAAGTTTGTACCAGGTGACCCCGCCCGACATCCAAGATGGCCGCTGTTACTATAAAAAGCAAAACACATAAATAGCCATTGTTGAGTCATTTTTCAACTGTTTTTGTTCAAATTTGAAATGTAGAAAGTAGATAGCGGGACATTCAACATATATAACAGGTTTTTCTGAGAAATTTTTCGTTAACCCGATTTTTACAAATTATGCAAATGAGGTGTAATATTTAATCAATTCTTTAAAAAACTTCTTCTCTGAAACCACTGGGTCAACCAAAACCATATTTGGTGTGGAAGTTCCCTAGGTGGGGAAGACTAAAGGTTGTACCAGGCAACCCTGCCTGACATCCAAGATGGCCGCTGTTACTATAAATAGCAAAAACACATAAATAGCCATTGTTGAGTCAATTTTTAACCCTTTTTGTAAAATTTGAAATGTAGAGAGTAGATAGCGGGGCCTTCAGTATATATAACGGGTTTTTCTGAGAAATTTTTCGTTGACCCGATTTTTACAAATTATGCAAATGAGGTGTAATATTTAATCAATTCTTTGAAAATCTTCTCCTCTGAAACCACTAGGCCAACTAAAACCATATTTGGTGTGGAAGGTCCCTAGGTGGGGTAGACTAAAGTTTGTACCAGGTGACCCCGCCCGACATCCAAGATGGCCGCTGTTACTATAAATAGCAAAAACACATAAATTGCCATTGTTGAGTCATTTTTCAACCGTTTTTGTTCAAATTTGAAATGTAGAGAGTAGATAGCGGGGCATTCAACAT
This sequence comes from Tegillarca granosa, assembly GCA_029721355.1. Taxonomy (NCBI): domain Eukaryota; kingdom Metazoa; phylum Mollusca; class Bivalvia; order Arcoida; family Arcidae; genus Tegillarca; species Tegillarca granosa. The sequence goes on along the minus strand of CM056611.1, from coordinate 21,787,754 downwards.
ATATAACAGGTTTTTCTGAGAAATTTTTCGTTGACCTGATTTTTACGAATTATGCAAATGAGGTGTAATATTTAATCAATTCTTTGAAAATCTTCTCCTCTGAAACCACTGGGCCAACTAGAACCATATTTGGTGTGGAAGGTCCCTAGGTGGGGTAGACTAAAGTTTGTACCAGGTGACCCCGACCAACATCCGAGATGGCCGCTGTTACTATAAATAGCAAAAACACATAAATAGCCATTGTTGAGTCATTTTTTGACTGTTTTTGTTCAAATTTGAAATGTAGAGAGTAGATAGTGGGGCATTCAACATATTTAACGGGTTTTTCTGAGAAATTTTTCGTTGACCTGATTTTTACGAATTATGCAAATGAGGTGTAATATTTAATCAATTCTTTGAAAATCTTCTCCTCTGAAATCACTGGGCCAACTAAAACCATATTTGGTGTGGAAGTTCCCTAGGTGGGGTAGACTAAAATTTGTACCAGGTGACCCCGCCAGACATCTAAGATGGCCGCTGTTACTATAAATAGAAAAAACACTAAAATGGCCATTGTGGATCCATTTTTCAACGAACTAAGCTCAAATTTGAAATATACAAAGTATATCGTGAGGGATTCAACAGATTTAACCGGTTTTTGTGGGAAAGTTTTCGTTGACCTGATTTTCAAGAAATATGCATGTTAGGTGTAATATTTAGCGAAATGTTTTTAAAATCTTCTCCTCTGAAATCTCTGGGCCAATTGGAATGAAATTTTGTGTGGAAGGTCCCTATGTCAGCCTGACTAAAGGTTGTACCAGGCAACCCCGCTTGACATCAAAGATTGCCCTCGTAACTAAAAATAAAAAAAAAAAAAAAAAAAAATGACCATTGTGGATCCTTTTTTCCACCAATTGAGCTCAAATTTTAAATATAGAAAGTATACTGTGTGGGATTCAAATGTATAATGTTTTATTAATGAGAAAATTTTTATTGACCCAATTTTCAAGAAATATGCAAATTAGGTGTAATATTTAGTTAAAAACTTTTCCTCTAAATCCACTGGGTGAATTGGAACCAAATTTTGTGTGGAAGGTTCCTACATCGGCCTGAAAATGTTTGAACCACATTGTCTTACAGGGGCCACAATGGCCGAGTGGTCTTAAGCATTCGATGTTATGGATCACAGCGCCTCTCACCCCTGACATTGTGCATAAATCCCAGTGGCACTAGCACTTCATCTTTGAAAGTTTGTCAGTTAACTTGCTGCTTGGTTGTGGTTTTCTCTGATACTCCAGTGTCCTCCACCATTTCCAAAACTGACAGTCTCCGTACAAGTGAAATTTTCTTGAGTTGAACTTTAAACAGCATTACAATCAAAAACAAACATTGTCTTACATATGCAGCCAGTTGAGCATCACAGGCCTTATTGGGCCTCTTGTTTTTGAAACACATGTTATACTGCAACCCAAGGGTCAAGCCAATAGGCCAATTCAAATGAAATTTGGTATGAAAGGTCCTTAGTTGCTAAAGATTAAAAATTGTATCCGACATGTCTGTCCTAAATCCAAGATGGCTGCCATTACTATAAATAGCAAAATCTAAAAATGGCCATTATGGGTTTATTTATGTACCAATTTTGTTGAAATTTGAAACATAGAAAATAGGTGTCGGGGGATAAAACATATGAAACAGGTTTTTCCGTACGATTTTTCGTTTGTGCAAAAATTAAGTAATATGCAAATAAGTTCTATTTTTAGCCGAAATCTTTGAAAATCTTCTTCACTGAAAGTACATGGCCAATTCAAATGATATTGAGCACGGAAGGTCCTTGTGTGGTATAGATTCAAAATTGTATCTGACATATCTGACGGAAATCCAAGATGGCTGCCGTTACTATAAATAGCAAAATCTAAAAATGGCCATTATGGGTTTATTTATGTACCAATTTTGTTGAAATTTGAAACAGAAAAAATAGATGTCAGGGGATAAAACATATATAATGGTTTTTTTTCATACGATTTTTCGTTTGTGCAATAATTACGTAATATGCAAATAAGTTCTATTTTTAGCCGAAATCTTTGAAAATCTTCTTTTCTGAAAGTACATGGCCAATTGAAAGGATATTGAGTGTGGATGTTCCTTGAGTGGTATAGATTCAAAACTTTATCAGACATGTCTGTCAGATATCCAAGATGGCTGCTGTTACTATAAATAGCAAAATCTAAAAATGGCCATTATGGGTTTATTTATGTACCAATTTTGTTGAAATTTGAAACATAGAAAATAGATGTCAGGGGATAAAACATATGTAACAGGTTTTTCTGTACAATTTTTGGTTTGTGCAATAATTAAGTAATATGCGAATAAGGTTTATTTTTAGCCGAAATTTTTGAAAATCCTCTACTCTGAAAGTACATGGCCAATTGAAAGGAAATTGAATGTGGAAGGTCCTTGTATGGTATAGATTCAAAATGTATCCAACATGTCCGCAGAAATCCAAGATGGCTGCTGTTACTATAAAAAGCAAAAATCTAAAAATGACCATTATGGGTTTATTTATGTACTGATTTTGTTGAAATTTATAACATAGAAACTTGATGTTGGGGATAAAACATATGTAATGGGTTTTTCTGTACAATTTTTCATTTTTTATGTAACATGCAAAAAAGGTCTATTTCAGCCTGAATCTTCTGAAAGTACATGGCCAATTGAAAGGAAATTTATGATAAATAGTGTTTGAAATAATAGAAAATAAGGATATTGCTAGTGAGTTTGTTTACATTTTACTGATTGGATATATTTAAAAAGAAAAAGCAAAGAACAAAATAAGGGTGTGCCAGGTGAGCGATACAGGCCCTTTTGGGCCTCTTGTTTACTGTTAATTTGTGAAGGCATTACAATTAACAAACTTTTTTTATTTGTTCAATGAAATTTGTTTTTTAGCTGTCTTGTTAATGTTAGAAGCTGACTTGACGATGTTTTATGTATGATATTAGGTCTGTGTCGAAATTGATGTTCAAAATTTGAGATTACTGACAAATGGCAAAAATTACTGAAAAAAATCATCATGATTACTGAAAGTTTCAAAAAGGGGTAAACACCTCTGTGTTTTACAAAATCATTGTTATGTGACATTATTTAAATTAATTGAACAATTTTTTAAAAATAATTTGCAGTTGAATTTTACATTTTTTTAAAATATTTTGATTAATGTGTCAAATCTGTAAAGTCTTAAATCCGGATCTGAAAATTGCTCATGTGAGCTTTTGTTATGAATATTAACTCTGCCATCCATCCATACATCCATCAAAAGACTTCTTCTCAGATACTACTGGTCACATTTCATTCATATTAGTCAATAGCACCTTTAGACCATTGCCATTTTCATTTGTGTTTCTGGTCACTTTGGCTACCAAAAGTAGGTCACAGTGACCTATATAGCTAAAAACTAAAACAATAAAAATAATGTTATCTGAAACCACTTCTATTGAGGCAACATGTTATGACTTAACCAGGTATTATCAAGACATACCAGTTACATTTAAACTCAGGTGAGCAAATTAGGGCCATCTTGGGCCTCTTGTTTATTCAGTAATTTATGATGCTATTGTATCTTTTACATTTTCTGTCTGCAGATAGCTGCAAAAAAATCTGATGCAGATTTAAAAAATAACTCACAATTTTTTTGTCAGCTAGTACACCATAAATATGTATGATGTACATTAGTAAATTGTAATTTGTTTGTTTTTTTCAGCCGAGAAATATTGGGTTGGCATTGCAGGAGCTGTTGCAGTATTTCTTCTCTTTTACATAATGGCATTTGTTATTGGTGTTTGTTACCACGGTTGGTAAGTTATAGTACTTCAGTTTGTAAATAAAACATTTCACCAAGGGTTTGATCAAACCAATTAATCACATGACGGGACAAATGAACTATCTACACATCAAGTTGTCCAACTGGTTATTAAAAATTCTGGCTAGGTCAGTTGTAACAGAGAAGGGAAAAAATGCAGCCAAACCAAGACTTCTCAATACTAGCGGGATGCTATACTGACTTAGTTACATGTACCTGTCCACCTATCAAGCCCAGCTTGTCACATTTTTTTTTTTTTTTTTTTTTTTTTTTTTTTTTGATTTAAAGTAGTTAATTAATTTTATTCTTGTAAACAGAAGATATATATTACAAACATGTATACATGGACTGTAAATATACATGTACTGTAAATATATGTGTACTGTAAATATACGTGTACTGTAAATGTACTAATTTTAACAGTGTATTAATTTTTGCGATTTTTGCCCTAGGACAGTAGCGCTAATTTACATACTGCTAAAATAAGTTTGTTATGTAGGTGCTTCTTTGTAGGGCTTGTTTTGCACTAATTTAAATCCATGCAAATTAGTGGAAAATGTAAATTGCACTAAAATACATACTTGCTAAAATTAGTATGTTTACAGTATTAATCTTAGACGTGCATAAATTTCAAACCTTGACCTAACCAATTCAAAAGTATACCATTTGGTTATTTAATACTTCGTACTATTATTTCCAGTGTATATAGAATCTGACAAATTTATGTTTACCTGTGAAAACAGTTATCTTTGGAAATCTAGTATCTTATGTTTAAACACTATTTAGTGTTGGTTGTGCTGTATGTTGTGAAGCCACTTTGTGTAACACAAATGTTCTAATTTTTCTTTCCATTTATAGTGACAAAAACCGTGGTATCTGGACATTTACACCTCATGATGAAACTTTTACACAATCAGGTATGATTATTAACTTAAGAGTGACTATCAAAAAAAGAAATGATCATAGATCTGTGTTTATATTTAAAATATTATTTTACATATATTAAAAAAAAACACTTTGTAGATTAATTTCTTTTATTATGATACTTACCATAATTTTTTAAAGTAAAAAATTAATAAAATCTGATCTAAGTTAATTAAAACTGATAAAATACAAAAAACTGAAACAAAACAATTAAATAGATGAAAACCACTCCTCAGATCATATAAAAAAATCTGCAATTCTGGAAATTTTTGAATGTGAATTCTACACGATTTTTTAATCAAATTTTACCTTGAAAACCACCTGCATAAATTACATGGGTTTTTTAGCTCACCTGAGCTGAAAGCATTAAGGCCCATGGGCCTCTTGTAACAAACTTTGTGCAAATGCACAAAACTTCAGTAAATTAATGAGTTTATTCAGTCCAATTTTAGTTGAACTGCTGCAGGTGATTTTTAGCAAACGCTCAGGATGAGCTTTTCAGAAGCTCTTTTGTCCACCATTTTAGGTGACCTGAAGTTGTAAAACTTTTAAAAACTTATTGAACTAAAATGCATAGCGGCTAAACTTGCTGTCTTGTACACAGTGATTAAGTTGAATAATATGAATTATTAAATGTTTTAGGTAACACAGAGCAACATGCAAGAGCTGCACTGAATCCTGGTAACCAAGGCAATGCTTCATATGGTGCAATATCAGGTATTATAAATGTTTATCTTATAAAATTAATAATATTTTATACAAAGACATAATTATTTATGTTGTATTTTTCTTTTATTTATTTATTTATTTATTTATTTATTTATTTATTTATTTATTTACTTATTTTAATTTATTTTATTTTTTTAAAATTTTTTTGTTATTATTTTTTTTTTTGTGGCATTAAAATTTTTTGTAATAAACACCTCTGTAATCAGTGTGCTTAAGTACAGTGTTATTTTGTACATTATTTTTGTCATGTACATGTAGACAATCAAGCCCAATTTAACAATCATTCCATAACAAATTTTTTCCTTGACTTAAACCTGACAGATTTGTAATCTTCATAATCTTGTTAATTATTGAGATATTCGGTAATTTTAGGTGTCATTTTGATGATCACATACAAGTTTTTAACATCTGCATTTAGTTTTATAAAAAAATGTCTATTTGTAATTAAAAAATAGATAGTTAAAAATATATATATTTAAGTTAAGGAAAATCTTTGTTAAGGAATGATTGTGAAATTGGGCCAGTTGAATGATGAAGGAATAACTAGTACTGTTTTGTAACGAGCTGACAAATTTTCTTACTCTAAGATGTACGTGGTATTTTAGGTTTTCATAATGTGCTACCATAGGAACTGTCATCAATAAACAATTATAGCTAATGAAATAAAATGCAACCCTTCCTGTTTATTGTTGCTATGATTGATTTATTGAGTATAATCTGAAAAACAATTGCGCGAGTTAATTTTTAATTGCAGTATGAAATAACTGACTTAAAAATTTAAAATATTTTTGAAAAATACCTTAGCAAGACATTGTGACAAACAGACAAACGTAGCATTTCTATGGAATATAGTTATGTAACTTTCAATATCACTACAATTTATTTAGGTTTTTCTGTATTTGTTGTGTGTTTCAGATACCGAAGACAGAAGTACAGAAATATGTAAGGAGTTAGGATCTGTCCAGGAGGGATCAGTACAGGAAGCTGCTAGTCCATCTCAAACAGCACCATCTGGTGACATATCTGATGTATCTCTGGACACTGATGATATTGACTTTCTAGAAGATGCCGACAAAGAGAAAGATGTTTTCAGGACTAAGGTACTATAAATTTCATTCTAATTCTACACTTTTGTATCACCCCTTCCCTCTACAAACACAAAGTGGCAAGGTATTATGTTGTATACTCAATTTCGTTCATCTTACTATCCTGTATCAATCTTTCTATCCTGTGTCAGTCTGTCTATCCTGTATCAAACTGTTTATCCTGTATCACTCTGTCTATCCTGTATCAGTCTGTCTATCCTGTATCAGTCTGTCTATCCTGTATCAAACTGTTTATCCTGTATCAGTCTGTCTATCCTGTATCAAACTGTCTATCCAATTTCAGTCTTTCTATCCTATATCAATCTATACTGTATCAGTCTGTCTTTCCTGTATCATTCTGTCTATCCTGTATCAGTCTGTCTATCTTTTATCAATCTCTATCCTGTATAAGTCAGTCTATCATGTATCGGTATGCCTATCCTGTATCAATCTGACCATCCTGTATCAGTCTGTCTATCTTGTATCATTTTGTCTATCCTATATCATTCTGTTTTTCTTCTATCAGTCTGTCTATCCTGTATCAGTCTGTCTATCTTGTATCATTTTGTCTATCCTATATCATTCTGTTTTTCTTCTATCAGTCTGTCTATCCTGTATCAGTCTGTCTATCTTGTATCATTCTGTTTTTCCTGTATTAGTCTGTCTATCTTGTATTAATCTATATCCTGTATCATTCTGACCATCCTGTATCAGTCTGTCTATCTTGTATCATTTTGTCTATCCTATATCATTCTGTTTTTCTTCTATCAGTCTGTCTATCTTGTATCAGTCTGTCTATCTTGTATCATTTTGTCTATCCTATATCATTCTGTTTTTCTTCTATCAGTCTGTCTATCCTGTATCAGTCTGTCTATCTTGTATCATTTTGTCTATCCTATATCATTCTGTTTTTCTTCTATCAGTCTGTCTATCCTGTATCAGTCTGTCTATCTTGTATCATTCTGTTTTTCCTGTATTAGTCTGTCTATCTTGTATTAATCTATATCCTGTATCAATCTGCCTATCATGTGTTAGCCCGTCTATCCTGTATAAATCTTTTTTATCCTGTATCAGTCTGCCTATTCTGTATCATTCTGTCCATCTCTATCAGTCTGTCTATCCTGTATCCGGCTGTCTATCCTGTATCAGTCTGTCTATCCTGTATAAAAATGTCTATCCTTTATCAGTCTGCCTATTCTGTATCATTCTGTCCATCTCTATCAGTCTGTCTATCCTGTATCAGGCTGTCTATCCTGTATCAGTCTGTCTATCCTGTATCATTCTGTCTATCCTGTATCAATTCGTCTATCCTGTATCAGCCTGTCTATCCTGTATCAGTCTGTCTATCCTGTATCATTTGTCTATCTTATATCATTCTGTTTATCCTGTATCAAACTGTCTATCCTGTATCAAACTGTCTATCATGTATCAGTCTGTCTATCCTGTATCTTTTTCTCATTCTATCTCGTATCAAACTGTCTATCCTGTATCTTTTTCTCATTCTATCTCGTATCAAACTGTCTATCCTGTATCTTTTTCTCATTCTATCTCGTATCAAACTGTCTATCCTGTATCATTCTGTCTATCTTATATCATTCTGTCTATCCTGTATCATTCTGTCTATCCTGTATCAAACTGTCTATATTGTATCATTCTATCTTGTATCAAACTGTGCATTCTGTATCAAATTGTCTATCCTGTATCATTCTGTCTATCCTGTATAAATAAATCTATCCTGTATCAGTTTATCCTGTATCAGTCTGTCTATCCAATATCAGTTTATCCTGTGCAGGTGAAATCTCTGACCTCCCATATACAAAGCAAGCACTCTACCATCTGAGTTACACAGTTGTTTATCTATTGGAAATACATGTAATATACTAATTGTAGTTTTACATAAACATTATGAAGTATTAATTACTTAAAAGGCAGGGGGGGCTGTCTCAGGGATAATTTTCCCAGTATGTGAAAAACAAAATCAAGTTATCAATGTCCTATTGTTATATTTATATTTCAGACTGCATTGTATGTTTGTGATCTCGCTAGAAAGAAGATGACCAGACAAAATAAAAAATACACCATTTATTGGAGGTATGGTTCTTTATAAAATACAAAAGTGATGTCATATTTATTTGGCTGTTCTACAGACTAGATGCTTATACAAAGTGACAGCCATATGAATTTTAATAAGAAGGAAAAAATAAATATATAAAAAACATTTTTGCATTTAAAAATTTGACTGATAAATACAAACAATGAGCTGTTATGAATTTTTTGACAGTTTTTCTCGTTCCTCCATCAGCTAAGAATTTTTTGACAGTTTTTCTCGTTCCTCCATCAGCTAAGAGCTGACCACATCATTGTTAATGAAATACTGAGACAAACTACACCATTACTCCACTCACCATTAACAAATTGAACATTACTATAATTCTGTTATTATTATTTGAACTACAACAATATAATTGTTACTTCTCTTTTTTTGGCAGGAATTTAGTAGCTTTATCAATCTTTTATGGATTACCAGTTATTCAGTTAGTTATTACATATCAGAAGGTATATCATATATACACCATATATAATCAATAAAAATGCTCTGATTGGCCAGAACTGTAGATATAATGATAAACATCCCAGGCCAGAACCGTAGTTATAATGATAAACATCCTGGGCAAAACTGTTGTTATAATGATAAACATCCTGGGCCAGAACCGTAGTTATAATGAAAAACATCCTGGGCAAGAACGGTAGTTATATTGATAAACATCCTGGGAAAGAACTGTAGTTATAATGATAAACACCCCCATTTGATTGGATATCTTCATCTAGTCATTTATTATGACATTTAAAAAAGGATTCTTCAAAGAAAGTGGTTTGATTGTTCATCTTATCAGTCACTATGGATTCTTCAGTACTGTAGACATGCCAAGCTGTTCTTAATTATAAATGAACATAACTTGCCTTATCTGCACTTAACATTGTCTTCAGCGTTATAGGTTATGTATCAAAATCTTTGACGCGTATTCAGTACTTTCAGTTCTTTAATTTTTATTTCAGGTGTTGCATGTTATATATTTCAGTGTTCAATACTTTCAATCCTTTGATTTTTATTTCAGGTTCTACACATTACTGGAGATCAGGATATATGTTACAATAACTTTGACTGTGCACATCTTCTGGGTGTCTTGGCTGCTTTTGACAATGTCTTCAGCAACATTGTTTATGTATCTATATCTTTGACATGTGTTCAGTTCTTTCATTTATGTATCAATATCTTTGACATGTGTTCAGTTCTTTCAGTCCTTTGATTTTTATTGCAGTTTCTACACATTGCTGGAGTTCAGTATATATGTTTCTTTAATTTTGACTGTGCAAATCCTTTGGATATCTTGACTGCCTTTTACAATGCCTCCAGTAACATTGCTTATGTATCAGTATTTTTGACATGTGTTCAGTACTTTCAGTCCTTTGATTTTTATTTCAGGTTCTACACATTACTGGAGATCAGGATATATGTTACTATAATTTTGACTGTGCACATCCTCTGGGTGTCTTGACTGCTTTTAACAACGTCTTCAGCAACATTGGTTATGTAATGTTGGGTTTTTTGTTCCTGATAATTGTTTACAGAAGGTAATTAAACTGCCTTGTTTTATCATTTCACAATAAGACCTCACGCGCGCTACAATTCGGGCCAACGAGCTAGATTAATATAAGTTGCACAACTTGTTTCTAAATCGTTGTAAAAGAAATAAAGTTTAAATTTTAAATCATTTCACATTTAAAGCCATACTTTAACATTATTTGACAATGTTTTGAAATCTGTAAAAGTCAATTTATTGTCTTTTACCTCAAACTGGAATAGCTATACTTGATACTCATTTCCCATTAAATGCTATATTTTTAACATTATTTGACAATTTTTTTAAATCTGTGAAAATCGATCTATTGTCATATTACTCTAATTGGAATAGCTATACTTGATACTCAAAGCAGTGGTGGGAAGTCCAAAGAGGGCAAGTCAAGACCAGGCTGATTGTGTTGAATGCTTTGGTCTATCAGTGTTATAATTCCAGCTTTGGTTGACAACATTAGCCTTATAGAGAGTACCCAAGAAGTTAGGGGAATGCCAAAGGAAATAAAACAAATTTGCACAAAATGGTAATTGCCCTAGTCTATAGTTTTGTAGGTTTAGCTCTAGTTAGCAGCATTAATATCATCTTTTGGCATTTTAGCATATATACCAAGCAGTGGTAAGAATGCTAAAGAAGATAAACAAGGTTGCACAATGATGAATGTCTTAGTGTATCAATTGATAGGTACAACTTTGTTTGTGAGAGTAAGTTTGTTTTGACCTTACAAAATTCCTCTCATCAGAACATTGATGCTTGAGTTTTCTCAGTTATAAAATGTCATCTTTCATCTGGTTTGTTTTATGCTTATTGCCAACATTTTTAACGTTCTTTTCTTTTTATGATGTAAGAATCAAACTTTCCATTACAGAAATGGAATCTTCTTAGGATATGAATTTGAAAAAAATACACTTACAGATGATGGTATCCTGCTTTGAAGTCCTGGCATGCAGTTCATCCCTGGATGATGCTGCCATACTTTCTGCCTGGAATTTTCTTCAGATGGTATCCAACTTTCCTCAGATGTTTCGACCCTTAACCATGACACCCTCCAGTTGGTGGGTCAGCAGTGGTAGCCAATCCACTACTCACTTCTAGCCATTCCACTTCTCTGCTATCTCTGCTGGTTGTCTTACAGCAGCTTTACGTACTGTTGAAACCATCTCCAATGTTATCATTGACTTCCATACTGACTGCGCTGGGAACCCTATGCACCCCACCTCGACTAGAAGAATCAGTACTTTCCATCCCTTCTCTCTACACTCTGATATCAGTTCTGTGTACTTCAGTGCTTTCCTCTCATGGGCTTTACCACAGTTTTCTTCCAACGGCATTGTTAAGTCCACTGCGACCAGTGTCTTGACCTGCTTGGACCACAGTATAATGTCTGGTCTCAATGTTGTAACCACTATATCTTGAATTACTAACTTCTTCTTCAAGTCTACCCCGAGTTCCCAATTACTGCCTGTGTCTAGCTTTTTCTCTAAGATTTCATCAATGTCTTACCATTAACACTGTGAAATAAGATATATGTATTTCAATAGCAATTTGATTTAAAACTGTATTAAGTTTTCCTAGGAAAAAATTTAAATGGTGCTGATCTAATTTAGGATGTTCCTAATGGATAATGTTACATTTGGTTCAAAGATAAAAGCTCAAATAAATACAGAAATAACAGCATTTACCCAGCGAGATGTAGCATGTGGAATCTAATTTTTGAACATGTTTAATTCATAAAAAACCAGGTCATTTTAACACAACTTACAAAATGGTAAAATACGATAAATTAAACCCAGAACTTCGTTGAATTTGTCATTTGTGACTTGATAAGGATACATAACACAATTGTGAAAACATTCGGATATTCATGACGGACAATTGATACAATTTTTCAGGTTTCACCTTCGATCAGTTGGAAATCTCGTACATCTGTGCGCATTCTCCAAGCTCATAATAATCATCATTAAACATTGACCATTCCGTTAGAGGATTCTGTTTAATTACAGCTAATAGGAATGAAATTTTAGAAAATGAATCTTTACGGATCGTGATTAGAAGTTATCCAATTTAAAAAAATACATATTTTTAAAAAATCAAAAATTTTTAGAAAATTGACAACTTAATGCAGATTTAATGAAGAATTGAAGTTTACTTTTTATGTTGTTATTGGGGTGTAACAACGTGAAAATAATTACAAATTGTGTAAAACTGCGTAGCGTAAAACTGTGTAGCATAGCGAATTTCAGAAAATTGGTTACAACGTCACGGCGTAATAATAAATTAAATGTCACCTTTAAAAGAGGATAACATGTCTTGTAAAAAACTGAAAAAGGTTTTTAATGGATATCTTTTTCTTGATTTTCTTGTTAATTTCAGTCAACATATAAATGATATTACAATAAAATCCTTTGAGAAAAAAGGTACTATATTATGTCTCGTGACAACACATTTATCAACAACGTACGACTATCATACGTTTGCAGAACACGCGTGTCAACTTACAGGTCGATGTTTCCCATAACAAAAGAATCACTGAATGAACAGTGTTAAAAAGACCATGTCACAAACTAATGAAATGGAATTAATGTTTTCTTGGTGGAAACCGATTTTTTTGCTAACTATGGGCTGGGAGTAAGACGAAGAGATTTTATTTAATATGACACCGGTTGTAGCTGTAATGGCTGATCAGAGACATATGGAGGTAAAACAAGCGGTAGGGGTACATTAGACTGGACGTTACCCGGGAGGGTATCACTGATATCTTTCTTCTGTGAAAAGAACAGTCCCTGTTATAGCTGTAAACTGAGGCCTCGTTTCTGTGGCCTGACATAAGCATGATGATGCGTAACTGAAATTGAGCATCACTCAGCATAGATATTGATGTGGCTCTCGGGTGACCTGACTACAATTATAATTTTTTGATATTTTTTGCATGAATTTGGAAAACACACATTTAGAAATTGGTTTAGGTGTGTAACAAGATTTTGACTTGGGATTTTTTTAGGGGTGTACAAAACGGATTCTCCGCGACTTGAATACAAAAAGATAAAAATGTTTCATAATTAAATATTAAAATAGATCTAGTCTTGATTATTTTGGTGAAAAAAATATCAGAACATGTAAAGTTGAATATTTTATTGTAAAATTTTATTCTAAAAAAATTGAAGTATTTTAATGTTTCTAGGTGGTATATTTGCGATCTTGAAGACATTCCCATTTGTTTACAATTTAAAAATAACTTCCATTAATAGAACTCAAAGATGGGTAATCCCCGAAACTGGTCAAAAGTAGTTCCGGTAGAAAACGTTCTTATTGGAAAATAACAACGTCATTTGACAGGAAAACGACCAATGAAATTGCTCTAAATCGTGTAACAACTTGAAGTTTGTTATCTATAGTAAACCGCCATTGATCATCAACATCTGTTCAGTCAGTTTTTGTCTTATAAAAGATTTGGTAATAAATCCAGGGAGACTTTTAAAGAAAACAAAAAAAGAATAAGCCTAGGATTTTGGACTACAAGATACTGGCATTATACAATGTTTTTTCTCCATGTAAAGTTCTTGATATTATTCATTGATAATACATCATAATTGTTTTGTTTTGTTTTTTTTTTTCAGATCTTTGATATATAAAAAAGTACGAGAATCGAACCCTATAGCAGCCAAGGTAAGCATAGAAGTTGGATTTAGTTAGTAACAGAAAGAAAAGAAAAGGCAGAGTTAGACCCAGGCTGGGTATTGAACACAGGACCTTCATTACATGCTACTATCAGTTCAACAAAAATGTGGCATGGAATTCTCAGTAACTAAAGAAGAGAGTTGAATTTTTTTAAAATAATTAATTATTTATTTATTTATTTTTCTTGGCTCCAATCACATGATACCATTAGTTATCAGTGTAGAAAACACTAGCATCCTGATAGGGAAAAACACCAACTGATTTTCAGCAATCTAACTTTCTTACACTGGGATTTGACCCATTTGGGTTCAAACCTAGCTGATAAGAGGCTTAACCATTGCTTTAGACAACATAACCATCAATTCCCTTCATTTTAAGTGATATTCGTGTTGTTTTAAAATGTATTATAGTTTCACTTCATTTTTTGTAATTTTTAAGAGATACGGAATACCTCAACATTCGGGACTGTATTATGCAATGGGTTTAGGGCTGTGTATGGAAGGCATTATGAGTGCTTGTTACCATGTGTGCCCAACCTACTCCAACTTTCAGTTTGGTGAGTACATAATAAAGAATATCTAGGTCATATGAGTATGATTATTTATCATGTCTGTTCTTTGTACTCCAACTCTTATATGAATCTTACCATACAGATGAATGTCAGGGTCATAAAAATTTAAAGTTTGTGAATTCCAAAGGATCGAGAAGCATCAGCTGTTTAGAGCAAGGTCATTTTCAACCCCAGTCAAGTGTCTTTCACTTATAAGTGGTCAGAACTAGTATGGTGGAGTAACCTTGACTACCCTGAAAATAAACACTAACTTTTTACAAGCAAAAACACTTTTTTCCCACAAGGATCTGTAGTTATATACCTAGGTGGTAGGAGGCAGTGACACTTCAGTCAACATTTTAATCCAGTCATTAGCTTGAAACTTAATACATAGTAGCTATTAATTTCTAACATCTTGTGATTGTTAAGTTTAACCTTGACCTTCAGTAAAGATCATTCTCTTTTTAAGTGTGATATTTCTCTCGGGAAAGCTTTTAAGTTTTTTAAGTCTTTTTTTTTTTTTTCATTTTTTTGATAATGTTTAATCAGTTTAGGATTATTTTCTTTCAGATACTTCATACATGTATATAATTGCCTGCTTATGTATGCTGCGGATCTATCAAAATCGACATCCAGATATCAGCGCTAAAGCTCATACATCCTATCTTCTGATGGCATTAGTCATATTTATAGCTGTTATTGGTGTGGTAGGTAACTTTCCATATCATTCAGTGTTTTCAGTACTTTGATGGAATTATGCTAAAAACCTATCAAAATTGACATCCTGACATTGGTATCAAAGTGCATTAGTCATATTTATAGCTGTCATTGGTGTGGTAGCTAACTTTCCTTATTTTTCAGTGTTTTCAGTACTTTGATAAAACTATGCTAAAAATGGTATCAAAGTGCACAAATAATATTTCTGATGCCATTGTCATATATTTTATCAGTTTAGTTAGTAAAATGTTTTTCATAGATTAGTTACTTTTTCTGTATTTGCTTGATGATTATTTATTCTTTTCATATATTCCTGATATCACAGTTGATACAAACTCAGTTTTTCATCACACTCAACTCTTGGTAGAGTGCTCACTCCATAAGTGGAAGGTCATGGGTTTGAACTCATGCTGGGTCTGACCCAAGATTTGAAAGTGGGTAGTGACTGTTTTTTTCGCCATGCATTCCACATTACAAAGTGAAAGTCACGGTTCTTTCGGATGGAAACTTAAAATAAACGAGGTCCCGTGCCATGGCAAAGAACCTTGCTGTAAAATGCAATCAGTGCAACGCACAGGCAGAATTTCTGCACTTTAGCCTATAGCTGGCGACATCTCAATATAAGTGAAATATTCTTGACTGGGATGTTAAACTTCATTACTCAACTCAACTCACAGTCAACTCAAATACATGTATTCCCATTTTTTTCTGATCAATATTTGAAAAATTCTAAGTTTTTTGAGACAATGTTTTGTTGCTTCTATTCAACAAACATACACTAAACAATTTAAATTGACATTGAAATATTCCCTAATTTGAGTTGAGTGGACACTACAATGTATATTGTGTGAATGATTGTGAAATTGGGGCCTGATTACATAATACTCTGATTTTTATTTGTTTTAGGTACATGGAAACTCCATATTCTGGACCCTGTTTGCTTGCTGTGATATAGTTGTTATTACTGTTTTAAGTGTCCATATATATTACATGGGGAGGTGGAAGATAGGTAAGAATGAAATGTGAGTTAGGAGTAAATGAAGTGATTTAGTAATCTGTAAGGCAAGACAGTAAAGGTGGATGTGTGAGTGAGAGAAAGTATGAAAGAATGTGGGTGAGTGAGTGAAAGAATGTGGGTAAGTGAGAGAAAGTATGAAAGATTGTGGGTGAGTGAGAGAAAGTATGAAAGAATGTGGGTGAGTGAGAGAAAGTATGAAAGATTGTGGGTGAGTGAGAGAAAGTATGAAAGATTGTGGTTGAGTGAGAGAAAGTATGAAAGATTGTGGGTGAGTGAGAGAAAGTATGAAAGATTGTGGTTGAGTAAGAGAAAGTATAAATAATGAAAGAATGTGTGTATTTTGAGAAAAAAAAAGTTAGTGTGTCAATAAGTAATAGAGTTAGTGAGCAAGTAAGTGAGTGTGTGACCTCTTTGACTGAGTGGCTTAAAGTGCAGCAGTATAGATTACAACCCCTATCATTGCAAAGATTCTTTTTTTTTTATTTTTTTTTTTTTGGAAAGAGGGATTTGTGGTGGCCAATTGATCTAAAGCATATGCTTACACACTCACCACCTAGATTCAAATCTCACTTGGGCAGATCTTGAACAAAATTTTGTCGGTTAAATAGCCATAGGTTGTTGTTTTTTCATTAGCACTCTGGTTTCCTCCACCATCTCAGATTTGACCACTTTGATACTATGTAAGTGAAAAAATCTCAATTGGGGAATAAAACACAACAACTCATCTTAACTTACCAATTCTGGAAAGAACTTAGTGTGAGAAACTTTGTTAGCCAGCAGGAAATCAGTTTTCTTGAGTTACTCTTGTTTCTTCTGCCATCCCAGAACTGTCACACCACTCTTTCTTATTATGTTGTTGTCAGTTGTGATGACTATTGCAGTAGTACAAAATTATTTTCAGCAACAGATTTGGTTTTGTTCAATTTTGCATTTTCATTTTTTTCTTCTAATTTTAGATAAGGGAATATTCAAACGTGTGTTTTTAATGGTCAGACACGAGTTTCTTAGCTGTGGAAATCCAGTCTACATGGTATGATGTTACTTATATAAGAGTGGAATAAATAACCAACCTTCTTACAGAGATGTCCAAGATTTGTCCAGAAAAGATAGATTTAGTCGTTTGTGATGTTGTTCATTGTCAAATCAGCAATTTATTTTTATTTATTTATTTTATTTTTTAATTCAAGACCGGGGCAAGGAAGACCCCACAAACTACATTTCTGGATTGGACAACATAATAATAATTATTATCAAAGTTTAAAAAAATTACTACAGCCATGATTTTTTATAACATATGGTACTTTTGACATTTATTATATTTGATTTATTTTCAGGATCGATTTATAATGCTGATAGTTGCAAATGGGCTTAACTGGGCTTTGTAAGTCTCTCCCCCCCCCCTCTCTCTCTCTCTCTCTCTCGTTCTCCTCTCTCTCTCTCTCTCTCTCTCTCTCTCTCTCTCTCTCTCTCTCTCTCTCTCTCTCTCTCTCATTTTTGTCTTTTTATTAAATTAGTAAACAAACTCTCTCTCTCTCTCTCTCTCTCTCTCTCTCTCTCTCTCTCTCTCTCTCAATTTTGTCTTTTTATTAAATAAGTAAACTCTCTCTCTTTCTGTCTTTTTATTAATTTAGTAATCTCTCTCTCTCTCTCTCTCTCTCTCTCTCTCTCTCTCTCAGTAAAATGATTGTTATAAAATATAGAATACAAAAATAAAAATAAAAAGTTTTAGAAGCGAAAACTAAATTAAATTTTGTTAATGCTGACTGTTTATAATCTTCTTATTTCTGGTTCTGGGATCATGTATTCAGTAAGGTACAAGATGGCGTAATTTTGACAAGTTTACTTCTTGTCCTCAGGTACAAAATAAATTTCAAACAAGTTACTTCCCCTGCACTTTTCACTTAATTTAGTTATTTTAATGATAGAATATGAGCGTTGCTTTGTTCCATTAGCTAGCAATTAAATCCATTTAATATTCTTTCCATGACTGGAATGAGTCAGACTTAACTGATAAATCTGTTTATTTCCAGTGCCATATATGGTGCAGTGACAGAGCCTGGTGATTTTGCTAGCTACTTGTTGGGTATATTCATTGGTAATTTGCTGCTATACTCCACATTTTACATTATCATGAAGGTAAATATATAAAAGTATATAACAGTATTTATTATATCTCAGATGAATTTCTTAAGTTATAATTTGTATATATGTATTTGTAATCACATGTTTAACAATGTCCACTGGACAATATGCAAGCAATACACAAGCACAGAAATTTCTGAGAAGTCCGAACATGAAACATGTAGTCTTATCTCTAACCTTATGACTTGATCATACAGTTGCCAATTCTTGCCAGGGCCCATAATTAGTTTCACTCCTAACAAACAAATGTTGTTGTTATGTAGTTTAACATTGCATCAACAACAATTTTTCAGCTATGTGGGACAAGAGCAAGGTTATTAATCTCTGTAGATAAATCTAGTAACAAGTTTGTGTGTGAGATAAGCAAGTGTGAATACATGTGTATTATGATCTACCTTGTACTAGTGCACACACAGGATGACTTTATTTAGGTGCTAGCTCACCGAATCAGTATGCCGCAGACAAGCTTACCACATTCCCAGTCATATTATCATTATCCAGATGAACTAGTCTATACTCTGTGCACTTAATGCCAAGCATCAGAGGAGGCATCACATTTTCAAGTATTATATATGACTTGAATGGAGTTTCAAATAGCCACTGTCAATGTGAATGCTCTGCCACTAAGCCACCAAGGCCATCCTCACAAATAAAACAAACAGAAATCCTCATAGAGGTTGTGAAGATGATGTTGTTGCATTCAAGATGGCCACCTTTTAATTTTTTAACTAGTAAAAACAGAAAATTCTTTTATCAACCAATTTAGTCCAAACTTGGTATACAGCAAGAAGAACTTAATTTGGTATGATAAAGTAAATAGTGGTTTTGCTTGCTATGGAGAAGTATTTTGAGCCAATGTCTTTCAAAATATTTTCAAAATTCTTATTTTGATCATTTTCACATTTGTTGACAGATGGAATCATTGAAATTACATACTAGCTAGGAATGTCATCATCGCATTTACATTATTTGAATTCAGTTGAGTAATGGTGTTTAATATCCCAGTCAAGAATATTTCACTTACATTGAGACTTCGTCAGCTATAGGCGAAAGTGCAGAAATTTTGCCTATGCATTGCGCTGATGACATTATACAGTTCTTTATTGTGCCATGCCTACCGTGACATGGGACCTCGGTTATGTTAAGTTCCCATCCAAAAGAACTGTGATTTTCATTTCATAATGCTGAGTGCTTGGCACAAGAACAGTCACCACCCACTTTCGAGTCTTGGGTCAGACCCAGTCAGGGTTCAAACCCACGGCCTTCCACTTAATGAACGAGCACTCTACCAACTGAGCAGTGGTTTTACATTGTTTATTTGAACTTATAATGGATAAAAATCTAAAGGTTTTTCTTTATTATTTTGAGAATTTTTGCTATATTATCTGTTTTGTAGTTTTGTTATATTTCAGGATATATCATGTGACATGTAGGATAAGAACAGACTTGACCTTGCTTGTTTATGTTATAATTGTATGACTTTAGTATTTTCCTTTTGTGACATTTATTCTGTTCTAATACATTTTTATTTGTAGATACGATATAAAGAGAGGATACATCCCCTGGCTATTGTTTGTATAATAATGGCCTGTATTGTATGGGGTTTTGCGCTCTACTTTTTCTTCTTCCATCTCACATCATGGCAGGTAAAGTATACCAATAGGGTGAAACCTTAGGGGTATTGCTGAAGAGAATGGAAGTTTTGGAAAGAAATTGAGTTGACAATAAATTATATTTCATGTAATTTTGATTTCTGTAAAAATTATGCAACTTTTCACTGTCAGAACCAGAGTGACTCTGACAGTAAATCAATCAGCTAGAATTATATGTAAACAAGCAACACTAGTAGTAGTGATATGTGTTTTGTTTTCATTCAGAACTTATAAAATGTAAATAAAGATTCACTGTATATTGATAACAATGTTTTAAACCAAGCTTCATATTAATTAATTCTTGTTAAAACTGCATTATTCTACTTTTTTTAAAAAAAATCAGATTGTTGATACATTATTGCTATCTTACCTAAAAGCCGCCCAGTATTTTTGTTTACAATTTGCATTTAGCAGGGGTTACATATGCACCCATATTTTCATTCAATTTGGTTATACATGTATTATGTTAAAAACAATTATCCCAGTGGTTAAACTAACCTAGCAACAGTTGTATCTTCAGTAACCATGTACATGTATATCCAATTTAATAACTGGAGATTTGGTATAATCTACAGCATATTCTACTGTGTGATCTTGGTTGAATCTCAGTAATACATGAGAAGGATGAACATTGATCTTTTGTTGTTGTTGTTGTCAAGCCTGTCATCGCCAAAAGGCAAGACTTAGGTGTTACTTTTCTGGGGTCAGCGGCAGTGGTGGCTGCGGCAGTGGCAGCATGTCAAAATGTGAAAGTTTATGTTTAAGTAATGTATTTTCTACTCAATCAAAAATTAACCAGGTGAGACATTTAAATCCATGGAATTCTTGTTTTGTTATATATAACTTAGAAAATATAAAAAAATAAAGTTTTTTTTTTTCATTTTTGGAATATCCTAAAGTATTATGTGCACAACTTTCAAGATCATAGCTGAAGTGGTATTTGTCAAGCCTGGCATTGCCATAAGGCGAGACTTAGGTGTTACTTTTCTGGTGTCAGCGGTGGCGGCGTGTCAAAATATGAAAGGTCATGTTTAAGTAATGTATTTTCTACTCAATCAAAAATTAATCAGGTGAGACATTTAAATCCATGGAATTCTTGTTGAACACAAGCTGTTTATTCAGAAATTTGGTATAAAAAGTCCATTTTTGTTGTGATTAACCCAAATTTTTGGTATGATCCACATTTAAGCCAAAAATTGGATATAGCTTAATTGCTAGATCACATCAGGTCCCATAAGACAGCTACATTTTCTCCCTTTTTATTTGACATCCCCATGGTCTTGCATATTACAAATAGTCACATAGAGATCATTGTAGTGGCATCCCTTTACAGTAAACACTTGTTCTAATTAGATTTCATATAATTTTAATTGTAGTTAACACCTGCCAATTCTAGAGCTGGGAATCAGAAATGTATGGTATTGGACTTCTATGATGCTCATGATGTTTGGCACTTCCTGTCGGCTACTAGTATGTTTTTCTCCTTTTTGGTAAGAAAATATAATATATTATTATTATATTATTATAATGGTATTTAATTTCTGTAGCAAACATACAAATTAATTGAACAATGCACTAGTTTTTGTTGAGCCTGGCATTGCAATAAAGCGAGACTTTGTCGTTATTTTTCCTGTGTCAGTGGCCGCGATGGCAGCGGCATGTCAAAATATGAAAGTTTATGTTAAAGTAATGTATTTTCTACTAGATCAAAAACTAACCAGGCGAGACATATAAATCTGTGGAATTCTTGTTACATCTGGCACTTCCTGTTTGTTAATGGCATGTAATTAGTTCTTTCATGGTTTTTTAACACAGGGGGTTTTGACTTGTATACTTTTAGACAAAGAGGTCTGACATGATCTAAACGACAACAAAGTCAAAATGTAAAACAAAAACTCATTTACCCAAATATATCAGTGGATTTTTAAAAATTGACTCCTTTATAGATCTACAATAATTTTAGATAGATAGTTAAGATTAATCTTTAAGAAATAAACATGTCACAGCTGAAAGATTGCTTATGTGATGAAATAAACCATTCAACCAATCAATCGTTCTATAAATATTGGGTTTGTCTTTTTGTTTTTATTCTATTTATTTTTATTATTATAATTATTATTATTATTATTATTATTATTATTATTATTATTATTATTATTATTATTATTTGGGGGGAGGTGGTTGGTTTTAGCCTTTAACATGATTTCAGGTACAAAATAATGTTCATTTATTTTTCTTAGAATTGTTACAGTTGAAAGAAAAAATCTTTTTTTTTCTTTCAGATATTGCTGACATTAGATGATGACTTGTTCTCAGTAAGGAGGGATCACATTCCAGTGTTTTAACCAGATTAATTATTGATCAATAATTTTTAAATCTTTAAAACGTACATTCCAATTCCTGTAATTTTTGGATTTGCCTGTTGGTCTATTACTATATGTGATATTTGTGATATTGATGGTTTGGTGTGATGCCACAGGTAAACATGGCCACTTCAGACACCTTGGATACGATGATACTAACTCCTCAGATACTAGGTTATCTGTATTTTTGGTTTTGCCTATTTGTCTATTACTATAGAGTAAAGAGATTATTTGTGATATTGATGGTTTCGGTGTGACATCACAGGTAAAGATGACAACTTAGAACACCTTGGATATGGTGACACCAACTCCTTAGATACTGTAGATTAATATAGGATTTTGGACTTCCACATATTAAAAACGGGTTTGATGCCTTTTGGTCTATCACTGTAGGTTGAAGAGATTGTTGTTTCTATTTGTGATATTGTTTTTTGTTATTGTTTTGATGCATTTTTTCCATTGCTTTTACAGTTTAAATGTTTATTGAAATTTGATTTCATTAATATAGTAAAGCATTTCTAGCTTTAAGATAAAGCATATATATATATATATATATATATATATATATATATATATATATATATGCATGTATAAATATAGTTATACCCACCAAATCACTTTTAAAATAAAAGTATACAGTCAACTCTCATTAGTCGAAATTGGCATGACCAAAATTTTGCTTAAATTGAAATGATACAAACAGTCCCGTCAGATTGCTATGTGTTTAAATCAAAATACTGAAATTAAAAATTTTTCTTCAATGGTAGTGACATATATTGTACATATAAAGCATTTTATATATGTATCTCAACAACATTTACCCATATATTGTACAAGTCACACAACATTTATGCATTTAATCTGTTTATGTTGGGGCAAACAGGCTTTGAAATGGGCCTATTCTCAAATGTATGATACAGTTAATCCAAAAATTGTATGTAACAAGGAGTTTGTGGAGGATAAAATGATGGGGGAAATCACATAATCATTAAGTCACAAAAATTCATATCTGGAGTATTTTTTTAAAGCTTTTTATTAAAAGTTAACAATTTTTTTGTGTTTATGTTTTTTTGAAGTTTTCTTGTCTTAATTTTCTAAAACTCTTTATCAAGTTTGCAAAATTTGGTCGAATGTTTCAACAGCAATGAATCAGCAAAGTATTAACCCGAGTTTGTTCGTTAATTTGTTTTGCAGTTATTCCTATTTGTTTTGCAGTTATGACTTGTGCATATATTTTGTGCATGGTTATGTCCCTTTGAAATTTTTATTTTTAATTCTTGTCCTTAATAATTCACTAGAAGTGTATAACATGTTTACAATATTCCTTTTACAATAACCCAAATGGGTTTGTTATTTTGTTTTGCAGTTATGCCCCTTTGTTTTGCAGTTAAATGCCTCCTTGTTTTACAGTTATGACTCATGCAATTTTTTATCTCCCTTTTAAAGTTTTCATTTTATAAAATTCTTAGTTTCAGTTTTTCACTAAAAAATATTTGCAATATTTGTTATACACTTATGACTCTTTGACAGTTAACCTGAATGGGTTTGTTACTTTGTTTAACAATTATGCTTCTACTTTTTTTTAGCTCACCTGAGCACGAAGTGCTCATGTGCGCTATTGGTATCAATAGAGGCAGCCCCTCTGTCGTCCATCGTTCGTCCGTCCACCCGTCCGTCAACAATTGCTTCAAAGGACTTCTTTTCAGAAACCTTTTCAGAAACCCCTGGTCACATTTTGTTTAAACTTGGTCAAAAGCATCTATAGAACATTGCCTTTCAGATTTGTGTTTTTGGTTGCCATATCTACCAAATGTGGGTCACAATTTTTTTTTTTTTTTTTTTTTTTTTTTTTTTTTACAAAATCATTGTTATGTGACATTATTTAAATTAATTGAACAATTTTTTAAAAATAATTTGCCATTGAATATTACAATTTTTTAAAAATATTTTAATCAATGTGTCAAATCTGTAAAGTCTTAAATCCGGATCTGAAAATTGCTCACGTGAGCTTTTGTTATGGATAGAAAGTCTGTCTGCCATCCATCCATACATCCATCAAAAGACTTCTCCTCAGACACTACTGGTCACATTTCATTCATATTAGTCAATAGCACCTTTAGACCATTGCCATTCTCATTTGTGTTTCTGGTCGCTTTGGCTACCAAAAGTAGGTCACAGTGACCTACATAGCTAAAAACCAAAACAATAAAAATAATGGTATCTGAAACCACTTCTATTGAGACATGTTATGACTTAACCAGGTATTATCACGACATACCAGTTACATTGAAACTCAGGTTAGCAAATTAGGGCCATCTTGGGCCTTGTTCGTCATTATGACTCCTTATTTTGCAGTTATGGCTCATATAAAATTTCCTTTTGGGAAATTCTTATCCTGAGTAATTCTCCAAAACTGTATATCTATTTTTTAATTGTGTCGATATAAGTAAAATATTCTTGACTGGGACGTAACACACCATTACTTAACTCTCTCAACTCAAGTTTTTCAAAATTTGCTGAAAGGTATCAACAGTGATAGATCAACAAACTATTAATCCAAGTTGTTGTGCAATTATTGCTCATGCAAATTTGTCTTGTGATTATGTCCATTTGAAGTTTTTATTTAAGAAATTCTTGCCAAGGTATTCTCCATATTTATTTATTTGAAGTCTGCAAAGTTAATCAAAAAGCATCAATAGTGATTAAACAGCATATTATTGAGTTGGTTTGGCAGTTTGTTTAGCAGTTATAAACTTTTTGAAGCTTTCAATGATAAATTATTGTCTCAAGTATTCCTCCATAACTATTTATTAGAAGTTAATTTGCAAAACTTGTTGAAAGTAGCAATAACAACAGTGACATATTTTTTACAATTATTCTCACATTATGATGTATACAACAGAGAACCAGGAATATATTTGGAAATAAAAAAAAAACAAAACCAAACAAAAATTATTGGCAGTGGATTCTGATTATTTATTTATATATTTATTTATTTTCTTTGTTTTCCAAAAGAAACCAAAAATTTACAATTTTTAAGTTATTACTTACAGTTTATTGGCATGTTGTAAAGTATAATATTATTTAAAATTTACACATTAAAATATGTTAAAATGTAAAAATCACAATAAAGAAATATATTTTTATAGCACAGGAGTTAGTTGTATTAAATTTTCACCAATAACTTAAGATTTCACTCTGATTAGCCACGGTGTTATTGAACCATGTGTTTTTTTAAAAAAAAACATCTGTAAAATACACATAAAAACGTTTTATAGATTCAGAATTTATAATTGAGGCCTGTATTAATAGTTACGAACTTTCACCTCCTCCAGTTTTTATCTATTTTACCCTGCCATATTTCAGTCTCAAGTGCTAGCAATTTATTATGTATTGGCCCATTGGTCTTTAGTGCCCTCCTTCAGTTCCTACTCTACACAGCTCATTCAACAAAGGCCAGTGGTTTTCTCAATGTACTTTTCACTACTCTACAAAGCTCATTCCACAAAGGTCAGTAGTTTTCTCAATGTACTTTTCACTACTCTACAAAGCTCATTCCACAAAGGCCAGTAGTTTTCTCAATGTACTTTTCACTACTCTACACAGCTCATTTAACAAAGGCCAGTGGTTTTCTCAATGTACTTTTCACTACTCTACACAGCTCATTTAACAAAGGCCAGTGGTTTTCTCAATGTACTTTTCACTACTCTACACAGCTCATTTAACAAAGGTCAGTAGTTTTCTCAATGTACTTTTCACTACTCTACACAGCTAATTCCACAAAGGCCAGTAGTTTTCTCAATGTACTTTTCACTACTCTACACAGCTCATTTAACAAAGGTCAGTAGTTTTCTCAATGTACTTTTCACTACTCTACACAGCTCAATTAACAAAGGTCAGTAGTTTTCTCAATGTACTTTTCACTACTCTACACAGCTCATTTAACAAAGGTCAGTAGTTTTCTCAATGTACTTTTCACTACTCTACACAGCTCATTTAACAAAGGTCAGTAGTTTTCTCAATGTACTTTTCACTACTCTACACAGCTCATTCAACAAAGGTCAGTAGTTTTCTCAATGTACTTTTCACTACTCTACACAGCTCATTCCACAAAGGCCAGTGGTTTTCTCAATGTACTTTTCACTACTCTACACAGCTCATTTTACAAAGGTCAGTAGTTTTCTCAATGTACTTTTCACTTCTCTACACAGCTCATTCCACAAAGGCCAGTGGTTTTCTCAATGTACTTTTCACTACTTTACACAGCTCATTTAACAAAGGCCAGTAGTTTTCTCAATGTACTTTTCACTACTCTACACAGCTAATTCCACAAAGGCCAGTAGTTTTCTCAATGTACTTTTCACTACTCTACAAAGCTCATTCAACAAAGGCCAGTAGTTTTCTCAATGTACTTTTCACTACTCTACAAAGCTCATTCCACAAAGGCCAGTAGTTTTCTCAATGTACTTTTCACTACTCTACACAGCTCATTCCACAAAGGCCAGTAGTTTTTTCAATGTACTTTTCACTACTCTACACAGCTCATTTAACAAAGGTCAGTAGTTTTCTCAATGTACTTTTCACTACTCTACACAGCTCATTCCACAAAGGCCAGTGGTTTTCTCAATGTACTTTTCACTACTCTACACAGCTCATTTAACAAAGGCCAGTAGTTTTCTCAATGTACTTTTCACTACTCTACACAGCTCATTTAACAAAGGCCAGTGGTTTTCTCAATGTACTTTTCACTACTCTACACAGCTCATTCCACAAAGGCCAGTGGTTTTCTCAATGTACTTTTCACTACTCTACAAAGCTCATTCCACAAAGGTCAGTAGTTTTCTCAATGTACTTTTCACTACTCTACACAGCTCATTTAACAAAGGTCAGTAGTTTTCTCAATGTACTTTTCACTACTCTACACAGCTCATTTAACAAAGGTCAGTAGTTTTCTCAATGTACTTTTCACTACTCTACACAGCTCATTTAACAAAGGTCAGTAGTTTTCTCAATGTACTTTTCACTACTCTACACAGCTCATTCCACAAAGGCCAGTGGTTTTCTCAATGTACTTTTCACTACTCTACACAGCTCATTTTACAAAGGTCAGTAGTTTTCTCAATGTACTTTTCACTTCTCTACACAGCTCATTTAACAAAGGTCAGTAGTTTTCTCAATGTACTTTTCACTTCTCTACACAGCTCATCCCACAAAGACCAGTGGTTTTCTCAATGTACTTTTTACTACTCTACACAGCTCATTTAACAAAGGCCAGTAGTTTTCTCAATGTACTTTTCACTACTCTACAAAGCTCATTCCACAAAGGCCAGTAGTTTTCAAAATGTACTTTTCACTACTCTACAAAGCTCATTCCACAAAGGCCAGTAGTTTTCTCAATGTACTTTTCACTACTCTACAAAGCTCATTCCACAAAGGCCAGTGATTTTCTCAATGTACTTTTCACTACTCTACACAGCTCATTCCACAAAGGCCAGTAGTTTTCTCAATGTACTTTTCACTACTCTACACAGCTCATTTAACAAAGGTCAGTAGTTTTCTCAATGTACTTTTCACTACTCTACACAGCTCATTTAACAAAGGCCAGTGGTTTTCTCAATGTACTTTTCACTACTCTACACAGCTCATTTAACAAAGGCCAGTGGTTTTTTCAATGTACTTTTCACTACTCTACAAAGCTCATTCCACAAAGGCCAGTGGTTTTCTCAATGTACTTTTCACTACTCTACAAAGCTCATTCCACAAAGGCCAGTGGTTTTCTCAATTTACTTTTCACTACTCTACAAAGCTTATTCCACAAAAGTCAGTAGTTTTCTCAATGTACTTTTCACTACTCTACACAGCTCATTTAACAAAGGTCAGTAGTTTTCTCAATGTACTTTTCACTACTCTACACAGCTCATTTAACAAAGGCCAGTAGTTTTCTCAATGTACTTTTCACTACTCTACACAGCTAATTCCACAAAGGCCAGTAGTTTTCTCAATGTACTTTTCACTACTCTACACAGCTCATTTAACAAAGGTCAGTAGTTTTCTCAATGTACTTTTCACTACTCTACACAGCTCATTCCACAAAGGCCAGTGGTTTTCTCAATGTACTTTTCACTACTTTACACAGCTCATTTAACAAAGGCCAGTAGTTTTCTCAATGTACTTTTCACTACTCTACACAGCTCATTCCACAAAGGCCAGTAGTTTTCTCAATGTTCTTTTCACTACTCTACAAAGCTCATTCAACAAAGGCCAGTAGTTTTCTCAATGTACTTTTCACTACTCTACAAAGCTCATTCCACAAAGGCCAGTAGTTTTCTCAATGTACTTTTCACTACTCTACACAGCTCATTCCACAAAGGCCAGTAGTTTTTTCAATGTACTTTTCACTACTCTACACAGCTCATTTAACAAAGGTCAGTAGTTTTCTCAATGTACTTTTCACTACTCTACACAGCTCATTCCACAAAGGCCAGTGGTTTTCTCAATGTACTTTTCACTACTCTACACAGCTCATTTAACAAAGGCCAGTAGTTTTCTCAATGTACTTTTCACTACTCTACACAGCTCATTTAACAAAGGCCAGTGGTTTTCTCAATGTACTTTTCACTACTCTACACAGCTCATTCCACAAAGGCCAGTGGTTTTCTCAATGTACTTTTCACTACTCTACACAGCTCATTTAACAAAGGTCAGTAGTTTTCTCAATGTACTTTTCACTACTCTACACAGCTCATTTAACAAAGGTCAGTAGTTTTCTCAATGTACTTTTCACTACTCTACACAGCTCATTTAACAAAGGTCAGTAGTTTTCTCAATGTACTTTTCACTACTCTACACAGCTCATTTAACAAAGGTCAGTAGTTTTCTCAATGTACTTTTCACTACTCTACACAGCTCATTCCACAAAGGCCAGTGGTTTTCTCAATGTACTTTTCACTACTCTACACAGCTCATTTTACAAAGGTCAGTAGTTTTCTCAATGTACTTTTCACTTCTCTACACAGCTCATTTAACAAAGGTCAGTAGTTTTCTCAATGTACTTTTCACTTCTCTACACAGCTCATCCCACAAAGACCAGTGGTTTTCTCAATGTACTTTTTACTACTCTACACAGCTCATTTAACAAAGGCCAGTAGTTTTCTCAATGTACTTTTCACTACTCTACAAAGCTCATTCCACAAAGGCCAGTAGTTTTCTCAATGTACTTTTCACTACTCTACAAAGCTCATTCCACAAAGGCCAGTAATTTTCTCAATGTACTTTTCACTACTCTACACAGCTCATTCCACAAAGGCCAGTAGTTTTCTCAATGTACTTTTCACTACTCTACACAGCTCATTTAACAAAGGTCAGTAGTTTTCTCAATGTACTTTTCACTACTCTACACAGCTCATTTAACAAAGGCCAGTGGTTTTCTCAATGTACTTTTCACTACTCTACACAGCTAATTTAACAAAGGCCAGTGGTTTTTTCAATGTACTTTTCACTACTCTACAAAGCTCATTCCACAAAGGCCAGTGGTTTTCTCAATGTACTTTTCACTACTCTACAAAGCTCATTCCACAAAGGCCAGTGGTTTTCTCAATTTACTTTTCACTACTCTACAAAGCTTATTCCACAAAAGTCAGTAGTTTTCTCAATGTACTTTTCACTACTCTACACAGCTCATTTAACAAAGGTCAGTAGTTTTCTCAATGTACTTTTCACTACTCTACACAGCTCATTTAACAAAGGCCAGTAGTTTTCTCAATGTACTTTTCACTACTCTACACAGCTCATTCCACAAAGGCCAGTGGTTTTCTCAATGTACTTTTCACTACTCTACAAAGCTCATTCCACAAAGGCCAGTGGTTTTCTCAATGTACTTTTCACTACTCTACAAAGCTCATTCCACAAAGGCCAGTGGTTTTCTCAATTTACTTTTCACTACTCTACAAAGCTTATTCCACAAAAGTCAGTAGTTTTCTCAATGTACTTTTCACTACTCTACACAGCTCATTTAACAAAGGTCAGTAGTTTTCTCAATGTACTTTTCACTACTCTACAAAGCTCATTCCACAAAGGCCAGTGGTTTTCTCAATGTACTTTTCACTACTCTACACAGCTAATTCAAAAAGGCCAATGGTTTTCTCAAGGTACTTGCCATTCTTCCAAAACTATTAAAGAAGCAATTGTTGTTTTCCATGTGTGAGGTAGAACACAAAACACGATCCAATATGATCATTTACTAGTACAAAGCAGCAGGAATCTAACACAAACTAAGACTTTACAATTTTATGTTTTAAACTAATAGTGGACATTGCTTTAGTGGTCCAAAAAGAGTGACCACTTACAAGTAAAAACCATTAGACTAACCAACAGAATAGCAAAATGAGATGAATGGACCTTAGTTTTTTAAGACAAATGGTTCTGCATTAGACCTTACATTATACTAATCCTGCTTAGGTAAGTGTTCTTTTTTTATCTTTCATTTGTCACAGAACTGAGTTAACTGCCTCACTGTATATAGTAACCAATGAAAAATCACCCCTCTTTCTTTTATTTTACACAAATATTAGTTCAGTAGTCTCCTAAAATGATTATGAGAGTTGTGTGTCAAGTAAAATTTTTCTTTCAATTGGCATCAGTATGCACTGATTAAAATTTTTTTATCCAAGCCCTGTACAGTACCTCTATAGAAGTCTTTATATTGTTAAATCCTAATATTTGTAATTCATTTTATTTTTGTTGACACCTGTTGTAATTCTGTTGTACCAAAAGTGATTCTGTGACATTAAATTTGTAATGTTGCTTAAGGTCCAGTCAGCAATTTATCAGATTTTTGTGACGAGAGCAAAGTCATTAAAGCGACTTTGATTAATCTAAAGACAAATTTATGTATGCACAATACTGGATTTGCCAATTAAAATTCCGACCGAAATATGAATCGGTTTTCTATTAAGATTTTACAACTTGACCGGACAGTTCTCGGGGGGTTTTTTGGTTTCATAAAACATGACTTCTCTTGGCAAACAAAAAGCTAGAAATAAGATTTTCATCTTTAAAACCATTTTATTTTGCACATAATGTCTCAAATGTATTTAGGCTTGTCTGGTAAACTTTTTAAATAAAATGACAACATAGAAATTAAAAACAGTGCTTTTGTACGAAAAAACCCAAAAATTCAGAGGTTTTGTCCCCCGTCATTGTAATATCTATATAGGAAAATGATTCACGATGACTCGGAACATTTAATTGGCAAATTGTCTATTGAGTGAGTTTTTATAATGACCTACTTGCACACATTCTAGGCAACTATTTGGTAAAGTGCTAGCACACTGAGTCAGTATGCCACAATAAATGTTTGTGATACCAATGATGCAATGATCACCTCTTGTTTCAGGCATTTTTATATTGATCCATGACTACATGTGTGAAAATCTGATTTTTGAAATTGATGTAGGTGATCAACAGTTTATAAAGCAAAGAACAAAAACACACAGTATGATTTAATAATGAATTTATTATTTAAATAATCTAGAGTATATATATTTTATATACCCATCACATTCGAAGCAAAACTGAAAAATTACAAAATATTAAGCTTTTGCATGAAAAACCATAAATACTTTTTTATAATAATGCAAAACTAGAACTCTAAGGGTAAATCCCCTCCCCCCCAAATATTACAGGGGCATAACCTTAATTTCCTTCTTTGGTATACTGCAACTTGAACTTGATATAATATACATTTGTAAACCAAGTCAAACGTTTTTACCTCGGAGAGCACAGCCTTATCCCAGTGAAGAAATGTACATCTTTTGAATCAATATAGAGAAGCTACTACACCTTAGAAAATAAAGTCCTGACCCAGAAAAGATATGTAAACCTTAGGAAATATTGTCCTGAACCAGAAAAGATATGTAAACCTTAGGAAATATAGTTCTGACCCAGAAAAGATATGTAAACCTTAGTAAATTAGTACTGACCAACAAAAGATATGTAAACCTTAGGAAATATTGTCCTGAACCAGAAAAGATATGTAAACCTTAGGAAATATAGTTCTGACCCAGAAAAGATATGTAAACCTTAGGAAATTAGTCCTGACCAAGAAAAGATATGTAAACATTAGGAAATATAGTTCTGATCCTTCAAGAGATTAATATCTTCACATAATAATTAGGGAAATAAAGTGCAGTATCAGTGAAGAGACATACACTTTAGAAAATATAGTCCTGACCATGTAAAAAGATGTTCACTGTGGAAAATTTAGCCCTGACTCAGGGGAGGGGAAGACTTACCTTACCAAGAACAGAGATGTATACCTTGGGAAATACAGCCCTGACCTCATGAAGAGAAGTTTAAATATAGAATGATTTCTTTATATAAACACATTCAAATTTCATGTAGACAGTGTCCTCACAGGTGATATTATTTGATTATATTTACATTGTGCTGGGATGGAGGTGAGGGTTGGACTTTATGTTATGGGAAAGGTGGGGGAGGGGGGATTAGAACGATAACAGAATGATTTCTTTATATAAACACATTCAAATTTCATGTAGATAGTGTCTTCACAGGTGGTGTTACAATTACATTAACATTGTGCTGGGATGGAGGTGAGGGTTGGACTTTAGGTAATGGGGAAGGTGGTGGAGGGGAATTAGAATGAATACAGAATGATTCCTTTTTATAAACACATTCAAATTTCATGTAGAAAGTGTCCTCACAGGTGGTGTTACAATTACATTAACATTGTGCTGGGATGGGGAAAGGTGGGGGAGGGGGGATTAGAACGATAACAGAATGATTTCTTTATATAAACACATTCAAATTTCATGTAGATAGTGTCTTCACAGGTGGTGTTACAATTACATTAACATTGTGCTGGGATGGAGGTGAGGGTTGGACTTTATGTTATTGGAAGGTGGTGGAGGGGAATTAGAATGATTACAGAATGATTCCTTTTTATAAACACATTCAAATTTCATGTAGATAGTGTCCTCACAGGTGGTGTTACAATAACATTAACATTGTGCTAGAATGGAGGTGAGGGTTGGACTTTAGGTAATGGGGAAGGTGGGGGAGGGGGGGGATAAGAATGAATACAGAATGATTTCTTTATATAAAGACATTCAAATTTCATGTAGATAGTGTCCTCACAGGTGGTGTTACAATTACATTAACATTGTGCTGGGATGGAGGTGAGGGTTAGACTTTAGGTAATGAGGAAGGTGGGGAAGGGGGGATTAGAATGAATACAGAATGATTCCTTTTTATAAACACATTCAAATTTCATGTAGATAGTGTCCTCACAGGTGGTGTTACAATTACATTAACATTGTGCTAGAATGGAGGTGAGGGTTGGACTTTAGGTAATGGGGAAGGTGGGGGAGGGGGGGGGATAAGAATGAATACAGAATGATTTCTTTATATAAAGACATTCAAATTTCATGTAGATAGTGTCCTCACAGGTGGTGTTACAATTACATTAACAATGTGCTGGGATGGAGGTGAGGGTTAGACTTCAGGTAATGGAGAGGAGGTGGGGGTGAATAAAAAAACAGATAAGATAATCAACTTAACAATAAGTACTGCTGTAAAAGCTTTTATATAACAAGGAGTAGGATGGAAGTGTAATGGGAGACTTAAACTAAAAGAAATCCTGTCTGTTTATGGTGAGAAAGATAATGACTGTGTTTACAGAGATAACTGAGACAAGTTTAGTCTAACAATGCAAACTATATATCTGACCATATCTAGATGTTCTTGTAGTCAATAACTACAAAATCTTCAAAACAACTACACATAAAAAGAGACTTTCTAGTCTTGTAGTTATGTTTTGTAAAGGTAAACCGTGAAATTAATTATACAAACACAGTCATCTATCTTGTAACTTTTTTGAGCACACCAATTTTATTATCTGCAGGAAAAGTATGCTTCAAGGAGAGATGAGTTTAGTAATAGTGTTTTACACTCCAGTCATGATTCTTACACTTGTATCAAAGCTGTCACTCCTGGGATGGTGGAGAAAACCGGGTGTGTTTGGAGAAAAAAATCAATCTGCAAGCAAACTGACAAACTTTCTCAAACTAGGATTTAACCAAGCAGGATTTGAACCTAGACAGTGAGAGGCACCATGCTCAATAAGCATGTGTTTTTTTAGACAACTTGAACCACAAAGGCCCCTGATTAAGAAGAAGCAGATAAACATTGGTTATGAAACAAAACAAAACCTTCTCCCTATTATCTCTGTAAACATGATTATCATGACGGTAGATCAAGTTACATAACAAAATATGTCTGTCATAGCAGTGATGGGTATAACAAACGAAACAAAACATTACTTCACAAACTTAACAAATAATACAAGAAATAAATATCAAACAAAAATCATACAGAGAACTTCAACGACTCAAGGTACCAGAAGGAGTATAACTCCATTGTTCAAAGTCTGGACCAAGCTGTTCACAGATTAATTGTATGAAATAAAGTAATGATCAAACACAGACTTTAATAACTCAAGGTACCAGTGTTCAAAGTCTGGACTGAGTTGTTCACAGATTGAATTGTTTAAAATAAAGTAATAATCAAACACAGACTTTAATAACTCAAGCTACCAGTGTTCAAGGTCTGGACCAAGTTGTTCACAGATTGAATTGTATGAAATAAAGTTATGATCAAACACAGACTTTAATAACTCAAGGTACCAGTGTTCAAGGTCTGGACCAAGTTGTTCACAGATTGAATTGTATGAAATAAAGTTATGATCAAACACAGACTTTAATAACTCAAGGTACCAGTGTTCAAGGTCTGGACCGAGTTGTTCACAGATTGAATTGTTTAAAATAAAGTAATAATCAAGCACAGACTTTAATAACTCAAGGTACCAGTGTTCAAGGTCTGGACCGAGCTGTTCACAGATTGAATTGTTTAAAATAAAGTAATGATCAAACACAGACTTTAATAACTCAAGGTACCAGTGTTCAAGTCTGGACCAAGTTGTTCACAGATTGAATTGTATGAAATAAAGTTATGATCAAACACAGACTTTAATAACTCAAGGTACCAGTGTTCAAGGTCTGGACCAAGTTGTTCACAGATTGAATTGTATGAAATAAAGTTATGATCAAACACAGACTTTAATAACTCAAGGTACCAGTGTTCAAGGTCTGGACAGAGCTGTTCACAGATTGAATTGTTTAAAATAAAGTAATGATCAAACACAGACTTTAATAACTCAAGGTACCAGTGTTCAAGTCTGGACCAAGTTGTTCACAGATTGAATTGTATGAAATAAAGTTATGATCAAACACAGACTTTAATAACTCAAGGTACCAGTGTTCAAGGTCTGGACCAAGTTGTTCACAGATTGAATTGTATGAAATAAAGTTATGATCAAACACAGACTTTAATAACTCAAGGTACCAGTGTTCAAAATCTGAACCCAGCTGTTTAAGATAAATTTATAATTAGTTTTAAATAGTATAATTTAAAACATGAATAAAAACAAGTATATAATTTTTAACTTGACAATTTTAAAATCAAAGTGATATTGTTTGATGAAAAAATGATTCTTTTTTGTCTTCTTTTACCAAAAAATTCACAAAACATTTGAATGTATGCAATTAACAATTTATTATTTATTAATTGATTGAACTTATTGAGCTTGAAGCATCTGAGTGTAGATGTGGCAGTGTCTATTAACAAAGGTAGATATTAATAATGTACACAGGTAACCATGTACACAGGTAACCACGTACACAGGTAACAATGTACACAGGTAACCACGTACACAGGTAACAATGTACACAGGTAACCATGTACACAGGTAACCACATACACAGGTAACCACGTACACAGGTAACAATGTACACAGGTAACCATGTACAAAGGTTACCATGTTCAAAGGTAACCACGTACACAGGTAACAACATACACAGGTAACCACGTACACAGGTAACCACGTACACAGGTAACAACGTACACATGTAACCCTGTACACAGGTAACCATGTATAAAGGTAACCACGTACACAGGTAACAACATACACAGGTAACCACGTACACAGGTAACCACGTATACAGGTAACCACGTACACAGGTAACAACATACACAGGTAATCACATACACAGGTAACAACAATGTGTTTTTGTTTGTATATCATTTTTCTTATAAAAATAAACTTGCTGTACACATTGCTAACAGATTGAAATAATACATTCAAGATTTTTTTCTTTCATCTCTTGAGGGTAAAAATATTGGCTAGAATCCCAGATGGGAAAAGATTTCCATTTCTTTCAATTCAGACGGAATAAAAAGATCTAACATCAGTGCTCATTTTAATCATCAAACAAGTTAAATTATCAGATGTCATCTGGGACTGTATGACATGTCATCTGGGACTGTATAAAATGTCCTATGGGATGGAACAAAATGTCCTATGGGATGGAACAAAATGTCCTATGGGACAATAGCAAATGTTTATGATACATTTTGATAATGTCTATAATTCAAGCTGTATATGTACATGTACACGTATATTAATAATACTTTTCACTGGCATCACAACGTAATGGCAGCCAACTGGGACTCAATCGTAAAATAGTTTAGCAATCTGGTAACGAATAATAAAAGCACCAATACTTCCAATAATCTAAAAATAAAAATAAATAAACGTATAATGGTATTGCTTAAGATGTTATTGCTGTTGAAATGTTGTTTAATGTCACATCAGCAATTTTTCAGCTATTTTTTATGAGAGCAAGGTTATAAATCTCTATGGATTAATCTAAGAGTGGAGTGGAGTGGAGTAATGGAGTTTTACGCCCCAGTCAAGATTCTTTCACTTATTTCGAGGCGGTCAGTTCTGGGATGGTGGAGGAAACCGGAGTGCCCGGGGAAAACCACCGACCTCCCGCTGGAGTCAGATGATCTCCCACAGAGCAACCTAAGACGTTGGTATTGCTTAAGAAATAATCAACAATTTTTATCATTCAATAATGTATAAACAGCAATCACCTAGTGATTCTTTCTGTTGTACAGTAGTGTATATTTGACAGTTGTCGTAAATGTTGAGCATTTCAATTTTAACATGACTAAAACAACGAAAAATAGTTAACAAAGACTCTTTATTCACAATAACAAGTTGTCCATATTAAAATGGGTATGTCATGTCAGATGAGTCTGTTCAACCAAATAAACAACTACTAGAATGATTAGTTTTATAATGGAGTCCCGTTATTGGAGGCCTTGATATGTTATCTCTATGATGGTATAATTATACATGATTTTTAATTACCGGTACTTGAAAAGGTCGAGTTTTTAAAAATTCTTTTTAAAGTAAATACAAATACCTTACCTGAAAAGTTAATAAGATTATGACTAACGTCCTCTCGTGAAGTGGACCAGTAAATTGTAATACAAAATTGAGCAGTGTTAAATTATTACATTCCATATAAAGTCCATCTTCTCCAATGTTTTCTTTTACCGTTACTAAGCGTAATATCCGTAAGACATTTAACATAAGTTTTCCTAAAGGTTTTAAATCTTTGGTTTTAAATCTAGAGTAACTGATTTCTATGTTTCCAGTTTCTTTATTAAATCTGAAAAAAGAAGACAAAAATTTATCACAATTTGTCAAAACTCTGAAGTTGTCATTTATGACAAAAGTCCATTGTCTTGATGTGAAATAAAAGTATAGATCTAAAAGAGCACTAAGCTTCATTGGTCCCTAAAACAAAAATCTGGCATCCAAAAATGACTCAATTTTATTTTTGATCTAAACTGAAAGGTGAGTAAATGCGGCTTTAAAATGTTCTCATTTATCTTACTTCTTGCCTCAAGACTTGACTCATATCATTTTGTAATAAAGAAAAGGCCAATATGAGGTTTTTTGAACTACAGAAATGACCATTTATTGGTGACTGTTTTTAGAGCTACGACCTTTTTTCCATGACCTTGGCAAGGTCACAGAAGGGAGCATGCTGGTTTTTCTACTTATCAGACAGAGGTCAGTGATCCCAATATGTGTTGGTCTTTTCTTGTTCTTTTTTCTTGTCTGAATGTTTCTGTCATTTACTTGTACTGTGTTGTTTTGGCTGTTGCAAAGCACATGTCTTTTATTTACAAATTCCTTTCTTTTATTTTACATATGTTCAATAAAATTTTGAAGCTCATAGTGCCTTGTGAGGGGGAGAAGTGGAGGGGAAATTTTTTAAATCTTAGATTAAAAATGGTGCATTTTCCAGCATTTTTGCCCCTTACAAAAACCAGTAAACAAATGTGGCTGCTTGATAACTTTGCCTCTTTGATTATCACCATAAGATTTTAAAAGTGGATTTCTTTTCATTTTCTTGAAAAATCACCCTGGATTTATCATAATACCCCCTACAGACTCAAGTTCAAATTTTCTTACATTTTTATTTCCTAAGAATATTAAAAAAAAAAAAAAAAAAAGATAGATCATTTTGGAATCACAATTTAAAAGACAATTTACATTATATAGCCTGAGCAGAATCACTACACCAACTGTTCTTTTACAAAAAAAAACCCCAAAAACTCATGCTGATAAACTTATAAGTCAAAGAGACTCTTCTTGCCTATTAAAGCATATTCTGAAACAGACAAAAATCCATTTTTAGCAACGTATGTGAAATTTCATAGTTCAAATCAATGCAAAAAGTATCATTTAAAAAAAATCATTAAAATGCAATAATAATAATAATAATAATAATAATAATAATAATAATAAATTTAAATTAAAAAATTTGCAACATTTACTGTATTTTCCTCTCTTGGGTAAAGTTGAACTAGATTATCTTTACGGGAACTGTGTTATAGATCTATAAATGTGTATAATGACTTACTTTGGTAGACGATGTCTTGGACAGTGTATAAATCTGAACAGCTGTGGCACAGAATATACAAAGTTAAATACTTGAGGTATAAAAAACAGTAACATGGTTTTACTAAAATGTCCTAAAATAGCTACTACTGCAAATGTCATTCCCGAGAAATAACAAAATGTATCGCCAACAAAAACTTGTGACGGATACCTGAAAAATAATTTTAAAAAAAAGAATTTACCAAAATGCTAAATTAAAACAGCTATGGAAATAAAAATAGTTAATTATAATAAACTCCATTTTTTTACCCTCTACTAAAAATTTATTTTTGACTGGAGAAAAAAAAAGCCTTTTGAAAATCTTTCCAAAAAAATAATTTTCAAAAAATTACAAAAAGAAGGCCACTATTACAAAATTGAAAAACAAAAATCAGTTATCAAATAAGCTGTTTGACCTCTGTTTGACCTCTGATATTGTACGACACCAAAATTGTTTGCTGACAAAATTTTATGATGCCTAAATTGTATGATGTCAAAATTGTATGACGTCAAAATTGTATGACGTCAAAATTGTATGACGTCAAAATTTTATGACATCAAATTGTATGATGTCAAAATTGTATGATGTCAAAATTGTATGCTGGATATTTGAAGTTGTATTTCTTACTATTTCTTTTAATTTGTGGTACATCATTTTAGAAATAATGAAGAAAACTAAATTGCTTCAGTAGAACATCATCCTTTTTGCCAACCTTGAGATCTCAGAATAAAATTTGTCATAGTAAGATTTTTCAAGAAGTCTTTGTGATCAGGTTGATCTGTAAAGTTGACATGTTTGTTACTTTGGCATCTAGACCTAAAAGCATGGACAAATTGTGAAAAAAACTGAGCTTTTGAAAAATGTTACTTACCAGTTATGATAAAATAAAGCACTACAAACTGCTGTGTATGGTAAAATAAAATAAATACTAAAAACATGTGCCTCTGTACAACAGCCTGAAAAACAGAAAAAATATATACTGAACATGATATGGCTTGTGACAAAGGAACCATTCTGAAAAAAATTAAAAAGACTGGGGAAAAAAGTTGTCATTTAAATTACTAACAAAGATTTTCTACGATTCAGACTAGTACCTCCTTTTTGACAAAACGTGATCTCTTTATGAAATTTTTCTTAAAGTGTAAAAAATTCTGCAATGAAGTAAAGAAATTGTGATGTAATGATGAATTAAACTCTGTTTGAACAAATATTTACAAATATTAGGTCTGACCCAATAATCATGTTGAAATTGATACAAGAGCATTTTTTGAAAGAATCCAAATGTTCACTTGATATAGACTGACCAATATAGACTGACCAACATGATTTTACTTTTTGGTCAAATAGTTAACAGTGTACAGACTCTTCAGGACTTCATTTGTGTGACAAGTAAAATTTCTCGGGCAGAATGAATGGTTTTTCCACTATGCACCATGGTCAAGTGACTAAATTTTCTTTCTAAATTCCTGCATTTAGATGAGTATGGAGGGGTAAAAAATCATACCTAATAGCTGCACTTACCCCCAATCTCAGTAAAGTTGAATATAAGTACTGATATAGCTATAATTAACGACTGTCCACATTCTAAACCATTTATCCCAGCTAAAATGTTTATAGCATTGGTGCAGAAAACAGCTAACATCCCCATATAAAGGTAGTAAAAAAGACCTGAAATTATTAACAAAATGTATCAGAGTGAAAGTCACTCAGTCACACTAATTTACTCAGTTATATACAGTCACTTTGTAGAACTCCTTCACTCAGTTAAACAGACTCACTAACACCAATTAACTCAGTTATACATAGTCACTTTGTCAATCTCATTCACTCAGTTACACAACTCAGTTATACACACTCAGTCACACTAACTTGTTCAGTAATACACAGTCACCTATATGGTTACTCCATCAACCACATACACTCAGTTACTCTGACTCAGTTATACGCACTCCATCGAACTAACTAGCTCAGTTATAAACAGTCACCTATATGGTTACTCCATCAACCACATACACTCAGTTACTCTGACTCAGTTATACGCACTCCATCACACTAACTAGCTTAGTTATACACAGTCACCTATATGGTTACTCCATCAACCACATACACTCAGTTACTCTGCCTCAGTTATAAGCACTCCATCACACTAACTAGCTAAGTTATAAACAGTCACCTATATAGTTACTCCATCAACCACATACACTCAGTTACTCTGGCTCAGTTATACGCACTCCATCACACTAACTAGCTCAGTTATAGACAGTCACCTATATAGTTACTTCATCAACCTCATACACTCGGTTACTCTGACTCAGTTATACACACTCAGTCACACTAACTCACTCAGTTATACACAGTCACCTATATGGTTACTACATCAACCTCTTACACTCAGTTACTCTGCCTCAGTTATACACTCAGTCACACTAACTAGCTCAGTTATACACAGTCACCTATATAGTTACTCCATCAATCTCATACACTCAGTTACTCTGACTCAGTTATACAGACTCCATCACACTAACTAGCTCAGTTATACACAGTCACCTATATAGTTACTCCAATAACCACATACACTCAGTTTCTCTGACTCAGTAATACACACTCAGTAATAGTCTCAAAGTTACACTCACTCATACACACTTAGTCATAGTCACTACATCACACTCAGTATTACACACTCATACACACTAACTTATAGAATCACACACATTCACTCATTTATAGTCACTACATCACCCTCAGTAACACTCATATACACACTTAGTCACAGTCACTGTAATACTCACTAATTCAGAAACACCCATTCATGGTCACTACATCACGCTCAGTAATACTCACTCATACACACTTTGTCATAGTCACTCAGTCACACTCACTCTGTAAAACTCATTCATAGTCACTACATCACACTCAGTAACAATCACTCATACACATTTAGTCATAATCACCAAGTCACACACTCAATAACACCTGTTCATAAAGTCACTACATCACACTCAGTAAAATTCACTCAATAACACTCAGTAATAGAGTCACTTAGTTACACTCATTCAATAATACTCACTCAGTTATATACACTCACTGACTTTCATATACCTTCATATTACCTAGATCAAGCACTTGTTTTCCAAGAAATTCTCTGAATGGTTTAGGGACAACAATAATAGTGGAATCAAAATTTACAAAATACACCATGAGCAATGGTAGACTAGCCATTGTTGGTAGGAGTAACTTATGGCGCCATCTTAAATTCAACACGTCGTCAGCAAATCCCAAAAATATCATACAGCAAATGGATAAGAGAGCTGCTATATATTCAATATACTGAAAAATAAATAAATTACATGTATTTTTACAACATTTTTAGGTATAAAGTCTAAAATTTGGCTGTACTTTAATTGGCACCATAATTCCCATTACATCATAAACATGAAATTGTCCATCAACAGCATAATGAAAACAGCAGATGTCATTGAAAAGAAACTGCAATATTGATAAGCAAGCAGACTAACAAACTTTTTTTCAGAGAAATCTACCTGAATGGGATCTGAATCTAGTATGTAAGAGACACTGTGCTGTAGACCATTCTGTAGCAGTACCAACCCCGCACACACACACACACACACACACACACACACACACACACACACACACACACACACACACACACACACACACACAGCTTCTCTGTGTGTTTTTGGCAATGATCAGTAAATTAGAGCTCATAAGACTTTACACAAAATTTTTTAGCAACTTGTCAATGGTGCATGGTTCTCCCTGACGAAAGAAGATTTTCTGCATTATTAATAACACATGTTCTAGTCAGGAGCAGTAATCAGCCTCTTCTAAAGAGAAATACATGTTGGTCAGTCTGTATCTATATACTGGTTTATACATTTTTATGTATTTTTAAATACTCTAATATTCTTTTTTTTCAATTTTAATTTTTACTTTATTATTGGCTAAAATGTAAGAGAGCAAGGCAATTTTCACTTGATTCACTATACACATTAAAAAAAAATGACTAAAGCTCTAAAATTGTCTGGGGAATAAAAGGGAGATAATTACCTCATGATGCGGAAACCTTGTGGATTCATTATCAGACAAATGTTTATAGAATGGAACAGGAATAAATAAGAACATAATGATCAGGAACACTGCTCCACATATCACACCCAAGGATTCTGGACTGAAAATAGATATTAAAGTACTGAAAGTACTGCAAAGAAACAATAAATGAAAAATCAAAATCTGTAACAAACAAATAAGCAAATAAATTGATAAATTAAAAAAA
Organism: Tegillarca granosa; assembly: GCA_029721355.1. Lineage (NCBI taxonomy): Eukaryota > Metazoa > Mollusca > Bivalvia > Arcoida > Arcidae > Tegillarca > Tegillarca granosa. Next base: position 21,744,252 of record CM056611.1, on the reverse strand, counting down.
AATAAATGTCTGACTCTTTGGGAGAAACTGATAAGAGGTATATTGCAATACACCAATATGAAATATTTAATTTTGATACAGTACAGCAAGCTTCAGTAATCATAAATGTTCTACTAAATGCTAAACATGTTGACTGATTTTTATTACTATTTTTTTTTAGTTCATATGTTGTCTGTTATTGCAGATATTAAAAAGAAAGAACTTTATCTATATTTTTTTGAATTTCTTGTCAGTCATGTGTGTTATCTGTATAAACTGACATATCAAATTTACAAATTTATATGTTTATTTTTTTAAACTAAAGCAAATTATATCATCAGGGAAAGTTAAAAGAATTACGAATGAATGAATGAATGAATGAATGAATGAATGAATGAATGAATGAATGAAAAAGATGGACAAATGCATTTTTTTTAATAACCATGTTAAATATAAAGCTGACAATGTGAAAAATATATATTAATAATTTTATAACATGATAATGATTTGAATAATGTAATTATCATTTAATGGAATAAAGGTTTTGAATTTTATCATAATTCACTTAATCCAATGTGGCATTTCCTGTGATAAGGATAACATGTGTGCCTCAGGTGAGAATGTAATTATATACTCCAAGCTATTTCTTAATTACTGTCATAGCCCATCTTAAATTACATGAATAAATTCAACAAGTTCAAATAAGATTACCCCATAGGGAGATTAAAAGAATAAGCATAGGAAATATATTGATATCTATGTCAAAAACCCTGAAAGGTATTTCCTTTCAGCGTTTTGGACAATAAAACTATTTTACTCAAATGATTTATTGATTAGTAATATTTTGACATCAAATAAATAGAATTCATCATAAGAATGTCATATTTTGTAATAATTTTAATCAGTTTATTTAAAGTTTTTTTTTTTTTAATTAAAGATGATAACCATATTTCTGTACAACAACAACAACAATAATAATAATATGGACATTTTAAAAGGAATAAATGTTCAGGTCTCAAAACACCACTTTTCCCTTCTTCTTTTTTTGTTTGCATTTATCTGTAACATGATTAAAACCATTGAATCTAAGACATAGATGTTGTACCAAATTTTTACCACACAATTTTTACTGACCTGTTTAACTAGTTGTCCAAACTAAATTTCAATGGTGTCCATTTTTGTGGAAATACTTAGTATTTAGTACAAAGTACTAGCAGCAAAAACATGATGTCCATTCTGTTTAAATTTTTAAATCAGATTAAGTGTATTAAAGGAGATATGTTACTGGTATGACGTAACTACATGGGAGCCTCGATTTTTATTTGGATACTTAGAGATGTATTAGAAATTCACCAATATCTTCCTCATTTTGAAATGGAATTTTATGGAATTTTTGGCTAAAGCCATATTTAAGTAGGATGAATAAAAAATGTCAAAACTGAAAGGTACCCTTTAACTTCAAAAAGATTTTTTTAGTCATTTTGTACCATAACCAATTTGTACCATGACAATTTCCTACCCAAATTTTCCCAAGTCATATGACCATTTCATACCATACAGTATAATTAATAATTTAGTGATATACTACCAATTTTTTACTATTTACTTCAAATGAAAGAAAAAATTGTGATTTTTTAAATATTATATATCTTTTTTCTTCAGGGTGTTAGTTTAACTTTTTACTTCAAACATTAAAGACCCCACTTGTGATTGTAATGAATGTATTGAGGAATCAGAATTACTTGAATATAAGAAAAAAATAAGACTCAAGTCAATTCAATTGGTTTTATTGTAAACTTACAAAATTATTAATAGAAATGCAACGAAACATGTTTACTTGCCAGCAATACATACGTTAGAATTGTTTTTCAAGGAGAAAATTAGTATGAAATGGTAGGAAGAAAAGATGGTACATGGTCTCTAACATGGGAAAAATTGTAAAATGTAAGGCAGGAAATGACACCATTACAATATCATACTCATGAAATGTTAGCAATTCACTATGTCAAACAAGATGGTACAAATTTGTCATGGTATGAAATTTTTTTTAATGGTACAAAATAGTTATGGTACGAAATGACAATAATTTTGCGTGTGAGAGTATTTTCGTAAATTCTGAATAGAAAGTGTTCTTCTTTTTAGATCAAACAATCGTGCAACATGTCACAACACAGTTACCAGGTTACAACTATGGGTACTTTTAGTTCTAAATGTATGATGCAACTTCCTTTTTTTCTAACTAACACTTATACGACATAAAACTTTCACAGAAAACAGTTGCTATTTTTTAAAGTATTTAAATTTTGATTAAAAATACATTAAAAATAACTCTGAAATATACTAACACTTTTTCTCGGCTGGTTTTACTCATATCAATTCCAAACAGATTTGCTTCAATAAACATGTCTCTAAATTTAGGAATTATGTTGAAACAAACCAGAAATCCTATAAATGACATTCCTGCATTAGTCAGCAGGTGAATTTGGGTATCAGTCAATTCCATTTTGTAAAATATGTAAAATATTTAAAAACAAACTAAATTTCTAATATTTTGTCATCCCTTGTCCACCATGACAGTTAACGTGTGAATTCAGCAGATGGACGAGATTTAGTCGAGAATTGGAAAACACGTAGTAAAGTTTACGTTGATTGGTCAGAGTTAAAATGAAAGTACAATTCGATTGGTCATGTGTTTTCAATCCCTTTGCGCCAAATTTTCTACACAAAAAACCCCTGAATTTCGGGCAGACGGCACATTTCAATATCAGTTGCGAAGTTGTATTGATATTAGAAAAGAGTTAATAATGTCTGGTCGTGGAAAGGGAGGAAAAGCCAAGGCAAAGGCAAAGAGTAGATCATCCAGGGCTGGTTTACAATTTCCAGTCGGCAGAATCCACCGCCTTTTGAGAAAAGGAAACTATGCCGAAAGAGTTGGTGCAGGTGCCCCTGTTTACCTTGCAGCAGTTATGGAATATTTGGCCGCAGAAGTTTTAGAATTGGCAGGCAATGCTGCCCGGGACAACAAAAAATCTAGAATCATCCCACGTCATCTTCAGTTGGCTATCCGTAACGACGAAGAACTGAATAAACTTTTGTCAGGCGTGACCATTGCACAGGGTGGTGTACTTCCAAACATCAATGCCGTGCTGTTGCCAAAGAAATCTGGAGCCGGAAAGAAGTCATCACAGAGTCAAGAATACTAAACCCAAAGCCATCATCTCAGTTATATACAACGGCCCTTTTAAGGGCCAACAATGTTGTTAGAAAAGACTAGTTGTGATCATGCTCATTTCCCAAAAGTTAAAATATTAAATGTATAACACTATTATTAACAGTATTAAATGAAATGTTTCATATCAAGTTAAATCCCAGTTGTTGAATTTAAAATGATAATTGTGCTAAACCAGATTTGTGCTGTGAAATGTTTTTCAAATCTGAATAAAAGTTTTGTTTTATAAAACAAATGATTGTTCTTCTTGACTGATTTTATTCCCTGCATGTTCTTTTGGCAAATTGGTTAATATCGTTCTAACCTCTGCTGCATTAATTTTCATTTCTTCTCATTGACTGTTGCTTTGAAATGGTCATTTTTACATGCCATTGTAAACGTTTTTTTATCAAGATATTGTCCCTGTATCCAATTATTTCTTAATGATATGGTCTTGGTGGTAAGACTGCTAATCACTGCTGATGTTTGAATCCAACTTGGAATAAGGTTCTATAATGAGAAAGTTTGTTATTTTACTTGCTGAAAGTCGGTGGTTCTCTAGGTATTTTTCAAAGAAAATGAAGACATCTAACTGGCCAGGGGTTAACTCATGTTGACAAAACTTGAAGTTTGAATAAATATGTCTGGTTATTATTTTAAAGATCAATGATTAGGTTTTGCTTGTAAAAATATAACAAATACCAGTTAAATTTTGATGTGCCAGATGTGCACATTTCGGAAATTCATTCCTCATCAGTGACACTAAGGCCGAAAAGTTGAAAATAAAAAACATAAGCCAAACAGTTGAAAATGAATCTAAAGTTCCAAAATTATATAAACCAGTTTTCTAGCTAAAAATGATGAAAAAATATATTGTAAATGTTTTGTCAGTCTGCTTGCTGTTGGTGGGTGGTTTTTTCTGGACACTCGGGTTTCCTGCACTATTTCAGAACTGACTGACTTGATATAAGTGAAAATATCTCAACTGGGCTGTAAAACACTATTAAATTAATCCATCTCTTTTAAAGAAGGTAGTTTAAATTTGCCTTACGAAAAGCAACATAAGTTTATTATTTCAAGGTATCTGTGCAAATATCAGTAGCACAAATAAGTACTGAAGCTCCTCTTATTGCCTTATCTGGCATCTTTGTGACTGATATTGCGGTAACTGCTATAATTGGTAAAAACATGTAACATAGCCAATAAAGGTTTATTATTAGCCAGATTTGGTTCAAATTTAGAATGATTTATTGCTCAATAATATAAATAATGTGTTAATTAAGCAATATTGTTCGTTCCCTGAATAACATGCAAAAATAATTAATGACAGTGGGTTATCAGAGTCGATTTCTATGTAAAGGATATATTGTGCTGGATTTTCTTACTAGCAAGGAACCAAACATGTCTGCTGAGTTGTCTCTCTTGCAAGGTACAAAGATTTGAAAACATGGTCTGCTGAATTGCCTCACTAGTTGGATACAGGAAATGTTGTGCTGGACTGCCTCACTAGTAGGCAGATATCCTGGTCTGTTGGATGATCTTTGTAGGTAGATATAAGGTATGGCGAACTGTATTTTCTCCCTAACTAGGTACAGGATATGGTGTTCTGTATAATCTCATTAGCTAGGTGCATAATATGGTGGTTCTGTATTATCTCACTAGTTAGGTACAGAATATTGTGTTCTGTATTGCCTCACTAGCTTGGTACAGGTATGATATACTGTAGTCTCACTATCTAGGTACAGGATATGGTGTTCTGTATTGTCTCACTATCTAGGTACAGAATATAATATACTCTATTGTCTCATTAGCTAGGTACAGGATATGATACACTCTATTGTCTCATTAGCTAGGTACATGATATGTACACTGTATGGTCTCACTAGCTAGGTGGCCACTGCGGTAGCTCAGTTGGTAGAGTGCTCGCTCCGTAAGTAGAAGGTCGTGGGTTCGAACCTCGGCCGGGTCTGACCCAAGACTTGAAAGTGGGTAGTGACTGTTCTTTTCGCCAAGCACTCGGCATTACGAAGTAAAAGTCACAGTTCTTTGGGATGGGAACTTAAAATAAACATGGTCCCGTGTCATGGCAGGCATGGCACGATAAAGAACCCTGCTGTATAATGCCATCAGCACAATGCACAGGCAAAATTTCTGCACTTTCGCCTATAGCTGGCGACGTCTCGATATAAGTGAAATATTCTTGACTGGGACGTTAAACTCCATAACTCAACTCAACTCACTAGCTAGGTACAGGGTATGATGTTCTGTATTGTCTTACTAGCTAGGTACAGGATATGGCATTCTGTATTGTCTCACTAGCTAGCTACAGGCTGGGTGTTGTGATCGTCTCATGAACTAGGTACAGGATATGATATACTGGATTGTCTCACAACTTAGTTACATGATATGATATACTGCATTGTCTTACTATTAAGGTATATTATATGGTATACTGTATTGTCTCATTACCTAGAAACATGATATGATATACAGTATTGTCTTACTAGCTAGGTGCAGAATATGATATACTGGATTGACTCATTAGCTAGGAACAGGATATGGTTAACTGGATTGTTTCATGCTAGGTACATGATATAATATACTGGATTGTCCCATTAGCTAGGAAGAACAGGATATGATATACTGGATTGACTCATTAGCTAGGAACAGGATATGGTTAACTGGATTGTTTCATGCTAGGTACATGATATAATATACTGGGTTGTCCCATTAGCTAGGAAGAACAGGATATGATATACTGGATTGTCTCATTAGCTAGATACAGGATATGATATATTGGATTGTCTCATTAGCTAGGAACAGGATATGATATACTTGATTGTCTCATTAACTAGATACAGGATATGATACACTGGATTGTCTCATTAGCTAGGAAGAACAGGATATGATATACTGGATTGTCTCCTTAGCTAGGTACAGGATTATGATATACTGTAGTCTCACTAGCTAGGTACATGAAATGATATACTGGATTGTCTAATTAGCTAGGAACAGTATATGATTTACTGGATTGTCTCATTAGCTAGGTATAGGATTATGATATACTGTAGTCTCACTAGCTAGGTACATGATATGATATACTGTATTGTCTCATTAGCTAGGTACATGATATGATATACTGGATTGTCTCATTAGCTAAGTACATGATATGATATACTGGATTGTCTCACTAGCTAGGTACATGATATGATATACTGGATTGTCTCATTAGCTAGGTACATGATATGATTATTTGGGTTGCAGAATTTTCTATCTTGAAAATAATGTCTACATCAGTAGTGATTCTCTATGTGAAGGATTGAATGGTATACACAAAAGTAACTTAGGTTCATATGTTCTATGATTTGTCAGAATTGACCTCCATGATTTTTAGTTAAGACAACTAAATTAAGTAAAAAAATACAAGTATCAAACTTTAAGATAAATCATTTTTATTTTCTTTGAAAATTATCAAAAATATGTTTTCACAAACACAATGATATTGTTAGTAATATTATCTTTAATTTTACACTGTTTATATAACATAAACATATAACGACATGCACATACATGCTACAATAAACATGCAACATCTTTGCATTGAAAATAAGATTAACGCATATTGATTACAATATTAAATGTATAAATTTTCTTAAAGACGAACTTTCTGATGACTACATCAACCAAGAGGCTCAATCAAGATTTATAGCAGAATCAAGATTTATAGCAGTTTGTTCTATAATCGTCAAGATCCTAAGGATGTTACAACTAAAATATCTATTATCTCTGAACAGTTAATTTACAGAAACAATCTGAATCAATATATTGTATAGTTTCCTTAATCTTAAATATTAACAAGAAGGCCATGGGCATTACACTCACCTGAAGATATGCCCAATATTGTTTGCAAAGTGCAATAGACAACATATTAAGTACAGAAACTTTAAAAGTTTCCTCAAGTAAAGAACTCCCACAAAACTTAATCAGAAATATATCCACTCACATTTCATTTATAAGTAGTTTACATAATATGCATGAAGTAACTTTAGTGCAATGAATAATTTCCAAATCATAATCAATTTCAGTATACTTATGCAGCTATGTCCTTGACCTTTGAACATATATGACCTCAAACCATGTATGATTGTCATGTCAATACCTACAATTTTCTAATATACATGCCTATGCATGAAATTAATTGCATTCAAGATAATTAATAATTTTAGTATTAGTATGTTGATATGACCTTGACCTTTGAACATATAACCTTAAACCATATATCAAAATGATCATCATGTCAATACCTACAATATTCTATATACATGCCTATACAAAAAGTTAATAGTTTTCAAGACAATAAGTAATTTAAGTCTTCTTTTGCAGCTGTGACCTTGACCTTTCAACATATGACCTTGTACCATATATAAAAATGATTGTTGTTGCAATACCTACAATATTCTAATATACATGCCTGTACAAAGAGTCAAAAGTTTTCAATTTAATTAGCAATTTAAGTCTTCTTCTGCAGCTGTGACCTTGACCTTTTATCATATGACCTTGAACCATATATCAAAATGATTGTCATGTCAATACCTACAATATTCTAATATACATGACTATACAAAAAGTTTATAGTTTTCAAGATAATTAGCAACTTATGTCTTCTTCTGCAGCTGTGACCTTGACCTTTTATCATATGACCTTGAACCATATATCAAAATGATTGTCATGTCAATACCTACAATATTCTTATATACATGCCTATACAAAAAGTCAATAGTTTTCAAGATAATTAGCAATTTGTCTTCTTCTGCAGCTGTGACCTTGACCTTTTAACATATGACCTTGAGCTATATATCAAAATGATCGTCACGCCAATACCTACAATATTCTAATATACATGCCTCTACAAAAAGTTAATAGTTTTCAAGATATAGTGACAAATATATAATTTTTAGCAATTTCCCCACTCAGTGCGTTACAATTTCCCAAGTTTGATCCCCATGCCTACCATTTGTGCAAATCTGAAAATAGATGACCTAAAGATATTATAAATGAAATAACTAAGGTATATCTCTTGTAGATTCAGAGGAGAAGATTTTTAAAGTTTTTCACTATTTCCCCCCCCCCCTTTATGGGGCCCCAAGGGGACATAACTCCTTCATTTGTGAAAATCTGAAGGGGCTTCACCCAGGCATGATGGTTACCAAGTTTCATTAAATTTGGCTCAGTGGTTTTGGAGGAGAAGATTAAAATGTAAAAAGTTAATGCACGACGTACCAAGACGGATAGCAATAGTCCACTCATATGCAACAAGGAACTCAAAGTCCATGGATTTGAATTCAAAGACAAATATATCCACCATGCAACCTAAAAGGGTCTTTTGTTCACAAGTGTTGAATTATTTGCAAAAAGGAACTCAAAGTCCAAGGATTTAAAATCAGAGAAACAGACTAATATTCAATGTTCAACCTTGAAAGATTCTCTGCACCACTGGACTAAAAATGAAAATAAAAGCCCCTAACAAAACAAATTAAGTTCACCTTTTCCATTTTAGTCATGAGTCAGAAAGGATGTTTTGTTCTCAATATTTGTCTTTAAACTAACTGATTGTAAGAATTCAATGACAAAGAACACATAGATTCATTATTTACGATACTCAAATGGTTGTATGAATTACAAATTACAACACTAATTTTTCTGAAATAAATCAGTACAGTTTATATTGACCTCATACAAAGTCATACCAAAATATCTGAAAATAAAGAACACATTTTACTCAAACTTGTTTAACAGTTTCTTCTTTCACAAAGTATGAACTATTTGATAACTGTATCCAAGACATACAGATTATTGTCCAAAGAAATACAGACTTAAAATTCATATCCCACAACAGACTCAAAATTTACAACGCACAAAATACAGACTCATACATGTTCATAATCCATGAAATAAATACAAATTTCATAACCCATGAAATACAGGCTCAATGTTTATAATCCATGAAATACAGACTCAATGTTCATAATCCATGAAATACAGATGCAATGTTCATAACCCATGAAATACAGACTCAAAATTCATAACCCATGAAATGCAGACTCAAAATTCATAACCCACGAAATACAGACTCAATTTCATAACCCACGAAATACAGACTCAATTTCATAACCTGATACTTACAGACTCAAACTTAATAACCTGAGAAATTGACTGACACTTTTCATAACTCAAGAATTTTAAACAAACATTTAAGCCCATGGAATATAGGCACTTTATCCCAACAAAATGTAGTATCACACTTTATATGTTTTTGACATTTTCAAATCACATTGTCTTTTGTTGAAGAACCCGATACATGTATTCACTTGAGAGAGGAAATTAATGAATATCTCCAAGGTAATAAACAATCACATTTATACACAGCCAAATATTTGTATGTTATAACATTTTAAGAGTAAAATTAACAACAATGTAAGTATTTTGTAAACATTCTTTTAATCACATGACAAGTCAAGTAGTCTCAAATAGCACCATATTTATATATTTCTGAAAAACTGGCTGGTAAAAAAATTTGAATATTTGAAATGACTCTTTATGTACTACTTTTAGATTAGTTTCTATCTTTTTCGGGTAAGAAAATAAGTCTCTTAAAAATACATTTGGTAATTGTTTTTGCTGTCTTTGATTTTAAATGACGACTTGACCGACCAAGGTATTTTCAAACAAACTGGCCAACCAGTTCAGTTCATGAACAGACACACTTTTTTCTCAATGCCACTAATTACATGCATTTCAAGCTTAATTAAACATCACGATTCAATGACAGACATGAATGTGTGTTGCAATATAGATGTTTTTCTGTTTTTAAAAACACAATATGCTCCAATATAATTTTTTATTCCATCTGTGAGGTACACGTGGTCATAGATAGATATTTTATTTATAAATGTTAGGGTATGGGTGACCATACAGGTGGCATTATTTTATCCAATCTGTGAAGGTACAAGTGGCCATGCAGGTGGCACTTTACTTATTATTTGATTCATCTGCTTTTTAATTTTCACAAAATGTCTTTTAAACTCTAATCCATCACCCTGAAATATAAAAAGAAACCTAACTAGTAAGTCCAAAAAAACCCATAAAGATTTGTCTAAATAGATATGTACCTATTTTATAAAAGCTTATAAAAAGCTGAGGGTGGTGAATCTCTTTTATTTGTTTTAAGTCAAGCCTCGGCTGTTCTAAAATACATTTAACTTGTTATCCATAGCTTAAACAAATTTAATAAATAACTTAACCAAAAACTTAGCACATTTCTCTTGACCACAACAAGTCCGCTATGTCATTGGTCTCAAAATTAAAAACAGGAGAGACAAAATTTTCACAGATTTTCTCCTGGAATTTAAATCCAAGTCCAATGATTTGTACTAGGTCAAAGATAAAAGCACTTAAACTTATTGTTTTTATAATTTATAGGTTTTTTTTTACTAAAAACTCAAAAATTGCATGCCATAATAATCCCATAAAAAAATCTCAACTTGCAGACAAGAAATTATTACGCGAAGTCTTTCTTTCTTTTCTTTTCTTTTTTTATTTCTTTTTTTTTTCCTTTTTTTTCTTTCTTTTTTTGGTTGAGAAATTTAGTGGCCAGTTTATGAAACAAACAGATCCTGGTAAACTGGATGAAGTTTAAAAGATCTTAGTCATTCTAAATCAGTCAAGAATAAAATGTCAGAGACTTGCGGATTTTGTTTGTTTGTTTTCCTTTTTCTTTCTTTTTTTTTTTACCTTCGACAATCTGAAATCCAGCAACAGATTTTCTCCCATCTCCAATATACAAGCTTTAAACACCAGAGGCATCTTTCTTCTGTCCATTGTTATTACTGTCACCTGCAGAATATATAATTTATACAATTTCATAATTATAAAAATCTGGTTGTTAGAAAAACACAAACATACAAGGAATTTGTAATGGAAAAACAAGCAGAAATGTATTATGAAATAGCCAACACAAGCAAGAACATAGGTCATAACAATCATCTAAAATCTATGTATAGAAAAAATAGGAATTCCACAGATTTAAATGTCTCGCCTGGTTAGTTTTTGATCAAGTAGAAAATAAAATACTTTAACATAAACTTTTACATTTTGACATGCCGCTGCCATCACTGCCACCTACAAAGACATGGGAAAAGTCTCACCTTATGGCAATACCAAGCTCAACAAAATCATATCAATTTCTTGACTGATTTATTTAAAATTTATCATTCACATTTTTCTCAATTTTCCACTGACACAGTCATCACAGAGTGAGTATATAAGGTATTCTTTTTGCCAAGTCTTTCAAAATCTCTTCTAACTTTGCAAAATTGACTGATACATTTATGACCCTACAATAACTTTTTATCATGAACGTTTCTTTTGGAAAGTGAAAATAAAAAACACTAATCCAAGTATAAATAACCTTTTCCAATTTCAAAAAAAATTAAGAAACAGAGAAATCATATGTTGATATGATGCCAGGATCCCAAGCTAATAGCTTAATGTTTTAAATTACACTTCCGATATTAAACAGTTGACATTTATATTGTGAGAGTCTGTGGATTACATTTAAAAACTATCAATTTCTTCTTCATCATATTACTGACACTAAAAAATTTTGCACTTATAATGTGTGTATGACTTTATAGTGAATCACTGTACACTCAAGCAATAACAGATTACTAAGCATGTAGAATAGGACTGATTTCTGGAATCTTAAAAAAAATCAATTTGTAGATCAAAAGTGTAAAATCAATCAGCATTCAGTCCTGGAATATTTAAAAAAATCTACTTATAGATTAGTAGTTTAAGATCAGCTAAGTGGTTTCACATTTTATTCTTTATACAGGCTTGGTTACATTTACAGATAGGTGGTTTGACTTTATATCTTCATACAGGCTAGGTTACATTTATAGGTAAGTGGTATCACTCTCAATCTTTATACAGGCTTGATTACATTTAAAGATAAGTGGTTTCACTTTATATCTTCATACAGGCTAGGTTACATTTATAGGTAAGTGGTATCACTCTCAATCTTTATACAGGCTTGATTACATTTAAAGATAAGTGGTTTCACTTTATATCTTCATACAGGCTTAGTTACATTTATAGGTAAGTGGTATCACTCTCAATCTTTATACAAGCATGGTTACATTTACAGATAAGTGGTTTCACTTTATATCTTCATACAGGCTTGGTTACATTTATAGATAGGTGGTTTCAATTTTATTCTTCATACAGGCTTGGTTACATTGATAGGTAAGTGGTTTCACTTTTGATTTTTATACAGGCTTGGATATATTTATTGATAATAAACAAGTAATTTTACCATTCCGGGAGTATTTTTCTTCCAGGTATAACCAAGTTGTTCACATAACTTTTCTATTTCATTTATAGTAGCCTCTTTATCAGTCTTTACAAAGAATCTAGTCATTCTTCTAACTAATTTCTGTAATGGTGTCTAAAACAGAAAATTAACATTTTTTAATCTCAAATGCTATCATTGGTAGTAGGTTACATATTGCACCACAAAGTCACTCAATGAATCCAGTGATTTTACCATGGATGTTAAAAACTACCTTCTATCTTTCAGACTGGAAAAATCTGGATCATTTTCATCCGCTCAGAATTTTTAAGTTTATAGTAAAGATTTTATCTTGTGACAATATCTGACATTGTTTGTTGGCCAGGACAGTTTTAGACTAAATTTAACTCAAACCACACAGATTTATTTGTTCATTGTTGGCTTTCAGGGAATTTAAGTGGTAAAATTGAGAAAATTCAGACATATTTCTCCAGGAGAAACTACATGTACCTTTATTTGGTAGTAATTTAGGCAAACAAAACCACTGGAAGCAGTGGTCTGAAGTGGTTGCTTGCAAATTTTACTCTTTTAACTGACTAAATTTGAATCCAAATAGGATGATACTTGTGTGAGAAAATTTGTTAGTTTGCATGCACTGGTTAGATGGTTTTCTGAGGGAACTAGCATTTTATCCATCTATCATACCTGAAATCACTGAAACTGATGTAAGTGAAACAAGTTCTTACTGAATTATCAGACCATAATTGTCATGCAGTGTGCAACTGGAAAATATGACCACATATCATTGCAACATGTTTATCGAGTAGAGTCTTACAATTTGTCATTTTGTGTACGAATTGAATTTGAAATTAAAACCTTCAACAAAATTTTAACTGGTTTGTATAACAACATTATTTCACTTTACACATTTTGGCCCTAAATCTGAAGAAGAATATGGTGTAAATATAAATTACTTGTGAAGATCCTGGTGTTCCCTGGAACTGACTACTTAACAACATATGATCTGGATGAACAGGTTGTGAAAAACTAAATATATGACTTAGATCATTTGATGATGACTCTCCAGTGCTCTCCCCTTGGCTATCCAATCTTTGTCGAGATTCTGGCTGTGAACAGGATATCCTTGAAAAGTCACTAAAATATAAATAGTCAAAAGAGGATTTTAAATAGGATTTTAAATGTTATACAAAATGTATTAAATAAGCTGAATAAATCTGTTCTTAGTTTGTTGTGGAATTTGCATAACACTTGTAACATGTTTAACAAGTTAAAGCTGCATAGGAAAAAAAATAAAACAGTGCTGATCTACTTAATGATGTTCCTAATGAACAATGTTACATTTGGTTCAACAATAAAAGACTGAATATAGAAATAGCAGAAATTTCCCAGCGAGATGTTGACCTGGGATCTAATTTTAGAACATGGTTACATCATACAAAAACCAGGTCGTTTAAACACAACTTACATAACGAAGAAATACGATAAATTTAACCCAGAATTTCATTTAATTTGTCATTTGTGACTTTGCATGGGATAAATAACATCATTGCAAATACATTTTGTTATCAATGATGGACAATCAATACAATTTGTCTGGTTTCCCCCTTGATTCATTAGAGTCTGTACATCATTGCACATGCCCAAAGCATATAACAATCATCCTTAAAACAAGTGACCAACCCGTTAGAGGATTCCTTTTATTTACAGCTAATAGGAATGCAATTTTAGAAAATTAATCTCAAGGATCATGATTAGAAGGTATTTTCTTTAAAAAAAATATATTTTAGTAAATCAAAAAAATTCAGAAAATTGAAAAACTTAATGCAGCTTTAAGTAAATTCTATATCATATTAACAATCATGTAGGATTCTTTTTATTGTACAGTTAAAACTCTAAACCTTTCATTTATATAACAGAAAATTTGCTCCTCAACCTCAATACAAGAAAACAGTAAAACAACAACAATGAACACAAATCTCGAAACATAAAAAATTATATAATTTTATGTAACAAAAGGTCAATGTAAGTAGCCCCAAAGATAGGAATGATATTAAGTTGTTCCATGAATAATTTGTTGCAACTGAAAAGGTGAACAAGTACAGATTTTTTCCTCTATACCAATTACACTTGGTATAGTTATATATATTTGTAGCTTATACAATGTATAAGGGTGTTTCACAGGTTTTTGTCAGTTATTAATGCAACTAAATTAACTAATCGTGCTTCCCTCATTGAAGGATTAAACTGTGGTCATGTTTGCACCAAGTGGGTTGTAGTTTATATTAAGAAAAATTATTGACTAACTTTGATTAGCAAGCCCCTGATGATATATATAAATTACTAATACTTCAGTCTAGCCAAGGAAAATATTCACTCTCCGTCTGAAATTTTACTGGGCAAAAACCTAAATTTTACAGTTTCATTTATCAAATACTTTTATCATTTTTTTTATATAACTGAACACTCATTGGGCACTCAAACCTCTCTTACCTTTCTGGAACTGACTACCTCAAAGTGGGAAAAAAATTTTGATTATGGAATTAATAGACATTGTTCTACTCTAAACAACCAATGATAGGGATAAATCGTTGTCAAAACAAGCAAAATAAATACATGTATCTTACCTGTCATTATTGTGAGCTGGAGGAGACAGATCGATTCCGGAACAGACACGCTTGAATGGACCTGTTCCTGATGGTGAGTCTGAGGGTGAACTTGAAGGAAACCTGCTCCATTGTCCTAATAAAAGATTTAGAATGAAACGTATTAAAATACATAAACAATTACAAGAATGATCAAGTACCCTAGAGGAATGCATTCACTGTTGTTTGTGTTATATTCTTGACACAGTCAAGAATACTGAATGTCCTAACTATATCTGTTTTGTAACTGATATGACCAAACAAATTACCTTTTTTCCTTTGCTGCAGAAACATTTAAGCTTCATTTTGAATAGCTGATTGTAAATCAAAATTAGTTAGATGTCAACAGATGTTTGGCCAATGAAACACTTTTTTGATGGAAGTTCATTTTTGCAATAACAAAACTCCTTATCAAACTGATAAGTGTATTGGTTTTATGAGCCAGACACATTAGATGTATTGTTATATCACTGTAGTAGCTCAGTTGGTAGAATGCTAGCTTCATACATGTATGTCAAGGTTTGAACTGGCCAAGACTTGAAAATTGGAAGTGACTGTTCTTTTGCCAAGCACTCTGAATTTAGAAATGCATGTCACAGGTTCCTTTGAATGAGACCTTGAAAACCAGACCTGCTAACTCCCTGGACAACTATTCAGTAAGATCAAGGACATTTTTCAGTAAGATTGAACCAGTTTCAGTAAGATTTTACAAAAGTCAGTTTTCTCCATAATCTGCCAGATTTGTTTCGCGTTTGCTCATTTTTGAGATGTAACAGTTACCGCGAGAAACTTTAAAATCACACAGATGCTTGATTATTACACTTCAGAATGTCTTTGAAATGCTTTACTATCAAACGCTCTTCCGACTTTGTGTAACAACAGTGATGGCTGGCTATCTTTTTAATACTTTATTGTAATCTGCATGCCTTAAAAGCGTTTCCAGAACAGTTTTCTAAAACATGGTTTGGAAACATAAAGACAATGAAGGAGAATATCCGGAAAAGATAAAAATCGGAAGAAAACATGCAGTATCTGTACAATCAATGAATTAAAAATTTTTGGCAATTATCAGTTAGACTTATGGAAAAAATCGTAAGGGTTGGCAGGTCTGGAAAACCGATGCTTTGTGTCAAGGCAGGCATGGCACACTAAAGATTCCTCCCTGCATATAACTGCCATAAGCTTACCGCAAAGGTAAAAAATTTCTGCCACTTTACATATAGCTGGTGATATCTCAATATAAGTGAAATATTTTTGACTGGGACATAAAACCCATTAAATCAAATCTATTTTAACTGATGGTTGTTAATTCAACCATATACTACAGCAATCCAGCGAGGATAAGAACTCACAAATTTTCCATTATAATACATGTAGAATGAATCCCAACTTTTTAGAAAACAAAGAACACTGAGATATTATACTACCTTTATTGTACTTGTTAAAGTTTTTATTATACCACTGGTGGTTCATCAACTGTTTTATTGTGTATCGCTTTGCTGGATTCTCCACCAAAAGTTTACGTAATAGTGCTACAAAAAATAAATATTTAAAAAAAACATTAGTTTAAATATGTACACTAATTTAAACATAGAAAAATACAGTGTAGTAGAATTGTATTTTACACCCATGTCAAGATTTCTTTCACTCATATCTAGGTTAGGACTTGGACTGTGAAATGTCTTAATATAATTGAAATATTCTTGACTGGGACGTTAAACAGTATTACTCAACTCAACTCAATTCAAATCTTGGACAATGAAGGCAACCTACAGAAAATCAATGACCTTTCACAAGTGAACTAAAAACTGTCTGAAACTGACCAACAAAGTGGGACTGCAGGAGGCACTGTTGTGTATCAGCCATCAAACCCCTTGGTCAAATAAAGCCATATCTGAACTCTTTGGTCAACCAAAGCCAGTCAGTTGACAGTAGGTAGAATATGGCAAGATGTTGTGAATCATGCATCCAGTAAATTTAATTCAGTCAACAAAATGTCTTACAAAGGGCGAGGTTATCTATCTTGTTCCAAGGAGACAAGGTTATTTTACAATCCTTCCAATCACAGTACTCCTGACAACCATAGGTAGGCTCATCCCATGGTAACTCTGAAATAAACAAGAAATAGATTGATAACAGCACTGATACCGGTAACCCCCCCCCCCCCCCACACACACACACACACACAAATATAAAACAATCTACAAAATGCAACTACATGTATGTTACTCAAACATAATTTTCTAAATTACAGGTACTTTTGAAATCATAAAGACAACATCAAATAAAAAAGATTTTTTAAAGTGCATGTAAGAATTTCTATGCTGACGTATCTCTATATGACTTCAATCACTTTTGGTATTTAAAAAATTTGAAGTTGGAGTAACCATAAGTTGATTGCAAATAACTAACAAATTCTTAAAATAAAAACCATTTAGTTACCTCCAGCTAGTAAAGCTACAAGTATGATAGCACATGACCAAATATCAGCAGGTTCTGCATGGTATGGTTTCCGTGGCAACACTTCTGGAGCAACATACGGAACTGTTCCACAGCATTTTTCTAATAATCTTTCCGTTCCCTGATATCTAAAGACAGTTGCCAGTCCAAAGTCAGATATTTTTAAATTATCTGCAAATATCAAAATTTAAAATCAATATCTTAATGTTGTTGCAAAACCTATGCTAAAATTTTTTTACCATTTTAAACAATATTACTGAAATTTAAATAAATGTTTAAATGTGAACATTTGAATATTCTTTCACTTATTATGCAGTCAGTCCAGAAATGGTTGAGAAAACAGAGTGCCTAAAAAAATCACCAACCTTTGGCAAACACACTAACAAACTTTTCAAACACTAGGATCTGCCTGAGTGGGATTTTTACTGAGGCAGTGAGAAGCATCTGTTTGCCAGGGTTGTAAAAAACACAAATGCCACATGGACTGGGGAAAATAATACAATACTACACAGAAATTTTAGGGGCATAAATTAAGCATATATACTTACCAAAGTCATCTAGAAGTAGGTTTTCTGGTTTCAGATCTCTATGTGTAATACCTCTACTATGTAAGTACTCCTGTAATGTAGAAATTAAAAATTTAAGTACATCCAGATTACACAGTGTCACCAGACTGGTGTTTGTCCAAGTAAGTACATCCAGATCATACAGTCTCATCAAACTGGTGTTTATCTCAGTAAGTACACCCAGATCATACAGTCTCATCAGACTGGTGTTTATCTCAGTTAGTACATCCAGATCATAGTCTCACCAGACAGGTGTTTTTCTCTGTAAGTACATCCAGATCATATAGTCTCATCAGACTGGTGTTTGTCTCAATAAGAACATCCAGATCATACTATCTCACCAGACTGGTGTTTGTCTCAGTAAGTACATCCTGATCATACAGTCTCATCAGACTGGTGTTTATCTCAATAAGTACATCCAGATCATACAGTCTCACTAGACTGCTGTTTATCTCAGTATGTACATCCAGATCATACAGTCTCATCAGACTGGTGTTTATCTCAGTAAGTACATCCAGATCAAAGAGTCTCACCAGACTGGTGTTTATCTCAATAAGAATACCCGATCATACTATCTCACCAGACTGGTGTTTGTCTCAGTAAGTACATCCTGATCATACAGTCTCACCAGACTGGTGTTTATCTCAGTAAGTACATCCAGATCATACAGTCTCACTAGACTGCTGTTTATCTCAGTATGTACATCCAGATCATACAGTCTCATCAGACTAGTGTTTATCTCAGTAAGTACATCCAGATCAAAGAGTCTCACCAGACTGGTGTTTATCTCAATAAGAATACCCAGATCATACTATTTCACCAGACTGGTGTTTGTCTCATTAAGTACATCCTGATCAAACTGTCTCAACAGACTGGTGTTTATCTCAATAAGAACATCCAGATCATACTGTCTCAACATACTGGTGTTTGTCTCAGTAAGTACACCCAGATAATACAGTCTCACCAGACTGGTGTTTGTCTCAATATTTACATCCAGATCATACTGTCTTACTAGACTGGTGTTTATCTCAGTAAGTACATCCAGATCAGAGCCTCACCAGACTGGTTTTTATCTCAGCAAGTTCATCCAGATCATACAGTCTCACCAGATTGGTGTTTGTCTCAATATGTACATCCAGATCATATTCTCACCAGACAGGTGTTTATCTCAGTAAGTACATCCAGATCATACAGTCTCATAAGACTCGTGTTTATATCAGTAAGTACATCCAGATCATACTGTCTCACTAGACTGGTGTTTATCTCAGTTAGTACATCCAGATCATACATGTTTATCTCAGTAAGTACATCCAGATCATACAGTCTCACAGACTGGTGTTTATCTCAGCAGGTTCATCCAGATCATACAGTCTCACCAGATTGGTGTCTCAGTATGTACATCCAGATCATAGTCTCACTAGACTGGTGTTCATTTCAGTAAGTATATCCAGAACATACAGTCTTGCATATGGCCTCCCACACTTGATGCAGATACTCTACCACTAAGCCACCAGGGCTATTAAGGTAAATCATAAGTTTCCAGTATTAACAAACTTGCCACACTGTAAAAACCGTATACTATAAAATCTCTATAGATTTAATTCCTACACTGTGGTCAAATACAGACCTCAGACCTGAGGGTCTTCAGGCCATAGCCAGTTTCACCACCTACATGTACATGTATATTTGAATTCAACTTGGGCAGATACTATTGAAAGAAAGGTCTGTTCACCTGACAAAATATTTTTAGGATTCAACCTTTACCACCACTATCACAGATCTGACCACCTTGATATACATGTAAGTTAACAGAGCCATCAGTGGAGGCCAATGAAAAGAAAAATACTTTCTCACTTGCAAAGGGCCTAGATCAAAACCTTAGTGGTTTTTAAGAGTAATGCCTTTACCACCTGGCCTCTCAGATGGAGTCTGCATAACTTACCACTCCCGTCATTAACTGTTTGAAATATCTGTTAGCATCTTGCTGAGGCATTCCAACATCTGGTTCTACAAGGAAAGATCGGAACTTTAACAAGAATAATTATAATACAAATAACAACTAAAATAAGAATGGGGTTTGAAAAGTTCTGGAATTACAAAATATCTGTGACATGGATAAGTTTTTTCTTACTCATACAACAGGTGGTGGTTAATTCTATTTTTCTTAAACTACACACAAGTGTTCAAATTTGGCAGGTACCTCTGTGGCTGAGTGGTCTAAAGCATGTGCTTACAGATCACTGCCTCGCACCGCCTGGGTTTGAATTCCATTTGGGACAGATCTTAGTGTAAGTCAGTTTGTCAGTTGGCTTGCTGAAGGTCGGTGGTTATCTCCCTGGTACTCAGGTTTCCTCAATCATTCCAGAACTGTCCACCTTGAAATAAGTGAAAGAATCTTGACTGGGCGTAAAACACCATTACTTCCCTTCACTTTAAGTTTGGCAAAGATTCTGTCACAATCAAAAATGTAAAAGTATCTTGTCTTTATGTCAAAATAAAAATTACAAACCTATCCTATCAAACAGCTCCCCACCACAAGCATATTCCAGAAATAAATATTGAAGTTTCCCATCTTTTCGGAAACCATAAAACTTGATTATAGTTTCATGATTAACCATCTTATGGACACAAATCTGAAATTTCAAACAAAATATTTTTATAAACAATTTAAAAATACTTTTTATTTTAAAACCTCAAACACTGTATATTTTTAAATCACAAAAACTTTATAAAGGTTTCAATCACAACCAACCCTTTTTATTTTAAAACCTCAAACACTGTATATTATTAAATCTTTTTTTACACAAACATACAAAAAAATTATATGTATGTTGAAAATATCTTTTAATATTCATAATATTTCAAGTTAAAAATCAAATCAGGTTATACCAAAACATTTAGTTTGCAGTGGCTATAATTATTAAATAAATATAAACATTCCGACAATCAATTCTTTACCTCTTTTCGGACATTTTCAGCTACACATGATGATTTCTCCAGATTTATAATTTTAACAGCCACTGCTTCTTGTGTGTCACTATTGACTGCCAACTTCACCCTAAAGTATACAAAAACAGAATATAAAGAAAATCAAAAATAGTTTCAAATAATAAAATGATTAATGAAAGAGTGAAGAAAAGTATTGGTAATCTACGGACAAAACAACATTCTTTCACTTACATATGACAAGTCATTTCTGAAATGGTGAATAAAGCTGACCAGTCAACAAAACACCAATATTCAGTAAGAAAACTGATGGATTTTCTCACATTTAGATCTACATGGGTAAAATTCCAACATAAGTGCCTATAGGCATTCTATCAGCGAGAAATTTATATTATCTAACTTAAATTTTTCTAACAATTCAAATAATAATTTTTTTAGCTTTAATGATTTATATATTATGTAATATTACATGCAGGAGTTTCTGGTTTATTGTTTCAAAAAATATGCTGGCTTTTATCTGTAAATGTGTGTATCATAATCCTTCTATTATATCAGATTTTTTTTTTTTTTTTTTTAAATCTGATCACACATATTATTCTAGTATCCAGAATTGTAAACTTATCCTGTTCTTATATCAAAAACTTTCAGAATAAAATAAAATATTTGTGTGAATACGTGAGTAATAGGAATGAATTTGGTTCATGATTAAATGACAAAGTGAACTAACTCTCCATATGCTCCTTCTCCCAGTGTTTGGACAAAGTCCCATCCCTCTACAAATGCTGTGACAGAACTCATCTGTTTTGTATTATCTCTTCCTTGACAAAGTCCTTCTGGTCACATGACTGTCACATGGGTCTCATCTAAAATTTACATAAAAATATACTTGCAGATTTATTACATTCATGTAAAAATACATAACATGTTCTGTTTAAATGAATGTTCTTTGATATTTTATGAGCCAATATCCTTCATTGCTTTCTTGTACAGTAAAATAGGCACTCCAGTTTTTTGCTCTGTAGTGGTAATAGTACCCAGATATTACAATGACTGGTGGCTTGCTGTAATGCCACTAGGCTACCCAGATATTACAATGACTAGTGGCTTGCTGTAATGCCACTAGGCTACCCAGATATTACAATGACTAGTGGCTTGCTGTAATGCCACTAGGCTACCCAGATATTACAATGACTGGTGGCTTGCTGTAATGTCACTAGGCTACCCAGATATTACAATGACTAGTGGCTTGCTGTAATGCCACTAGCCTACCCAGATATTACAATGACTAGTGGCTTGCTGTAATGCCACTAGGCTACCCAGATATTACAATGACTAGTGGCTTGCTGTAATGCCACTAGGCTACCCAGATATTACAATAGCTGGTGGTTTGTGGTAATGCCACTGGGCAATCCATATTACTATTTCTGGTGTACTAGTACAAACTTGCCACTTGGCCAAAATTAGGTGCTAGCCCACCAGCAGTTGCAGATGTTGCTGCCTACTACAGTCAACTATCACAACATTAGGTAAATCAGCAGCAATTTGGAAAGCAGTCAAGCAGTGACTTGCTCAAAGTCACAACACGTCAGTAAACACCACATCATTTGGATCAAGATTTGCTTCATTTCTCTTCTAAAGACATGCAGAAGCATAATGTGTTGGTTGTGTAGTAGTCTGGATAACTCAGTTGGTACAGCATTCGTCTATAAAACAGGAGATCCCAGGTTTAATCACTGGTCTTACCCTGCATTATTCTTCTTCCTGTTACAGTTTGGTGGCATCCTCAGAAGTGGTCACTGTGGACTGGCAATTGCAGGTCACATGAAGTCCATCACCATTTAAGGTGAGATTTCCCATAGGACCATGGGAAACTCAAGAATAACAAGGGAGGGATGTAGCGGTGTGGGAGCTGAGTTGGTAGAGGACTTATCTAAAGTATGGGAGGACCTGGTGCGGTAGTGTTAATTTTTTGTTTTATTAATAACCATGTTGTATTTTATTTCAGGTTTATTGATTTTCATTATTTTTAATAATAAATCTTTGTTTTGTTTTGTAGGTAAAGTCTGGTAGCTGTTATATTTTATAGTT
>CM056611.1:21690993-21715993 GCA_029721355.1 Tegillarca granosa | reverse complement strand
ATAAAGTGACATGGAAGCGCGCTCTATCGGCCATCAGGGATCATTTCTGGGACTTTCTCACAAAAACCTTTGGAGTTATTATCAACGCACAATTAACACGATTTAATAACGACGAACTTTTTGAAGTACTGTTTGGTCAAACAGCTCTTCTAGCCTTACAGGAACAAGAAAGCTATAGGTTTACAGATACGTGCTATCGGTTTGTGAAGGGCATATGTGCTGCATATTATAGGATGTTGAATCAGTCAGCAAATTAGGACTACAGTTACGTACTCTACAATTCTCCTGTATAGACTTATGTGTTTATGTGTTTAATTTATATTATGTTTAATTAGTTATTTTTTCTGTTTCTTGTATTGGATGTAATTTCATGCTGTACTATTTATTCATAGTCTTTTTAAAGAGGAAATAAAGAATGAATGAAACCATGAAACAATTAAGCATTATAAACTAACCAAAAGAGGGATGATTAAGAATCTCCACTGACACTAACCACACCCAGGGGCCTTGGTGGCTGAGTGGTTTGCAATTCAATTATAAATCAGAGTGTCTCTCATTGCCAAGGTTGGAATCCCAATTAGGCAAATACAAGGTGAGGAAGCTTGCTGAAGGTCAGTGGTTTTTCTGGGGACTTTAGTTTCCTCTGCAATCTCAGAACTGCCCCCTTCAATACCAGTGAAATATTTTGACTGTGACATAAAACACCAATACTCAACCCAACTTATAACCACACCACTGGACATGATTATAACCACACCACTGGACATGAACTTGCTGTTAAATCCTATGGCTGTTCAAAGTTGGGAGATCTTAATTTTAATTTTGTTAATATGTGTTTGTTTTATCTTATCTTATTCACTTATTTGTTAAATAAATTTTATTTTAAATGTTTAATGTTTTTGGTTGTATTGGTAATAATTTACATGTACATTTTCAGTTTCTTATCTCTTTTATTATTATTATTATTATTAGTAGTAGTAGTATTATTACTATTATTATTATTATTATCTTTTGTTTTCCAATAACACTGAATGGTGATTGGGATTAAATGAATAAATACAACAATGACCAGTAAACTTTTTATAATATGGAAGTTTATTGCATTGATTAAACCACAAATACAAAACGTATCATACAACAGCAATACAACATTATACCAATTTATAATAAATAGTTTTTTTTTGTCAACATAAAGCTTCTTGAAAATATATTCAAGACTAAGGGATTAACCGAAATTGAGCTATTCTAGCAAGATACCTCTGCATATCTAGTACATATATACAAAACAAAAATGTTTTATTGTTCAACTGGTGTACATGTTGCATCTCAATTTATAGAATAGGTGGCCATCTTGGATGCCACAATAAGCTGATTTTTTATAAACTTAAACTACTCCACTTAGAGACCTTCCATATCAAATATGGTTCTATTAGGCCAAGTAGTTTCAGAGGAGAAGATTTAAGTTTATGCAAATATGCACATTTCATCATGTCATAAGCTCAGCTGGCTAAAGCTAGTTAGGCTAAAAAGGGAAATATTATTTCAATTTAACGATAAAAAAGTCATCCAAAAAAAAGTGTATATATATATATGTGTGTGTGTGTGTGTGTGTGTGTGTGTGTATGTATGTATGTATACATGTTTGAATAAAATGGTTTACAGTTGACAGGTTTTAGTTGACACAATATTTCCCTATAGTTTATTGTGTCTATGGATGAGCATAGCAACATAATGTAGATTCACAAAAGGGTAAAAACAAATATTTTTCTTCTTGTATGTTGATTCACTGTCTGTTTATACAGCATGTTGAAATTTTATGGTGCGTCATCTAGCTCATGCATTTTGAACAAACAACAAAATCAACAAAAAATCATTTAACCATGATCTATAAAAACATAGCAGTTTTACTGCATATTTTGAAGTATAGCATATTATTTTATTCAAATTAAACCTCTGGTTGCTAAGAAAATAAAATTTTCTATCCAAATGAAATGTAAAATTTTCAATTATGATTTAAGGGACTTAATATATTATTGAGTTAAAGAATCAAACGGCCTATAAAATAGCTGTATCTAATACACAATAAAACACTTTTTGTTTGTCAAAATGGACTTCTATTTGAAACTCCATATTGATTATTAAAAAATTACATCTTGCACGACCATTGAACAAGAGAAAGACTGGCAATAAAATTTTGGATGAATCAATTTATATGTGCACAGAGAGAGAGAGAGTGCAAGCACCTACATTTAATTTGATCTTGGAATGTGTTTATGCCTGAAGCAAAATATGTGACATTATATGCATTACAAATAACAGAATCAGATGTATTACCTAGCTCTTATAACAAAGTTATCTTAAGGTTCAGTTAAGTTTTATCTTCAACATAAAACCTTAGTACAGCATTGTAACATGATCATCGGAGAAGTAAAACATAGTGAAACAAAAAATAGAATGACAATAAAAAACAAGATTGTGCTGTGCTGTACAAGTCAACTTTTTTGAAACACGAGTATAACGTAAAAATTACAAACAAAATGAATAAATAAATCTTAATCAGACAAAGAATACCTGTTTGTAATCTATAATCCATGGATCATGTACTTTGAGAAAATATGATAGCATTATATCATTTACAAAACAGAAAATACGATAGCATAATATCATTTCAAACAACAAATATTGCACCAAATGTTTTATTATTTGACAATATTTTTTTTCATTTAAGAGATATTGTCATCAATACAATTGACATACTAAACTTAAATTTAAAACTGTGTAATCAGCAGTTCTGATTATGGAAAAATAACCACACAGCACAGCTGACATATACATGTAGATGATATATTAATATCCAAACATAAGATAGTTACATTCATGTACTGATGTTGTCAAACACACAACAAATCCTGGACCAGAGGGTTTCCCACAGAGATTTATTAGTCCTGGACCAGAGGGTTTCCCACGGAGATTTATTAGTCCTGGACCAGAGGGTTTCCCACGGAGATTTATTAGTCCTGGACCAGAGGGTTTCCCACGGAGATTTATTAGTGCTGGACCAGTTGGTTTCCCATGGAGATTTATTAGTCCTGGACCAGAGGGTTTCCCACGGAGATTTATTAGTCCTGGACCAGAGGGTTTCCCACGGAGATTTATTAGTCCTGGACCAGAGGGTTTCCCACAGAGATTTATTAGTCCTGGACCAGAGGGTTTCCCACGGAGATTTATTAGTCCTGGACCAGAGGGTTTCCCACGGAGATTTATTAGTCCTGGACCAGAGGGTTTCCCACGGAGATTTATTAGTCCTGGACCAGAGGGTTTCCCACGGAGATTTATTAGTCCTGGACCAGAGGGTTTCCCACGGAGATTTATTAGTGCTGGACCAGTTGGTTTCCCATGGAGATTTTTCAGTTCTGGTCCAGTAAGTTTCCCATGGCGATTGAGTTTCCCATGGCGATTTATTAGTCCTGGTCCAGTGGGTTTCCCATAGAGATTTATTAGTCCTGGCCCAGTGGGTTTGCCATAGAGATTTATTAGTCCTGGACCAGAGGGTTTCCCACGGAGATTTATTAGTGCTGGACCAGAGGGTTTCCCACAGAGATTTATTAGTCCTGGACCAGAGGGTTTCCCACAGAGATTTATTAGTCCTGGACCAGAGGGTTTCCCACGGAGATTTATTAGTGCTGGACCAGAGGGTTTCCCACAGAGATTTATTAGTCCTGGACCAGAGGGTTTCCCACGGAGATTTATTAGTCCTGGACCAGAGGGTTTCCCACGGAGATTTATTAGTGCTGGACCAGAGGGTTTCCCACGGAGATTTATTAGTCCTGGACCAGAGGGTTTCCCACGGAGATTTATTAGTGCTGGACCAGTTGGTTTCCCATGGAGATTTTTCAGTTCTGGTCCAGTAAGTTTCCCATGGCGATTGAGTTTCCCATGGCGATTTATTAGTCCTGGTCCAGTGGGTTTCCCATAGAGATTTATTAGTCCTGGCCCAGTGGGTTTGCCATAGAGATTTATTAGTCCTGGTCCAGTGGGTTTCCCACAGAGATTTATTAGTCCTTGTCCAGAGGGTTTCCCATAGAGATTTATTAGCCCTGGACCAGAGGGTTATCCATAGACATTTATTAGTCCTTGACAAGAGGGTTTCCCATAGAGATTTTATAGTCCTGCTCCAGAGGGTTTCCAGTAGAGATTTATTAGTCCTGGGCCAAAGGGTTTCCTATAGAAATTTATTAGTCCTGGTCCAGAGGGTTTCCCATGGAGATTTGTTAGTCCTGGACTAGTGGACTTATATCAAGGTTTATTAGTCCTGGACTAGTTTCACATAGAGATAATTTAGTTAAACGACAATGACTAATCGTTATCTAGCTTAATTTTTCAATTTTTTCTGAATACTTCCCAAATATTTCTGTTCACATTAACAATAATTTATATACTTATAAAATTAACTGTAAACTGTTATATTGTCTTTATGAAAGAATGTCAAAGACTTACATGTTATCTGCTCAAAAAATCATATTTTCAGGGTAATGATGTACCAGCTTAAAACTGACAGACTTTTCTGATCCAGTACATATAATAGTTCTAGTGGAATACTACATGATCAGACTTACAGGTACAGAATTACCTGGATAACCTGTGATTTACATTTTCTGGTTTGATTTTAAGGCATTATTTTCAGCTGACAATGCCAGAATTCTCTTTCCAAGTTGAACATTATGATGTTTTAAATATCGAATCATGTCTGCTTGTTTTTCTAATACTTGATCTGTATACTGGTCATCTCTACAAAACAATAAAATGTAATCAAAGTACTGAAGGCACTGATCATCTAATAACAAACATTAAATCAATTATTATTTTTGTTACAAAAAATATGTCCAGTCATATCTACAGACAAAATTATATAAAACAATATTCCGGAACTGACAGAAAGACTATGTTGAGAGGAACCATGATCCATAATTATCCTGTTATTTTGTCCATGAAAACAATTTTAAAAGGTAAGTTTAATGGGTATTTGTTACTAAAAACAAGATTCAATGGACCAGAACTAAAGCTAATAATGTAAACCAAATTGCTTCTCTTCTCCTGTTTTAGTGAAGGTGTTCATCTCATCAGTCACTCTGAAATCTTTAATACAATTAAATGTTTTATAGTAGGTGGTTTGATAAAAAACCTGTATCTAGTTGATTTCAATAAAACCTCCGGTACACCTAAAATTCCATAGCAGGTAACTAGGGTCCCCTACCCATGTATCTCCAAATTCAGACAAAATAATGGATATAATTCAAACCAAATATCCCCAATTAGGCAAAATAATGGATTGTGATATAAATTTAAACTTAATATCCCCAAAGAGGCAAAATAATAGACCATGATATAAATTTAAACCAAATATCCCCCATGAAATAAAATAATGCATTGTGATATAAATTCAAACCAAATATCACCAATGAGGTCAAGTGATGGTTCATGATATTAGTTCAAACTAAATATCCCCATTTTATTCAGACATACCTGTAACCTATTTCTGAAGATGCTGAAGAATGCATAAAACTTGTAAGCATTTCATCTTGAGCCACATCTGGTGGAGCTTTAGTGTCATTAAACTTCTTTGTTTTCACTGAAAATGAATAACAAGGACAGTTACTACAAAACTGAACAGCTGTGTCACTAAATTTTCATGAACAGCTTTCTTCAATTTTTCTTTGACTGAGTGCTAGTTTAAGCAAATGTATGAAAACGTTTTGAAAGACAGAAAATCTAAATATTATTGTAAATATAAATTTTATGAATCTGACCCAAGACTTGAAAGTGAGTAGTGACTGTTCTTTCACCATGCACTCGGCATTATGAAATGAAAGTCACGGTTCTTTCGGATGGGAACTTAAAATAAATGAGGTTCCGTGTCACAGTAGGGCTGGCACGATAAAGATCCCTGCTATATAATGCCATCAGTGCAACACACATGCAAAAATTCTGCACTTTCGCCTATAGCTGGCGACATCTTGATATAAGTGAAATATTCTTGACTGGGACATTAAACACCATTACTCAACTCGAATCATACAATTTAAGTTACATTACTTACAACCTTACCTTACATTAACTACAACCGTACCTTATCCATTAATCACTAAACTGTGTAGAAATGGCACCTATACTGCAGTAATGTTTGCAGCTTTGCAAACTCAATAAAGCATGTTTTACCTTGGAAGGTGCACTGAAAGTTACAACACTAAAAATGTGGAGTGGAGTGGAGTAATGGTGTTTTACGCCCCAGTCAAGATTTTTTTTCACTTACTTCGACGTGGTCAGTTCTGGAATGGTGGAGGAAACTGGAGTACCCAGAGAAAACCATCGACCTTCAGCAAACAAACTGACACACTTTCTCACACTAGGATCTGTCCTGAGTGGCATCCAAACCCAGGCGATGACAGGTGCTGTGATCCGTAAGAGTACGCTTTAGACCACTTGGCCACCAAGGCCCCCCCCCTCCCACTATAAATGTGATACCATGACAAAAACTTACCTAAATAAAACACAAGGAATGCTACAGTTATGACAACTTCTATTGTTATCACAATCAGTAGATAATTGGCTTTACTCAGTTCTAAACATTTTTCTGATTTAGGACAAAGATCGTCTAAAATTCTCAACAAAACTAACACAACTGCATTGGCTGAAATGAAGAACAAACAAGTGTAAGAGAAAAAAAGAATAAAAAAAAGACAAAAAAAGAATTCTAACATCTTTTACTGTTTAACTATAAGATCCCCAAATCTACTTATAATAAAACAACAATGAACAAGATACATGTATCATAAAGTAGTGATGTTGTGATTATCGCCAATGATCGATTGTCGGTCGTTGTCAAGCCAGCGATCCTAATAATCAATCACAAGACAAATAATCAATTATCGCCGATATTGGCAAGTAGTTTCTGGATTGTAATCAAGTCTGTTTCCTTTCCGGTTCTTGCTACCAAAATCAACAATGGAGGACAACAATAGGATAAATTATCCGTATCCAGACACTTTTTACACCAGTGAGATGCTTTGGCCACTTAAGTCTGTATTGGGACAAGGAGCTATCTAGCCTTTAACTTACAATCACTAATCAAGAACACTTGGCTTTCACAATAAAAGTACTTATATTCAGCTTTATTTGTTACTGAATACTGATGTACAATTACTGAGTAATTCTGATTATTAATCGATTAATTAACTGATTATGCCTCTCTGTTTATTTATTAATTTTTATCAGATGGACATTATTATTATAAGGTACTATAATCTCACAACTGGACACTGGCTTCAAGGTCAGGAAGAAGTTTTATAGTTAGTGCTCTTTATATGTATCCAGGGATTTTTCTGGCCATTTTGGGAAAGGCACCTTGGGATGAACTTGGGAAAATCATTGACAAAATCGACATTTTGGGAAAATTTTTCATTAAACTTTAAAAATTTTCACATTGTAAGCACATCAAATATTTTGCCTGGAATATTTACTATTTTGATACATGCTGGTAGTCACTCATTTGTACCAAATCACTCAGACATTAACATAATATCTTCATAGACTGGCTTCAATACAAACATCTGAGAAAGTTGTTTCATGAGTTGCTCCCATTCTACCAGATCCTCATTGAGTATAAATCAAAATGTGCATAAATACAGGTTATTATAAAAGATATACAAGCTTCACCAAAAATATAGAGTTTTTTCACTTTTTCTTAAGTTTCTCAAAGCAGGATCATTTGGGAATTTTTACCTAAAAAATTGGGAAAAATGTATGCTTTTTGGCATTGGGAATGGGTCCCTTTACCAGACCCTGTGAGTGGCCAGAAAAACCCTGGTATCTACCCATCTTCCTTTTTGTTTGTCTTGTAAAGCTATTTCCATCATTAAATTATACTGTGTCATATTCCTCCACTGTAGCTCAATGGTAAAGTGTCCACCCGAGATCAGGTGGTTGCAGGTTTGAAACCTGGCCAAGTCATATATAAAACTTTAAAATTTGACATTTTGCTTCCTGGCCTGAGATATTCCTCACCTGGCACTCTTCATTAGGACAGAGTAATGACTGGTACAACTGGTGTCAGGATAATGCACTGAGGACGAGGTATGCTTGTTTGTGGCATAATAACTTGGCATGCTAGCACTTAACCAAAAAGTCACCTTGAGTGCCTGCTATTACACAGTAGGCCATAATACAAACTTGCACATCTAAAGCATACACATACATCTAGGTGTTCATGCAAGTACTTTGGGGATGTTGTGTAGGATTAATGCCTGATAAAAGGGCCGATTTGTCATCAACTTATTGGTATTCAGAAGCATGATTTCATTGATTTCATACATGTATTAGGCAGTATATGTAACAGGAAACTACATATCAAGTTAATATTTAATAAACTATGAAGAAGTAAGTTGATATCTTCCAAAATCTTGTCCCATCGGACTAGCAAGATCACATTTTCACTTGTTCACCATAAAAAAAGACTAATAGTAATGCTAGTATAATCTAAGACCATAAATTTGAATGCTAATACTTTAATGAGCTGGTCACATTCATTATTACAAATGGATCAACTAAAGAATTCTCGAAAGTAGGAATAAATGACTGAATAAAAAGAAAATACATGTGTAATAAAAAATGTAGGTAGGCCAACAAATTTTAGTAAATGAAACTGTTAATTTTTTCAATATAGGCATTTCACAAACAAGAACGGTTTGACTGTTGGCATTATGTGACAAATATTTATATACATACTGACTAGCCATTTTGTAACCTAATATACTTACCACAAGAATTAACATTTAATGGTATTCTGATATGCCGAGTCCTTCTGTAGAATTTTAGATATCCATTCTGTCGTCAAATATTTATATACATACTGACTAGCCAGTTTTGTAACCTAATAAACTTACCACAAGAGTTAACATTTAATGGAATTCTTCTAATATGCCGTGTCCTTCTGTAGAATTCTAGATATCCATTCTGTCGACTTTTGTTATGGTGGTGTCTGTAATAACGGTCCAGTGCGAGGTGGACAAACCACAGCGCTCCGTGGATGTATACTATGATAGACGTGGCCTCCGTTCCACAATCCTTTTTTGGACACTTTATTGGCAACGCGATAATACTAATCTGTAATAGAATCTAAAAAAAAAAAAACATCGTCATTTATTTTTCCATATTTACGAAAAGCTATGGTTTCAAATATTTAGATACCAGCAAATATCGAATGAAGCTATTTTTTCAGGATATTCTTACACCAGAAACTTTTTACCCTCCGATCTTCTATAATGAATCACAATAAGTTATCTGTCCGTTATGGCCAAATGACAAAATTTGTTGCTAAACTTTCATTGGTAAAATGGTGAAATCCAGTATGAACCCTTATTTTGAAAGAAAATGACAAAAGTTTGTTTATTTCAATAAAATAACATAACACTTATTAAACTCATTCATTAACTCAACTTGGTAATTATTACAATACATAACAATGGCAACAAGAAATCAGGTTCAATAAAAATATAAAAAAGATTTTTTTTTTAAATCTCATCACACTGCATATCAAATACATGTATATTTAATACAGCTAATGATGTTAATAAGGCCTAAATAAAATTAACTTTGTTTGCCGTTGACCGCCCGACCCACTTGAAATGCCCCAACCCAAAAAATACAATTTCGAAAAAAATAATAAAATAAAATATTGCAATAATGCAGTGCATTTGGCTATTCAACAAAAGTTGGGTTTTGTCAATGAATCTCGTAGAACATACCCCATGATATAAAATGGAAAAGCACACTTCATGTGTCTTTTACAATACCAATAAAAATGATGCTATTTTGAGGGAACGCAATGCAATTTATACATGAATTTGCACATTCCATTTGAAATACAAATAACTGTTCCACAAATACAGGAACAAGGGTATTACAAAGTGCACTAACACCCCTTTCCAGTTACTGGGCCTTGGTGGCTGATTGGTCTAAAGCACATGCTTATGGATCACAGCGCCTCTCACCGCATGGGTTCGAATCCCACTTGGGACAGATCCTAGTGTGAGAAAGTTTGTCAGTTCACTTGCTGAAGGTCGGTGGTTTTCTCCAGACACTCTGGTTTCCTCCACCATCCCAGAACTGACCGCCTCGAAATAAATGAAAGAATCTTGACTGGTGCGTAAAACACCATTACCCCACTCCATTCATTTCCAACTGCTAGGTAAAATTACGAAATAAAATCTTACGACAACAATCAAATGTAGAACTATGGCAAACACTGTAGGAAGTTTTCTGAATGGTGGATCAAATTCTGAACTCAGTGGTAACGTATCTGGGGTCAACTCCTCATCGTCATGGTGATTTATAGCAGTGTCTTCATTGAAGAAGTAACCCTGAAAAATTATTACATGCTAAATTACTGGCACATATAAAGTCACTTGTGGCAAATATGAGAGAGAGAGAGAGAGAGAGAGAGAGAGAGAGAGAGAGAGAGAGAGAGAGAGAGAGAGAGAGAGAGAGAGAGAGAGAGAGAGAGCGGGGGGGGAAGAGATGGGGTGTTTTTTTTTTTTAACAATTGGAATGTTAATTAGTTAAAAATATGGGATATCATTAATGATAATATGGTATACATCAGTAAACAAACTAAGTTCTTTTCACATGTATTTCATTTTTTGTGTCTTGAGATGCTGATCAGTTTGCATGCAGCAGGTCAGGTAGTACTCAGGATTCCACCTCCATATGTCTTTCAGTACTAAAGCCTGATGATGGGTCTTTCCAAAAGCAAAGCCTTATAGTACAAAGTCCTGATGATGGCTTTTCCAGCACCAAATCCTTATTGAAGACCCTTATGGAACTGAGACCAAATGATGGAACTTTCAAGCATAAAAGCCTGATTAAGGCTTTTCCAGAATCTAAGCATGTTAATCATCCTTTCCAGATGTTTTCCAATGTCTAAAATAGAACTTTCTAGCACTAAAGTCTATTAACAATCCTTTCTAGAAGCAAAGCCTGATTAAGGGCTATCCAGCAGCCATGCTTTATGATGGTCATTATTTGGATGATAGATATTTTGAGCACATAAACCCGATTTGGAGGTCTTTTTAGAATGGAACTCCCCAGCATACCACTTGATCAGTACCGCTTAACATTTGTGCAGAATGAAATTGATAACACTTACATGAAATATTCAAAAAAAGTCGTTATTACGGGAAAATGTCACTTGATGTGATTCCACTGCATATAGAAATAATTGTCCCACACAAGCACAATGAGGTACCATGTAGTGCTCTTTGTAATTCTGCTGAAGGTTGATTATTTGCTCTTCCAGCAACAAATGCTGAAAATAGGACTTGCTAACGATTTGAATACAAGACTTTCAAGCAGCAAAGCTTGATAATAGGCATTTCCAAAAGCAAAACCTTGTAATGTTTCACTTCTAGCATCAAAGCCTGATGATCACAGACCCTATGAGAACCACAATCTGGTGTTTAACCCTTTGGGCAAAAAAGCTTGATAATGAGCCCTTCCAGAGCCAAGGCTTGATGATGGGCTTTTCTAGAAGCAAATCCTGATGCCTTTCTATCTCAAATTTAGATGATAGGCCTTTCCAGGACCAAAGTTTGATGATGTGCCCTGTTCGGCACCTAATATTTATGATGGTTCCTTCACCTAAGCTTGATTATGAGATCTCACAGTAGCAAAGACCCATTAAAGAATCTAACATCAAGATGATCAGTCCTGACCTTTAGCCAGCTAACTAAAAAACTTCTTTACTAGGATATCTGCCTAAATGGAATTCGCACACAGTGGAATGTCTGGTGACCTATGATAAGAAAAGTTTTGTCACTAGCATTTACAACAGTTACTATACTGAACAACTGTAGCTTTATTTTGATCATTACAATGGTTTAATTTGAAAACTTTCGAGGAATATGCTAAAATGGACGAAACGCAAAGCATTAACATGTTTTAAGGCCGAAACGCCAATTCCGTACCACCAATGTCCTTAATAATACATTTAGATACCGTAAAGAGATTTACAACGGTCTGAATTTTTTATTCAAAGTAAAATTATGACGCTATATAAAACCGAAAAATCAGTAGTAAATATTATAGGATACAAAAAGAGGTAATCCTCGGTGGGTGGGGGGGGGGGGGGGGGTTGCACTCAATCACAAAACTAGAACCATTAAACTACTAAAGTTTCCTTTGAAGTCTTACCCCAGATCGCCTTGACTCGTTAGATAAGCTAACCATCGTTCAGATATTAAACTGTCATGGTACTGCATAAATAGTTCAATAAAAAGCGTATTAATTTATGATGCATGTAATTAAATGCGTCATTTCGTCCTTGCACATGTAATTAGAAACTTCCTGTTGAAAGGTTGCGTTCTTCAATCAACTATCGCATCTGTTTTTAACTGGTCACTATTATTTGAAATCTGAATTTGTGTTTTATAAATATAAATTATTAATGAAAAATGATGATTTTTACATTGAATCCAGACGGTGTTTTATTGGTATTATCAATTTAATTAAGGCTGAAAAAATATATAAAAGTAACTCAAAGTTTGTACTTCTAATTAATACGAAAAATAGGCCTGCACTACCTATGAAGTGAATATTGGCTATGCCTTATGTACTTATGTACATTGTAGTTATGTCATAGTTGGTTTTGTTATTAGACTTATATTAAAATTCATATGAAACCAAAATGTTCATAGTAAGTATACATCATAACAGATGTTGTAACTGCATGGGCCTTAAATCTTAATCTTAAATGGACAGGAATCATTCAAATAATTAGAAATAATGTAAATGAAATGTACATAGTGCTCGGCGACTTTAAAGCGAACGTTTTAAATATCGCTGGTTATACTTTGGTAGTAAAGAAATCTTCAATGAACTTTCATGTTTATTGCATGGTTTACTCTAGCGATCCCGATTTACTTTGCAGATGTTTTGTTAAAATGGAAAAAAATGTCAACTTGGCAATGTTGTAGTTAAGTAAAACCACACTGTCAATCTCAGATTCGTTTCATTTTTTTGATTGACATATCGTGGAAGATAATAAGTGCTTCTTAAGTGGAGTGCCAAATTTTTACGCCCCAGTCACGATTCTTACACTTTTATCGGCGAGAAGATCAGTTCAAGAATGATCCTGAAACAGGAATCTGGAATAGAGGAAAAAGACCCAGCCTCTGACGAGTAAATTGACTTTTTTTAAAAATACTAAACCCTGCCGCTATCCGGAAGTGAGAGTTGAAAGCAGGCTGTGAAAGGCGCCAAATCCCTAACTTTAAAAAGGGTTAAAAGTTTTCTGACGTTGTTTAATTTTCGGATACCTGACACTAAGATTCGGGCAATTTAATGATTTTTTTTAATGCAGTTCAGATCAGGTGGCACAAACATAAATTGTACTGAATGAGTTTCCCATAACAATATATATTAGCTTGAATCCGGGTAGTTTCGACCGAAAATCCTGAAATAAAAAGCTTTGCTAGGTTAACTGAGGTAATGTCTAAACTTCATTCTGATTTGAACATGGACCGGTTTGTTTATGTTTTGGCTAATCAGTGTCAAGTTTACAAGAACATTGCCAAGTACAATATGATTACTGTTTTAAGTATGGATATATGATAGCCTTTGTCAAGTACATCCATGGATGTTGTCAAAGACACATGCTGTTTCCAAGAAGATAATGACTATTGCCAAGAATAGGTACCTATGGTTAATATTCGAATGCAACCAGGGATGATAACTTCAATTTACCTACACATGTTCAGATGACAGATGCCAACTTAACATTTACTTTGGTGCAGTTTTCTTTGAAATCATCCAGGGATATTGACTTTTGGGTAAAAAGGTATATTTAATAATGAACTTAAGTTGCAATGTTTTTATATAAAGATATGTCCCATGCTTTTAATAATGTGTTAAAGTAGTTTTTGTTAACAGCTTACTGTAACTTCGTCCAATATTGACATTGAAATCTAATTTCAACACTTCCGATACCCTATATTATATATATATATATATATATATATATATATATATATATATATATATATATATATATATGTATATGTAGTGGTCTGGGTCGCTCAGTGGTAGAGCACTCGCCTATAGTGAGGGAGGTCCCGGGTTCGATCCACGGTCCGACTCTGCATTCTTCTCCCTCCTGTTACAGTTTGGTGGCCAGTGTGGCCCTGGGAAGTGGTGGACTGAATATATATGCGGCCGTATAAAGTCCATCCGAGGGAATTTGGGGTGAGATTTCCCATAGGATCATGGGAAACTCAAGAATAACGGGAGGAATGTAGCGGTCTGGGTAGCTCAGTGGTAGAGCACTCGTCTATAGTGCGGGGGGTCCCGGGTTCAATCCTTGGTCCGACTCTGCATTTTTCTCCCTCCTGTTACAATATATATATATATACACGTTTTTTTAAAGGACATATTTATATATATATGTATATATGTGAAGAAATATCACGTTTTTTTAAAGGACATATTTATATATATCTGATATATATATATATATATATATATATATATATATATATATATATATATATATCAGATATATATAAATATGTCCTTTAAAAAAACATGTTTGTGATTATCTTCAGTAACTTTAGTAGACACATTAAAACAAAAAGGCTCTACATGTCTTCATTATATCATGAACAACTTGATATTACCTGTAGTGTGTGGATTTGATATTACCTGTAGTGTGTGGATTTGATATTACCTGTAGTGTGTGGATTTGTTTGTTGGTTGGAAGTTGCTTTACGTCACATCATCAGTTTTTTAGCTATTTGTAATGAGACCATTTTTATTCATTTTATTTTGGCTTTTCATAGTTTTTGTTGGCCATTACAAGGAAC
The DNA here is from genome assembly GCA_029721355.1 of Tegillarca granosa. Classification (NCBI taxonomy): domain Eukaryota; kingdom Metazoa; phylum Mollusca; class Bivalvia; order Arcoida; family Arcidae; genus Tegillarca; species Tegillarca granosa. The sequence continues at coordinate 21,701,084 of CM056611.1, read as the reverse complement.
GCTTTATATTTTAAGCAGGTAACTTGGTCTTTTTTAATGATAAACACCATTGAAAACTTGAGAAATACAGCCAGATATGTAGCTATCTTTGTTACTCAGAAGAGCATTTCCTTATAGCGTGGGAGGTCACATTTATATGTGACATATTGGTCAGTCTTAATGAAGAAATATAACCAGCTCTACCTAAAAGTTACCCATCTTGATTTGGCATACTTACTGTTAATTCTGCAAATATAAATGTATAAACATGATCCCAGTTTTTCCAGTGTACCACTAAATTGTAACCTCATATATTTTGTGTGCAACAACTATTCAGTCATTGAAATACAAGTGTAAAATGTTCTCATGCAATTCTTTATTCAATAAGAGTACAGTGGAGTAAAGAATACAAATACCTGGTACACCAAATCTGCTAGAGATAATATTCTTCAATTATATATAACTTGTATATTAAAACCTGAGATAGCAGTTACCTCTGTAGAATGGTCATCTGTTAAAGTGGTCAGTGTGAGTCGGTCCCTAGTGTTTTTTCTATATAAACCCTCTGTAGATTTATAATCAGTGTGATGTGGTCCTTGGCCACCTAATGACCGTCCAATTGAAAAAAATCTGCTTTCTACAGTGGTCACTGAATGCCATTGGTAGCATTTTTTTTGCAAACAATTTATTTTAATAAACAATACCCAATTATCCCATTTAAAACCAGCATAGCAAAGATTTATTTTAATTTCACTGTCAAGTCTATTTATAGCCTGAGTACTTGAAGCACCTGTATGATAATTAGTTTGATAAGTCTGATTATCAGGTAAGCGTTTTAAGGCTTACATGTCTTTTGTCTGGTTGTTTATTAATTTTTTAAAAACTTTTTTGGACAGAAAAAGAAAAATTCAGAATGTCCGACTCGGAAAATGATGCAGAAGAAGCTCTAATTCAAAAACATAAAAAGGAGAAGAAAGAACTGCAGGCTCAGATCCAAAAACTGAAACATAGTGCACCAAAGGGAGATAAGAAAAAGAAAAAAGAAGTTACGGAAGAGATTGCTAGATTAGAGTCGGAATTAAGTCTGAGACAAGAAAAAGAATTACAAGAACTCGGGTCTTCTTTACAGACAAATGAGGTATGTAATGTAAAACCTGTATATAAAGACTGCTTAACGGAACAAACCTAACAAATATAGACTTTATATAGACAGGTTGTCTTTATATAAAGGTATCTTTTGATGAAATATGGACTGGTCGTAATGGTCATAAAGGTCACTAGTAATTGTAATTTAACATCACATTTATAAGAAATTTTTCAGCAATTCGCATTGAGAGCAAGAGTATGTATTATGGTCTGCTGTGTACTTGCATATGCTCAGGATGACTTTTTTGTTAAGGTGCTAGCTCAGTCAGTATGTCACAGACAAGCAAACAAGTCACATTATCCTGGCACTGGTTAAACCAGTCAATACTCTATCCTTATGCCAAGCACAAGGTAAGGTATCAGTATAGGGATTTTAAAGTCTTATGTATGACCCCAGCCAGGGTTTGAAACTCTAACATTCCATTCTCAAGGCAGACGCTCTACCACCAAGCTATCAAGGTGGACAATCTTCATAACAGTTGTTTCATGCATCATGTTAAATGATACAAAACTATTGGAGACTTGATAAAGGTTTTAATGTGAAAATCTTGACACCGAGTTGACACATTGTAACTTAGAACAGAACATTTATTTTGCAATCATTGCAGAGAAATCGTTGTAAAACCTATTACTTTTTATTGCGATGCATAAGAGAATTTCTTTAACATACTAAATCCTCTTCGTACATATGTGTACATAAGACCATTTCTCTAAAAGACAACCTAATAATTTCCAAAAAAATTTACTTTAGGTTACAAAAGGTCTTGATGGCTTAAAGACGTCAGATGAACCTCAGGATGACACTCCTACCTCTCAAACAGAAGGCAGCTTAAAAAAGCAAGATGGAAAAATATCTAGAACACAAAAACGAAGAGATAAGAAAGCTGCTAAAGAGAAAGAACGAGAACAAAGAATAATTGAGCAGGAAAAAGACAATTTGACTGGTGATAGAAATGTAGAATTTGAAAAAATGAAAGCGGTTTTGAAATCTCGAGGATTACAAATATACGAAATTCCGTCAGATGGAAATTGTTTATATAATGCTATAAATCATCAACTTAAAACTGCTGGTATAAATTCATCATGTGAAAGTCTACGAAAACAAACTGCTCAGTATCTGAGAGGTAATTCATATTTAGTAATCTGTCATAGACAAATAATTTATTGACATACAAGGCATCTAGGATTGAAATAAGAATATATTCTTGGTCATTCATATTTAGTAATCTCTCACAGAAAAAAAATGGCTCAATACCTGAGAGGTAATTCATATTTAATAATCTGTCACAGAAAAATAATTCATTGAGATACAAGGCATTTAGGTTGGAAATAAGAATAAATTTTTTAAGGTATTGTAGAGGTTTTTATAGATAATAAGAAAATAAAGATTGCTTGATTATCAAAGCACAGTACTGAAGCTTAAAAATCATTAATGAAATAGGAATCCATGAACAATTTAAAAATTAAGATGTTTCCCCTAAAATGCACGATTGATTTGCCATCTAGTGGAGCAGTTTGTGTTTGATCAGTTCCTAATTTTTAGATATTTTATAAAATGAAAACTCATTTATGATTTTTACCATCAGTAACATTTTTTTCTGGTGGTATTTAAACTCAAAATGGTTATATATATATATTTCTCATATATGTGATAGATTTATCTTACTGACTTTGTGGTGCAATATTTTTTCCCCTTATCGCACCCCACGTGCACACCTGTAGCCTATCTCAATTGAACGGGGACTACATTTTTTATTCCATAGGCAAGGGTGATAATTTAGTGGGAAAAATTATGTGAAAATGACTTTTTAAGAAAAATAATTTTATTTTTACGAAACGATTTATAAATATATATATATATATATATATATATATATATATTCTACTGTGAGTAAAACGTTTTTCGTTATTGTTGCGTGTCTTTATTCATCCACTAGCAAAATCTTGCATCGTAATAGAAGGGATTCTGGTATTTTATTGTAAATTATATGCGAGAAAAATAATCATTTACTCGACTGAAATTTAGATGGGCAAATTCCAACCTCATGGTCAGATCTTTTCCATCCTAAACTAAGCAAGGCCTTGTTGAGAACTTGATGGGAATTTCCTAATCTCGACCTCAAACTCATAATAGATTCTCTTTATATATATATATATATATATATATATATATATATATATATATATATATATATATATATATATATATGTGTGTGTGTGTGTGTGTGTGTGTGAATGAAAAAAACATAAATTTTTCTCTTTTTGCTGACCCTTTCTATTATCTTCTTTAGATTCCATTGCTCCATTAAATTACTCATTTTATAATATATACATGTTTTATATTCATTTCAGATCATGCAGAAGATTTTTTTCCTTTTATGACCAAAGACAATGGGGATCTATACACAGAAGAAGATTTTGTTAAATATTGTCAGGATGTAGAATCAACGACAGCATGGGGAGGTCAAATAGAAATACAAGCTATGTCACATGTTCTGAAGCAACCAATGGAAGTGATTCAGTCAGACATTCAACCAATCAAAATAGGTGAACAATATGAAAAAGGAGGTCAAAGTTCAATAATATTGCCCTATCATAAACATGCATATGGACTTGGTGAACATTACAATTCTGTTGAACCATATAAAGAAGAAGAGGAAGATGGGTTTATTTAAAAAAGCAAATATATTGCTAACCTCCTTTTTCTGTGTGCACATTATTTTTATGATATTCCCAATGAACCTAAAAATCAAGACAATTAAATGGGAAGAAATAAAATCATGTACAGTAATTATTAGTAGTTCATACAAAATTTCTATGTCGTAAAGAGTGTCACAATTGTGGCTTGTCACTTTTTAAAAAAAAATGTTCTGATACTTTAGAAAGGTCAAGATTCTCTGAAAAAAAGTTGTCCTTAATAAATGTGTAATGCTTGCCAAAGGTTGGTGGTTTTCTCTAGACTAAGTTTCAAAATCATTCCTTAACCAAGATTTTCCTTGACCTAAATTTAGCAAATTTTGGCAATATCTTTTAGAACTTTGTGTAAACGTTTATGACAAAATTAAATACAGTTGTTATAAGCTTCAATTGATCTTCAAAATGACACCTTAAACAACTCTATATCTTAACAATAAATTTTTTTTATTTTCAAAATTGCAAAGTTTAAGCTAAGGAAAATTTTGGTACAGATATGATTGTTGAACAAAGACTTAGACACCTTGCTTTCCACTAGCATCATAGAACCCACGGGCTTGGTTAAACAAATCAATCTTGACTGGGGCGTAAAGCACCAATTACTCATATTATTATCATGTATTAGCCCAGACTTTAGATGGACACTACTAGTCACAGGCATTTGTTTCCATCAGTAAAATGGTGGGTTGGACTTTAGATAAGTAATATAATGGTCTATATTATTATATTTAGTCCAATCTGTCTTTACAGCTATGAGTAAGTGTATTTTTTGTTTTAAACCATATCAGAAATTTTGCAGCTATTTACGACTTCTTAAAGTAATGAAAACAAGTGACTATTTCTAGTGCATCTAAATCCAGAGAAATATAATCAGTAATCTCTGTATGGGATTGTCCTGTATTGTTTCTTGGTTGTTTTTGTATTCTTGGTTGCATTATCAAGTCAATATTTCAATTATTTTTGTTTTCTCTTATAAACAGTGTATTTTTGCTGATTTGGTTTTGAAAAATCTTTCTAAACTCTTCATAATGTATTTTGTTAGTTTATCCACAACTATATAATGTAAATGTTCATCAATGACAGAAATACTACAACAGCGACACAATTTCTTTTAATATTTCTTGTTAGACGTGAAAAAATAAAAAAAAGAAAACCATGGAAGAAATAGACTCTCTTTATAATGTCTGTACCGATAAGAGAGCTAATGAAGTAATCCACGGGAATTATAACAAAGATTTACTATATATGTTTTTTCTGATTTATTCACACCTAAGAGTCATCGTTTATGTCTCGTGTTATCACTGGAGCTGGGTGTAATCCTAGCCTATTTATTCATAAAGCATTATGGACTAGTAATCCTCAATACGTCTTTATTACCGCCGGTATTAAAACCGTTCAAAAGCCCTGACGTTGATTTTGATGTATCAGTCTTTGTCATCCGGGTCAGGCTTTCACATTCCAAAGCAGTTCCAAAACGCAACCTAAAATTTTAAAATATACATTTTAATCTGTTCACGTATGAAAATATATCCGTGCAATATAATTTTTACAGAAAAAAAAAACGGTAACCATTAGCCACTATACGTAGTAATTCGAGCCTAGGTATGAAGAGGTTGCCGGTAATTTATTTTGCCAAAGAAAACGTATTGTCTCTGGGCACTCGGTTCATACTGAAATAGACTGAAAAAAAACTTTACTTGAATGTAAAAACTGTCATTCTCACACACTCTTTGACAACTCGCCTCGCTTATATACGCCACCTGACGGTATGCTAATTGGGAGAGTGCTCCGCTCCCGTAAAGTGGAAAGTGTCGTGGTTCGAGCACGGCCGCTTTTTTCGATATTTTTAAAAAAATAAAAGCCTGGACCCTAACATTAAGGCTTATGTTAGGTTCCATGGATTTAATGTTTTTTTTTTTTTTTAAAAAAAATATCGAAACAAGCGCCTGTGGTTTAAACACCATAACTCGTCACTCACGCCTCGATATAAGTGCTACTTTGAATTTGATGAAATAATACATTCAAAAGTAGCAATAGCACCATGATCGCCTCGATGTTAGTGAAAGCGTTTTGGACTGGTACATAAAACACCATTACTCCACTCCACTCCAACATCACAGAACTGACGCCTCGATATGTGGAAAGAATCTTGACCGGGCCATAAAACGTCACCAGCCACGCCCACGCCACGCCCACACTTTTACAATTACCGAATCTATATATCCAATAAAACCAGAGCATATGTTGGAATCTTTACCGACTTCCATAGGACATGGAGAGGATATAATCCGAGCATCTAAAATAAATAAATAAATAAATAAATTTCAAAATATTGTAGTCACGGGAACGAGGTCTTGTTATATGTATTCTAAAACCGAGACTTGTGATGGAGTTGATTTAGAAAAAAAAATTGTTCGAGAAACCAGGCGTTATATTCTTTGTACGATAATAATAATAATAATAATAATAATAATAATAATAACAAATACCTGTAATACAAAAATTGTAAAAATAAGCAAAATTACACTGAAAAAAATCTTTTAAAAAACCGAGTTGGTTTAGCTGCCTAGCATAAAACTCCAATAATTTAACTAAAAAAAAAACCCCGAAATTAAATGACAACATAGAACCAAACTAATATTTAATTTAGGCAAGGAGCAAAGACGGAGCTTAAACCTATATGGATTACTCAACACCAAACTGCATGATTGAAAGTTTTTTACAATCCGTGATCTTAACATGTGTTTTATGATGTCTTATTGCTTTCGTTTTGTTAATGTTGTGTTTTGTTGCCTTGGCTATGATCATGTTTACGTTTTTTCAGCAGGAAATTTGCATATATATATATATATATATATATATATATATATATAATATATAGAGAGAGAGAGAGAGAGAGAGAGAGAGAGAGGAGAGAGAGAGGGAGATGGAGAGAGAGCATTATTAGAAATTTACTATTTCCGATTATTTTTGTGATTTCTTTATCCTCAGCTTGCAGTTTGACTTCTCCTTTCTTTGAGTACAGTTCTATTCTGTCCAGTCAGCTAACGTCTGATAAAATATATAAAAATCCAACAGAGTCAACGAAGGAACTCGTACAAAACGTCGCACTACATTGTGGATCATTGATAAGGGATAACAGTGACTTGGCACCAACTCTTCAGTCAAGGATTTAAGTGACTAAGCGCCAACTCTCCCGTCAGGGATTAAAGTGACTTAGCACCAACTCTCCGTCGGGACTAAAATAATCGCCGACTCTCCCGTCAGGGATTAAAGTGACTAAGCACCAACTCTCCCGTCGGGATTAAAGTAATTAATCGCAAACTCTCCCGTCATGGATTAAAGTGACTAAGCACCAACTCTCCCGTCGGGATTAAAGTGATTAATCGCCGACTCTCCCGTCAGGGATTAAAGTGACTAAGCACCAACTCTCCCGTCGGGATTAAAGTGATTAATCGCCAACTCTCCCGTCATGGATTAAAGTGACTAAGCACCAACTCTGCCGTAAGGATTAAAGTGATTAATCGCCAACTCTCCCGTCAGGGATTAAAGTGACTAAGCACCAACTCTCCCGTCGGGATTAAAGTGATTAATCGCCGACTCTCCCGTCATGGATTAAAGTGACTAAGCACCAACTCTCCCGTCGGGATAATAGTGATTAATCACCAACTCTCCCGTCAGGGATAAAAGTGACCAAGCACCAACTCGTCCGTCAGGGTTAAAAGTGACTAACCGCCAACTCGTCCGTCAAGGATGACTTACCGCCAACTCGTCCGTCAAGGATAAAATTGACTAAGCGCCAACTCGTCCGCGAGGCCGGGATAAAAGTGAATAAGCGCCAAATCGTCCGCCCGACCGGGATAAAACTGAGCGCCAACTCGTCCGTCAAGAATAAAATTGACTAAGCGCTAACTCGTTCGTCAGGGATAAAAGTGACTAAGCGCCAGCTCGTCCGTTAGGCCGGGATCATGAAAAGTAACTAAGCGCCAACTCGCCCGTCAAGTTTTAGTATGAAAAAAGTTTAGAACTGTGATCGCCACTGTACTAGTGACAGAATCGTAAAAAGTTAAATTTTTTCGACTATAATTTATTTATATTTTAACAAATTTTTAAATATTTCATTCAGAAATTCAATTTAAATTTTGACATTATAGTAAACGATTAATGGAGGTTCTTTCAGGAAGGCGCTCACTGACAATATTAACATATGTATGTATCTTTGTTTATTAATCGATGGATTCTATATTCGTGAAATGGTAAAAGATCTGCCAAAAGCATTTTAACCATACAACTGGGCACGATTTTGTTGTTATATTCATTGCTTGACCACAGATGGGAGTCTAATAATCTATATTTTACCTCTGTTAACAAGGTTTACCCGGCCCCAATTTCACAGTCATTCACTCAATTAAGTGTACACTCGACTCAAATAATCCCAATTTTCTCTCATCAATATTTTAAAATAATTAAATTTTATGAGACCGTGTTTTGTATTGTTCAACAAACCTACACTAAACAATTTAAATATAATTAGATATTCAATTTGTATAATGTCTTAGAAATTGACATCGAAATATTCCCTAATTTGAGTTGGGTGTACACTCAGTTGAATGAATGATTGTGAAACTGGGTTGAATGAATGATTGTGAAACTGGGGCCTGGTGTATAAAAATCTTCATGTCCGTTTGTCCGTCGGTCACTATATCGTATCTGATCTATAACTTTTAAGATTATGAATGGATTATAATCAAACTGAGTACATGTAAATACATGTACTATAGCAAAAGGCAACGTGTCGCATACAAAACTTAGGGCATCTAAGGTCAATAATCAAGGTCACTAAGTCAATAATCAAGGTCACAAAGTCAGTATTCAAGGTCACGGAGTCAATAATCAAGGTCACAAAGTCAAATCTTATATACCACTCGAAGAGTTATTTATATTTCCATTGTCTCCTCTAGTTTTTTTTAAATGTATTCATCTCATCTTTTTCATATTTCGTTCGTTTCGACAAAACGCGACTGATTGTAAAATCCCAATTTTGGAGGGTCACATGGGATAAAATCCCGGTGGTGTGAATAGTTTTGTTGGTGGGCCCTCAACAACCTGACTTATTTTACAATCATTGTTTCATAATTATGGCCTTTAAATCACATTACAAAAAAAAAAAAAAAAAAAAAGAAAAAAAAAAAAAAAAAAAAAAAAAAAAACCCTCAGAAATAAACGCAATATGAAAGCATACGTGGAAAGACATCTTGCCGAAACAATTATACATTTCTTTTAGAAACACGCACGTGTATGTCACAAAAAGGTAACACAACTTGAAGCTAAATATATATTGTTTAAGAGTGAATACTAGTATTTAAACTTGTCACAGTTCATTTTCCAATTTAGATTTAGATTTTGATATAAACTTACCAAATTACGTAAAGTTAATTCCAAAGTTTGTGAATTATCTAGCTCTAACACTGCGTATACATGTTTTAACACCGGATTAACTCTTATACTATACTTCGGATTAAGATTATCACATGGTCCATCTCCAAGGATATTATAAAAGCGTTTTTATATGGATAATTCTCAATTAACTGAAAACGAACTTTAATTTGAATTTTGGCGCCAGCGTCACTGAGCTCATCCGCCATATTGTATGATTCCGTTTCCGGGAAAATATGCTGCAGTTTGCCCCGTACTTCCAGGCACTTCAAAAAATTGGATGGTATTTGTTGATAAAGATGGAATACTTTATCTACAGATAGTGTAGTTCCGTCGTAAACAAATCGAAAATAAGGTCGACAGAAATCGTCATCTTCTTCATCTAAAATAAATAAATAAATAAATAATTTTTTTCGAGAAAAATAACAAGTAGCAACTGAAATAAAATTATAAAAACAAGAAAATTTGTACTATAACTAGACTTAGGTAAGTAGCATGTCACAAATTAAATAGCTGAAATCTTACTGATCCGACGTTAACACACCAAACTGGTCAAACCAGCCTTATCATCAACACATTAACCGTGAATGTATAAAAATAGAAACAAAATGTACATCAAAACTTGTACTTAGTAAAAGTAAATGTAATCAAGAATAAGTTTAAATTAAAATTATATTAACAGCTAAACGTGACACGACAAACACAACATTTGGATCACTTACCTGGTATTTCATGACTGTCGATAGCTTTTTCGCATGTACATTTTGAATGAGAATATATTCTCCGTCCGGACATTTCCGTAACACACTGTAACCGCCGACAGTAAAATATAATAG
>CM056611.1:21688876-21690893 GCA_029721355.1 Tegillarca granosa | reverse complement strand
TCTCCAATCAAACCAGAAAAAAAAATTAAGTGCACTTTTCTAGTTGGCCATATGATAAAATAACTTTCAATTAAGAAAATGTTCAGAAAAGATACAGGTCTCAACTGAAAAGCATACAGATCTTAACTGAAAAGTAACAGATCTATGACTTGTGAGCCACTGCAGTAGCTCATTTGGTAGAGTGCTCGCTCCATAAGTGGAAGGTTGTGGGCTCGAACCCCTGGTGACTGTTCTTTCGCCAAGCACTAAGCATTACGAAATGAAAGTCACGGTTCTTTAGGATGGGAACTTAAAATAAACGATGTCATGTGTCATGGCAGGCATGGCACGATAAAGAACCCTGCTGTATAATGCCATCAGCACGACACACAGGCAAAATTTCTGCACTTTCGCCTAAAGCTGGCGACATCTCGATATTAGTGAAATATTCTTGACTGGGACGTTAAACACCATTACTCAACTCAACTCAACTCTATAACTTGTGAACTGGCCTTATTTTCAAACAGCTGCAATAACTAGATAAAATGTTTGATAGCAAATAAAAGAAGAAAGCTTGAAAGGAAAACAATACCACTGACCCCTCAACTATGATAAAACTAAAGAATCTTCAGTTTTTATCATTAACTGATAAGTGATACAGTTAGTAGTGTCTGATAATTTTGGAAGTCTTGAAGGTCTCTTTTTTTTTTTGGCATTCCTATACAACCAGTAAATTAAATTAAAATGATTTAACATGGTTTAATAGTTTACATCTGTTAAAATTGTTACTTGCCAGCTGGCTTAAGGGATCATATTGCCTTTCGTCATAAGTAAAAACCATTGCATGCCAGCTGACTTACGGAATCATAATGCCTCTTGTCATAAGCTGAAATCGTTGCTTGCTAGCTTGCTTAAGGGATCATAATGCCTTTTGTCATAAGTTAAGTCATTGCTTTCTAGCTGGCTTAAGGGATCATAATGCCTTTTTTCATAAGTTAAATCATTGCTTGCTAACTGGCTTAAGGGATCATAATGCCTCTCGTCATAAATAAAAACCATTGCCTGCCAGCTGACTTACGGAATCATAATGTCTCTTGTCATAAGCTGAAATCGTTGCTTGCTAGCTGGCTTTAGGGATCATAATGCCTCGTCATAAGCTGAAATCATTGCTTGCTGGCTGGCTTAAGGGATCATAATGCCTTTTGTCATAAGTTAAATTGTTGCTTGCTAGCTGGCTTAAGGGATCATAATGCCTTTTGTCATAAATTAAATTGTTGCTTGCTAGCTGGCTTAAGGGAATCATAATGCCTTTTGTCATAAATTAAAATCATTGCTTGCTAACTGGCTTAAGGGATCATAATGCCCTCGTCATAATCTGCAGTCATTGCTTGCCAGCTGGCTTAATGGAAATGCCTCTCAACATAAGTTGAAATCATTGCTTGCAAGCTGGCTTCTTTTCATAAGTTAAAATCATTGTTTGCCACAATATGATAGGTTACTCCTGGTTCTCTAGGTTTTTATCATTTTTCCAGAAATGACCACTTCATTATAAATCTTAAATGGGCGTAAAATGCCATTACTCCACTCTACTCTCAGAACTGTCAGAAATGATATACAGATCTGACATGAATAAGAAGAGTTGAACATAAGTATCATATAGATAACAAAAGAACAGTGTATATCGGTTGTCTAACTGTCCATCAAAAAAATCTCCACTACAACCAAATACTTTAACAAAGGATCAATAGATAAGTAAATCAGATGTGTCCATCGGGATTCAAAATTCTGTCAAACAACTGATCTGCTGAGTGAGAATTACAATATGACAAAATATGTATGATCTTAGAAACAGTATGCAAAATTTACAATAATATGACAAAACATGGACAGGTATTGATAACTAGAACTGATAATGACATATATACACAAAGGGTTTGTAAGTAGATGGATGGAAGATAGACTGATGGATGGATGGATGGATGGATGGATGGATGGATGGATGGATGGATGGATGGATGGATGGATGGATGGATGAATG
>CM056611.1:21506376-21686376 GCA_029721355.1 Tegillarca granosa | reverse complement strand
TCATTAGGAATTCGGCGGCATGTAAATACAATAATCATAGGAGGGTATTCCCTAGATTTTTAACTGACGTCATTTGCACCTTGCCGGGGACCAATTAAATATGACAGATATGCATATGAGAACGAGGGAGATTTCCGTAAACAACATACCTTTACGGCCACGTGGTTTCACTTTCACTTCGCCGAGGTTAGGATGAGATTTACAAATATTGACCACAGTAAATAAATGAATATTTTTCATTTAAATATTGTCCTAGGTGTGAATTAAAGTAAAGAATGATGCAGGTTATTGTTCAGTAACATTTTCTTACGCCAGAATGGATGTCTGATCGATCAAACAGACCGTATGCTCTAACAAAATTTTGACAAGGTGTAAATAAAAGCTCGGGTATTATTATTATTATTATAATTATTATTACTATTGTCATTATTATTATTATTATTATTATTATTATTGTTGTTGTTGTTGTCATATTCTTATTATTATTGTCATATTATTATTATTATTATTATATCATTTGTCTATTTTTACATTAAGTTTCCGATTAATTGTTTGATTTTTTTTCTGTGTAATTTAATATGTTTTGAATCAACAGTCAAGTAATTACTAAAACAGAACATTAAGAGACAATTACATCTTTATTGTTGCTGTTGTATATTTTTGTTGTAATTCTGAAATCATGTAATTTTTTCTCTCTGAAAACTTGAATATTCTGAATCTGTGAAATTGATTATAAAATCTGAAGTTTATATTTTTTTTTTTTTTCAAAATGGGATTTGGTAGGTAAACTACCAGATATTTCAAAATTAAAAAGAATTTCTAAATATTTTCTACAGAATTTCTTTGTTTCTTTCTGAAAAGATTCTGTTATTGGTTGATTTTTTTTATCCAATTTTGTCAAAACCCATCATGCTTTAAATCATGTTTATTTGTTTATATACGGCATGTATATATACTGTAGAATCATTAATATTCGTTGGGTTAAAATTTCGTGGTTTTGCATTTTTAAAAAATTCTATTGGTAGAGATTTTCGTGGAATTCAGTTTTGTGAAAATAAATCCCACTGAGGGCTATGAAAATTAAAAATTTACAATGACATTTAATTTCGTGGTTTTCAGTAACCCACGAAAATAACCAAATTTAATCCCCCACGAATATTTGTGATTTTACAGTATACATATATATAAATTTCATGACCTTAAATTTTTTACGATTAAATTGTATACATATTTGAAGTTTTTTGAGAGAAATTAAATCAAATGTATTGGTAAATATTAAAACAACATCAATTATCAGCATGTTTTAAGTTATTAGACAAACAATCATATTCGATTTTTTACAAATTTTTGAGTTGCCATTCATATCAAATTGCCTATATATTTCAGGAACAGTATCCGATAAGTCCATACTTTTTATGGAATGAAAACACATTGTTTTTAATAGAAAACGCTGTTTTTCCTTTAATTATTATCATTATTATTATTCACCCTTTTGTAGTTTAAAATTTAGTTTTTTGAGTCTCTGTTCACTTTGTACTCACTTCAATATTCTAGTTCTAAGTGACTAACTTATCTTTTAATACCAAAAACATAATTTATTTTTGTTTAGTAGTATGTATTTTTAATGTCATACAATATTATACCTGCATATCTTTTATGCATACATTCATTTTTTTATTCATTTCCGAACATTGCCATTTTTTCTCATGTTTTTGTTTTTATTTTATTTATTTATTTATTTATTTTTAGTATTACTCTTGGATAAAAAAACACATACATGTATTTTTTTTACATATAGGAAACAATATTACATTTATTGTTTATTAATATTATCATTATTATTGTCTTTGTTATTATTATTATTTATTTATTCATAATTATTAATTATGTATACATATTGCTATTTTTAGTACATGTAGATATATACTACATTTATTATTATAATGTGGTAACTTCCGTTAGTGTATTTATTTGTTATTGTTACCAATACATGATCATTATGTTAATCTCTATTATATTGTTATTGTTGTTTTCAACTAAGTATTTTTTGTTGTGTTTTTAACTAGTTGCTTCAGTGTACATTGTTAAGTTTCTGTAAATAAGACAAGCTTCTGTTGACACATCGTGTAAATATTTGTAACCATTACGTCCTTGTACCTGAACATATACAGTTGAGTTCTACCAGTCACAATAAGTCAGAAATCTTTAAATTCTTTTTTCCCCTTTGAAAAACAAGTTGTGTTCCAGAAACATTTTCCATGACTAGAGCCGCCTTTGTGGCACAGTGGTAGAACATCTGTCTCTAGAGCAGGAGAACAGATTATCGATTGGTTGTGCCAGGATAATATGACTGGCAGAATGGAATTTTTTGTCTCCAGCAACAAAAGTTTAAAAGTTGTCCTGAGAGTGGGCTAGTACAAGTCAGACTATGATACACACTGTCAAAGCACATACATACACAAACATGTTCTTAGATTAATCCATAGAGATTCATTACCATGCTCTTGTTGCAAAAAGCTGAAAAAATGCCAATGCAACATTGCAACCAATCAACAATCCATAACCAGTAGAAATGCAGGTCAGCAGGACTAGCATGGTACTGTTAGAAGATATACCTTACTATACATAGTACGTGTACTTCAGTAAACCCTATTAGGACTGTTAAATTTTCACTTCTCTAATTTCAAGATTTTGCTGTATTCAGATAAATTTTTATGTTCCCTTATAAGGATACAAAATTTTTCTGTTTGGCTGAATGATGTTTTATGCCACATTAGCAATTTTCAGCTATTTGTGACAAGACCATTTTTACTAAACTCCAGGATTTATCAAAAACATGAGTTCATCTGTTGCCTGAGTGTGCAAGTGTTTCTGATCTAAATTGTACTAGTGCTCATTTATGGTGACTTTTGTAGTGCTGGTAAACTGGTCCATAATGTCATAGATAAACATTGCAGACAACTCAGTCTATTATTCATGTATTATCTAACAAGGACCTGGCCTGCAATTGATCAGGGTCAAACCAACAGAAGTGAGATACCCCAAGTTTACAGGTTAACACTTTATCCACCTGGCTACATGCTCCTGTTGCTAACACAAGGATTGTATATATGTGTAAATACAGGATGAAAAATGGTAAATTATACTGCATATGAAAAATATGTTTATTCACAAGACTTTTAAACATGTAAAATCCCCATAGCTTTAACATGAACTCTTTGTAGATTCTATTATTATCAAGGTATGTATGGCTATTTCCATTTAAGACTAGTCCAAAGTCAGTCACAATACTCAAGTCATTTAAAAAAAATTAAAGAAAATCTTGTCAAATCCACTGTTAATTAGAGATATAAAACCACCCGGGAAGATTCGAGAGTGGGACATGTTTTCAGTTCACTTAGCAAAGATTTTTCTCAGGATAATTTATACTACTATTTTAGCTCAGTTGGAACATTGCTTGGTTTGTATGTGAGAGGACAGTGTTCAAACCCTGACCAGTTCTTATGAAGTAACTAAATACTTGGCATTTAAAACAAAAGTCGCCAGTTCTGTGTTAAAAACTGATGTCTGACACAATATAAATGTCAGAATTTCTGTCACTTCACCTATTGCTGGTGACATCTCAATATAAGTGAAATATTCTTGACTGGGACATAAAACCCCATTCAATCAATCAATCAATCAATCTCAGGATATTCCTCTACCATCTCAAAAACTGACTGCCACTAAATAAGTTAAAGAATCTAGACTGGTAAATAAAATATGACCTTGATGTCACCCAGGCTGCTATACAATACATCATACATGTATCGGTACATGCAATAGGATTGACACATAAACTGATTCTGATTTAATGTCCAAATCAAGGTTATTTCATTATATTGAGATGTCACAAACTATGTGTGAAATAACAGAAATTTATACCAATGCTGTGTTCAACCTAGACCTGAATTTGTTTGGGTGGTATTTGTCCAAATCTCAAAACAATAGGTACCCAACACTTTAATCTCCTTTTTGATAAGAATATTACCACACATATGTATAACATAGAAATGTTAACATATGTATGGACAGACAGACAGACAGACAGCATCACAACATGATAAGTCTGTTGACACCAGGCATAAAATTCGAAACAAAAGATTCAAATGTATTTTATTCTTGATATTTAATTATAAAAATTCATAAAAAAGTTTAAATTTACAATTGTATATAATTAAAATTTCCCTCATTAAGGAGGTCACTTTTAACAACATGATACAAAATGATAAAGAAAATAATATAAATTAGGATCTGGTACCACATGGCTTGACATAAAATGTGATTTGACTGCCCTAGACAAGTCTACCTGTAGTTAGACTGTATTTCGACTGCTTGATGTCACTTGCCAGACCTACCACCTAACAAATGGTATAAAAAGTAACATCAAGCTATGTATTTTTACATCTGTAGCACTACATTTAATTGATCTCATATTTACAAATAAATAACATAATTTCTACATTTAATTCTTTTTCGTTTAGCATTAACAATTAAGTTACTATGGCAACCATTTTCTTAAAATGAAAACTAAGTATATTTCAATGTAAAGAACCTGTTAGATTCATCATGTGGTAAGCAAAGTGAAAGCCACATTTGTGCTGAGTATTTCGACCCTAGTTTCAAATGTTGGTGACTTAATTGGACCATAATCACAAAAGACACATCAATGAGATTTTTTTTCTCAGATGTCAGTTTAACAGTTGAAAAAAAACCCCATAAAACAATAAATAATTATACTCCCCTTTTACACAAGTTTGAGTAAAATTAACATATGCATTTATGTAAAAAAAAGAATGATTTTTTTAATTTCCATTGGATATAATAATTAGGTCGAACGCCAACATCTTTAGATATTTTGATACCTTATTATTTGACCGTTTCCGTACCCACTTCTCTGATATAAGGCACAAAGATGCACTCAAACCTGTATCCAAACACTTCTCCACGAATGGCCACAGAATTGATGACGTCACAATCATTGGCATCACCAAGACCACTGCAAACAACAACTACTGTTTGAGACTCGAGGAATCTTGGATACACGAGCTTCAAACACACAAACCACTAGGATTGAACATAAAACAGTGAAATACCATGGCCAGAACAAAAACTACGTCGAGGAAAATTAGTACAGTAACAACCACCAACAAAATTCCGTGATAAATGCCACTGCCAATTCAACAGAATACAGTTGCTCAAAAGACACTTCTAGTCCAAGCATAATGCTATTATTAATGCACAGAATGTTTCGCCACCTTTGGAAGAAAAGATATCGCCAGAAGACATTTAAAAAATGTTCACACCAATTAGAGATAAAACTAGAATCTTTCCAAGCCACAATTAATACACAGGCCGATATACCAGATAAATGGACACCACCGTTTGATAGCATCCCGAAGAAAAAAAAAAACTACAAAAATAGCTACAAAGGATGTCACAAACACACCCAAATTCAGGATTGTACTAGGAAATAACAGCCCATATCCACTAACCACCCAGCCAATTAAAAGCCTATCATCATCCACCTCAACCACCGGTACCATATGTGAACCACAAACCAACACTTACAATATTCTCATAAAAGATCTCCTACTCTCAGAATCCGACAGTGAAAGCTCCATTTCCAGCACCACCACAGAACCCACTAGATGGATCAATCCCAAGGATTGGATCATTATTGATGAATGCTAGTTATTAGTTTTATATTAGTTTTATACAACTTTATGAATGTCAGTAACATTGATAAGTATAACTATAAGCTTTGTGCAAGACATTATTTTTTATTTTCACTTTGATTTTAATTACATAATGGCTAATTTTATCGTGTTTGCGATACCGCATTTTGTACTTTATGTTGATTTGTATTAACTCTTGGTCCTGATGAAGGCCATCCAAGGCCGAAAGCTCGACCAGTACCATACTACAAATTAAAAGGTATCAAAATATCTGAAGATGTTGGTGGTCGTCCTAATTATTACTTGTATTTAATACCACATACACCTGCATCCTTGCGGATCCATCTAAAGATATTTTCAACACCACTCTATCCACCTCAAGGCGTTGGAACTTCCATCACCATTTCCATTGGATATAATTAATGGTCCTTGTCTACCAACATTCAGAAATACTGTGCATACCAAAGTTCTAACTGGTTTATCAATACACATCTGTATTTATAACTACAGAACTACATTCGAAGTATCAGTTTGGGTTTGCATATACATATAAGATCTATGTTGCACTGTATGTAAATCAAGAACACAACCTAATGAACCATGGAATCTGTCAGTGACTTTTTCTACTCATGGCAATCGAAATCAGAGTTACAATGGTACTTTAAGCTCTCATTTGTATAACAATTATTAAAGATTTTCATTAGGTAACCACAGCTGAATTCTCAGTAATAAAACTACATTCTAAGTCTTCGTAGTGTCCTGCATATATAATCCACTAATTCCAATATATAAACCTAATACACAATCTAATAACCCATAATCTGTCACTGAATCTTCTCTAGCAATCAGAATAAAAATAGAATTTTCCATCAATTCATTGAGCCCAAAGTCATACAAAAAACATTCTTAGATACATTACATTATGTAACCACACTAGGCTACATTCTAAGTCTGCGTATGGGTTTTGCATATATGGGTTCCATGATGTGTATCACGAGATAAGCAATGAGTCCAATCAGTAAAAATAAAGCACATCCTGATATAAGCAGATATCTGTAGATTATCGAGTAGTCGTATACCTGATAAATATAAAAAGAATACATAATTACATTCAATTTTCTCAAAAGTTATAAGTCACAAGTCATATCAAGATAAATTTTAAAAACCTGTTGGGATGAGTTTTTTCTCAGCCATTTGTCAAATTGGTGAGTTAATATTTCAAAGTTTATAAATACTTAAGTCATAATTGCTGTTTAGTTTGTAGTATTTTCAAGAAAAACAGTCACTTAAAAAATGAATACTGGTAGACTACAACATGAATTTTTTACAGACTGATTTACATAATCATTTTATGGAAGAACTTATAAGTGCATGTATACAGACACTTTAGCCATGTGTCCAGTGTTTATTTTCTTCCACTAGACACTGTGGATGAGTGACATGAAAAATTCTATCTCAAGTTACTCATCTGCAACCATGTTATTTAACTCCTACAAAACGTGTTTATTGCTTTTTTTGTGAACAATAATTAACAATAATTAACAATAATTAACTTCAACAAAATCAGTTATATGCTTTCTTCGTACTGATGAGTGCAGTAATGGTGTCTTATGTCCAAGTAATGTCAGTAATTTTCACTTATGTTGAGGTGATCTGTTCTGAGCTGGTGAGGATTTAAACAGATCTAGTGAGTAGAGTTGAGTTGAGTAATGGTGTTTAACGTCCCAGTCAAGAATATTTCACCTATATGGAGACGTCGCCAGCTATAAGCGAAAGTGCAGAAATTTTGCCTGTGCGTTGCACTGATGGCATTATACAGTAGGGTTCTTTATCGTGCCATGCCTGGGGACCTCGTTTATTTTAACTTCCCATCCTGAAGAACCGTGACTTTCATTTCGTAATGTCGAGTGCTTGGTGAAAGAACAGTCACTACCCACTTTCAAGTCTTGGGTCAGACCCGGCTGGGATTTGAACCCACGACCTTCCACTCTACCAACTGAGCTACCGCAGTGGCTTAGTGAGTAGATCTGTGATCTTTAAACACACATCTTAGACCATTTTGCCTCTGAAGAGTGCCATCCATAGGGAGCACTTTTATAAGTGAATTGAAAACTTACTTTAATAACCTCTTCTAAAGAAGGTGTCTCTGGTTCCCGCGGTAACACTAGTAATACAACCGTTAACAGTGAAACAAGAGCGACTATTCCAAAACCAGCATATCTGAAAATACCAAATTATATAATACAAAAATACATATTATATATTGTAGGTACATGCTTGTTAAAAAAAACAACCCAATAATATTTAGTGTATTGTGGAAAGGTGGAATGGTAGTAAACATTTACTAGCACACCTGTCAATATACAAATATCATGAACAGCATTTAATTTTAAAATTTCAAATCATTTCGGAAAATTCATTTTTAATAGCTTAAGTTTCAACCAGTGTCATTTTTTTTAGCTAAAATGGGAAATTGATTTAAAATTAAGGCTATCTGGTGTAGCCAGACATGCAAGTTTTCAGACCAAGTTGGGGTGGGATATAGTCAGATATCTAAATTATGATTGCTGTTAGGACATATATGTATAAGTAAAGTATATTGGAGTAATAGTGTTTTATTTAAACCCAAATCAAGAGTATATTACATGGTGATCAGTTAAGAGATGGTAGAGCAAACTGAAGTACTGAGGAAAATCAACAATCTTAAGCAAGCAATCTGATATAAAGTTTCACACTAAACCTGTCAAAGATTCAAATTTAGACAGTAAGATACTATGATACATAATCATCATGGACAATTTAGCCTCATGGGGGCCTCGGAAGTCCAGTGGTCTAAAGCACTTACAGATCGTAGCACCTCTCATTGCCTGGGTTCAAATCACACTCTGGACAAATCCTAGTGTGAGAAAGTTTGTCAGTTCAGTCAAAGGTTGGTGGTTTTTTTCTGGACACTTCAGTTTTCTCCACCATCCCAGAACTAACTGCCTCGAAAAAGTAAAAGAATCTTGACTTGGGCATAAAACACCATTAATCAACTCTACTCCTATCACTACAATGTGAATTCTGGATATCTAGGTACAAGAAAAATCAACTTAATTTAAATTAGAAACCATATTAAGTTATGGGATGTCACAATCATTTGCCTTTTAATGTAACTGACAGAAATGTTTGGCCTGTAATGTCAAATTTTGTATTTTTCAAAAGATTTGTAAAACATGTAAATTTCCCATAGTGGCAACTTCATACTTTGTTCAGAAATATTCCATGGTAATCAGATGTGCATATCAATTTCCCCTTACGACTAGACTCAAGTAAGTAAAAAATACTTCATTCAAATTTTCTAGATTTCTCATGAAAATTAAGCATAATTCACAGTCACAATCACAGTGACACCAACAGTAGAAATTAAATGAATTGCAACACTGTTCATATGAATACTCCATTTAGTACAAATTGATATTTCATGGCTCTGAATAATAAAAACATGACCTGTCAAAGAAAATAGAATTTTGAATGGTCCATTGCTATATTTTTCCCAAACTGAACAGAAAAGAAACATTTGACAGTGGAGTAAAAGAGAGGATCCACCACAGAAGTATTTGCATACTTACGATAAACCACCCTGTGCTCGAGAAAATGCTATACACGAAACTACAGCTAAAGCCCAGAAAAATGTTAGCACAAATATCCCAATCCCCACGCCTAGCACAAGAGCCATTATTTAAATCTAAGTGCTAGTTTTTACAAGTCTGCAAGTTCTGACAGCGTCATGTTGATATGGTACAACCAAAGCGCGGTAATAAAACGGTTTTTGATTGGATGTTACGTTATTTCGTCTTTCGTAGTTTCTTCTAATTAACGGAGAACTAATTTCGGAAGGAAGTAGAAAAACGTATACATGTGGGTGCGCTAGCATGATTATAAAACATCTACGCGTAAGCTGATCTCGCTGATGTTTTATCTTAAACCGTTAAAGTTTAGAGTCAGTGTAGTGTGATATCCTTTATTTGTTTCTTCTTTTTTAATTTTGTAATACTTTATAAAACCAGACTTAGCATCCATCAGAAAACTATTAAAGGCTCGATTGGAAAAGACATTAAAATCATTTATCAAAAAGTAGTCAGATTTAAAACAAAAACAAAAATAAACAAACGAACATACTTAAAGACTTTTCCGCTAACACTTATTGGAGTTTCAATCCATTAATACGAAAATCATGTGCATTGTACAATTTTAAAAAATGACATTTAAATATCTCAGGGACTCCCTACCAATCACCTTATTATCGTGTTGCTTGACCATCCATATAGCTCTACAGTTACTACTATGTATTGTGTTATGTATACCTATATATACCGCTCGTGGTATTAACGTGTACAGCCATGTACAATGTATTACCATAAATCAGTAATTACTCAATCGTAAATATGGCAAATATTATTATCAATAATCATTAAATTACAATTAAATGATATAGTATGTGTATATGCAAAATACAAAATAAATAAAAAAGATGTAGGTTGAACTCTCGGTTTTGTTTATTTTTAATTTTATTTCGACAAATTTAAATTTAAAAAAGGCCCGTGCATACGTGATCCAAACCTGCGTCGCCCGGGCATTATTACCTGACAGGTACTTATTTCTGATATTACGAAACGGTAGTTTATAATGTGAGAAATAAGTGTCTACGATTACTTCAACCAGGAATAGTCAGAAATATTTATACTACAGATTTTGTAACAGCTGTGAAATACATATATCAAATACTGCTGTTTTACAAAATGTTCTCCCAAGTGCAGGTATGATATTTACTGACCATATATAAACCTTTCACCAACACTCCATGTAATGAATATGTCCTACCAATTTGGTGTTGAAATTAAAGTTTTGAATCATAAAACGAAACTTTTACATCTGCATCAAACAATCCACGGTTGCCATTTTGTTGTGAGAATATATTGGAAGTAAGGAAGAGCGTATAGTAGCCACATGAACATTGCATAAAAGCAGTCTAAATAGCATTATTGGGTTGGATGAGTGTCACAACTGTTGTAAATTAGTAGAAAGACCAGGTAGTTTGTGTAATCCCTTGATAAAACATTCATGTGTAAAAATGGATTAATTTTATTAATTCTTCCAAATTACAATATGTGAATATACAAAGAATATATATTAGTAATATGGGAATTACAAAAAATCAAGCTTTTTGTAGATAGAGACCAAATTTTTAATTTATGAAATGACAATTGGCACATAAATGATTTAATGGCAAAAAATTACTTTGTCAATCCAAAGTAAGTACATTTATAATCAGTGTTTCAATATGCGTTATTCTTTACATATTGCCCATTTTTCTGAAACAATAATGTAATAATGTTGTATCATGTTCTTGAATGTGTTGTTGCTAAGTACACGTTTTTCAGTTACAAACTACTGTTTTTCAACTTCCATTTTTACAAAATGAGTTTAAGTACTAATTTATTACTTATGTGAGTATCATGAAAGCACATACAGCTGCATTATCAAATTTTAACATATGTGTCTTTTGGATTACACAAACTATGCACCATTCATATGTTTTTCTGTGAAAAATGACGAAGTTCCACGAGCAATAATTTTACAAAAAAAACTTTTATCAAATGTCACAAAAATAGGAGGTGCAAAACAACTGGGTGAAATTTTGTTTAATTTGGATAAAGTTTATATGAGTTATGGATTACACAAAACCATGTACTGTCAAGTGTGACTAATGGAATGACGGACTGAGTCGAGCCATTACTAGACCTGCTTTCGTCTCTGGCCTCTGTTCCTGAATCCAGTTTACAGTTTGTTTTGTTCTTTTGTTTGTACTTTACAAATTAATAAAATATTGTTTAAAACTACTACTACTACTACTACTACTACTACTACTACTACTTCTACTACTACTACTACTACTACTAGTACTACTACTACTACTACTTCTACTAATAATAATAATAATAATAATAATAATACATGTAATAATAATAACAACAACAACAACAATATATAACATATATGAGCATTACAAGTCAGGTTAACAATCATTTCGATTTTTGACAGTTTTTTTTAAAGATATTTATCCGGTTGCATTACATTATTGACACTAGTCTAAGTAATTGAATAAGTTTAAAAACACTAGGTTTAAGTTTGATATATCACTTTCTGAGATTGGAAAAAACGAGACATTCAAAAATAACGTGGTACTCATCAATTACAATTCCAGAAAAAAAATACAGCATCTAATATTTCTTTTTGTATTACCAGTTTCAATTGACAAACATTGCGAAGAAAGTCTAAATTTGGCTTTCATTTTTTGTACAGTATAGGCAGAGGTTTTTTAATTATTCGTTATCGGTATTGGGGATAGCAATAGAGTTCTGTGCAAGCACGGTATTTATAAAGTAAACTTCTGTCACAAAAACTACTATGACATCCACATTTTCATGAGTCAGTCCATGGAATGTACACATATGTTAAAAATATACTTTTTTTAAAAAAAAAAAAAAGTTTTAAATAAGTTATGCTATGACATCCAGTCAATAAACCGGAAGAATTTAAGACTTGTATTTCTTAGTCTGTCTATTTCCTTATGCGATGGTTTTCTTTTTATCCATTCAAATTTGATCTTTCCACCAGGTGTTAGATGGAACACCAGATCGTAACCGCCCCGGCCTGACAATATCTCGTAATAGTCGTCCACCACGTCATCGAGGCTGATAAATAAGGTTCTGATCACATCGTTTTCACGAAGCTCAAAAATGCTGCATCTTAGATTTTGCATGGCTCGAAGCTGGCCTAGTGTTATCACACTTCGGTAATCTCTTATCGCGCGGTCGATAATCGTAGTTCGACAGGCATGTTGGTGAACAGGAGCCAGAGATTCCTTCTGAAAATAACAACGGAATGAAGAAGTAATTAAAAAAATGATGTTTATTTTATATCTTTATACTCACAGTATTTTTTTTACTCTATCGGTCACCACTCTGAGTAAACCCTGTCGTATTTGGCAATAGTTAACATTAGCAAATTAACGAGAGGGGGGAGTATCTAGAGCGGGGGTAATTGTATTTTACGTCACAGTCAAGATTCTTCTACTAATATAAAAGCTGTCAGTTTAAGTGGTGACAAAAAACTGGAGGAAAGACTTACCATCTATCTTTTTTTTTTTTTTTTTTTTTTTTTGGGGGGGGGGGGGGATGGCTTAAACTAAATTATAAGCAGAAATCATAAGCTTCCCCGTGCTCATACTAACAATTACAAAAAACATTAGTTAACACATAAAGATCTTTACTATACTCTATATGTTTCACTTATCCTCTTGTCATCCTTTCCCTTTTCTATTATTCCTTTTTATTTTTCTTTTCGTATTATGACTTTTTGTTTTTTTTTTATTTTTTTTATTCCACGTAATGACATAAAACTTTAAGGAAATTTAATTTTTGACATGTTTTTAGTTGAAAATAAAGTAGTGGGAGACATATTAATATAAGAATTATATTCTTGTTTCAGAATCCCAATTAAATTTAAATATTGTAAATGTCAATTTATTGTACCGTTATCAGTTCGATAAAATACTGTTTAATCTAAAGAACAGAGGAATGAAGGATCTTTATACACGGATTGTAAACAACTGAAAAAACCGACTTGGTATAGACATTTCAATGTTGTGTGGTCTATAGCATATATCTAACAAAATATCTATTTAATTTTGTTGTGCCGTATATGTACATTCTGAAAGTTTATTCTTTATCAGTGACGCGAGTGGTCGAAAAAGTTGATAGATTCAAAAGCATAAGCCAAAGTTAGAAAATTAGTAAATCCAAAGTTCCAAAAGTATATGAATCTAAATCCAGCTAAGAGAAGCTTTCTTTGAGGGAACAAACCTTATTTTTAAACATGTTTTAAAAATTAAGACGGGTGAAAAAATTTGCCACATCGTGCATTTTCTGTCAGCACAAATACTGCCTTTTGATTCAAGAATTCTATGTACTTAGAAAATAAAGAAGATTTTCCAAAAGATAAAATTTTAAAAACAACGTGTGTGTGTGTGTGTGTGTGTGTGTGTGTGTGTGTGTGTGTGTGTGTGTGTGTGTGTGTAAGACTGAGAGAGAGAGAGAGAGAGAGAGAGAGAGAGAGAGAGAGAGAGAGAGAGAGAGAGCGAGAGAGAGTACCTTTGGCGAGATGGCTTTAAGCTTCCCGGTGTTCATATTGCATACTGCCATAATTGAATGCCTTTACTTTACTTATGTAGCAAGATTCGTTAAAAATGACATTATCTACTTGAAATTTGGTGTTCAAGTTTGAATAGGAAATGAAATAGATATGCGTTAAAATTAATTTCACAGTCGACTTCATTAAACTATTTCTATTGTTTTGTTTAAAGAACTAAATTTGGAATTTGATCATTAAACTAAATTCAAATAACACACAGGAGAGAATAAAGCATGTCACATTGGCTATTATAAAAAACAATGAACCAGTGTTCTAACTGAGCCGAAATATCTGCCTTTTTCGAATTTTATCGATTTTGAAAAAAAAAAAAATTAACAACAATTTGAAATATGGAATTTGATCATTAAACTAACATCAAATTAAATAACCCACACGGTAGAATAAAGCATGTCACATTGTCTTTATAGAAAACAATGAACCAGTGTTCTAATTGAGCCGAAATATCTGCCTTTTTCGAATTTTATCGATTTTGAAAAAAAAAATTAACAACAATTTGAAATATGGAATTTGATCATTAAACTAACATCAAATTAAATAACCCACACGGTAGAATAAAGCATGTCACATTGTCTTTATAGAAAACAATGAACCAGTGTTCTAATTGGGCCGAAATATCTGCCTTTTTCGAATTTTATCGATTTTAAAAAAAAAAATTAACAACAATTTGAAATATGGAATTTCATCATTAATCTAACATCAAATTAAATAGCGCACACGGTAGAATAAAGCATGTCACATTGTCTTTATAGAAAACAATGAACCAGTGTTCTAATTGGGCCGAAATATCTGCCTTTTTCGAATTTTATCGATTTTGAAAAAAAAAAATTAACAACAATTTGAAATATGGAATTTCATCATTAATCTAACATCAAATTAAATAGCGCACACGGTAGAATAAAGCATGTCACATTGTCTTTATAGAAAACAATGAACCAGTGTTCTAATTGGGCCGAAGTACCTGCCTTTTTCGAATTTTATCGATTTTGAAAAACAAACAAACAAAACAAAACTTTTACAACAATTTGAAATATGGAATTTGATTATTAAACTAACATCAAATTAAATAACCCACATGGGAGAATAAAGCAGGTCTCATTCATTGTCTTTATAGAAAAAAAAACGAACTAGTGTTCTAATTGGGCCGAAATATCTGCCTTTTTCGAATTTTATCGATTTTTGTAAAAAACAAAACAAACAAACAAACAAAACAAAACTTTTACAACAATTTGAAATATGGAATTTGGTTATTAAACTAACATCAAATTAAATAACCCACATGGGAGAATAAAGCAGGTCTCATTCATTTTTGAATGAATTTGAATTTTCTGAATGAAATTTTCAAAAATTTATAATATGACAAATTTTTGAATATTTCATTCAGAAAATTCAAAAATTTATAATATGACAGAAAACAAAGAACCCTATGTTAAAGTTAGGCCGAAATAACAGTGCCTTTTCCGACTTTTTTCGATTTTTGATAAAAAAAACTTTGAAAGACATTGACAGTGTAGATATTTCGATCTACGAAAAATTATGATGTGCTTATTTTTTTGGTTGTTTTGATTTGATTTTTTATACAATTTAAACAAGTAAATGTCGACTCATTTGTTTGTAGCGGATCCCGGAGTTCGGGTCAATTTATCGGCTTTTTGTTCGGCGTAATTTTAATTTGTGTAATTCCCTGGTTACTGATTTGTTATACAAGTGGAATTATCTACTTTAAAAGTGATAAAAAAAATCTATAAGCGAGAATTAAATTAATGTCGCAGAAAACTCGAATAACTTCAAGTTAAAGTTCCGGTTAGAACTACGGACAATATTGTGACGACTGTGACACCCATAAAAAATTTCAACAATTAATGAAAATTAAATCAGACTTTTATTTGTAATTTCGTGAACTTGTTTTAATTCAAAATATGTAAAAACTGATTTTATCATTATTTATTATAAAGATATCTGTTTATGTTCTGCCATATTTAACGTAAAACTTTGTAATATACAACTTGAAAAGGATTTTTCGGAAATGTCACACACTGGTCAAGTTGTTCAAACAAAATATTGACCGTTAGATTTAAGATGTTACTCAAAATCGTGTCGTGTACACCTTAATAGAATACTTATTATCCTAATTAGTCCACTCAGGTGAAAATAAATGACATGACGTCATCGTTTTATGTATACTACATCTGTCAACCCCAATTATTAACTGATGTCAATGGCATGTTCGGTTCTTGTCAATGCAAAAACAAAAAACAGACACGTTAACATATATACTTCTTTTTTCTTATATGTTTTTTCTCCTTACTCTTTTTTTTTTTTATCATGTAGATTTTTTATTTCCAGATGTGATTACTTTATGCCGTCTGTAAGTTTTTTTTTCTGCCCATGTCCGAACAAATATATTTATACCACAATACATCATAATTGTTAGGTTAAAAAAATTATCGCTCTTTATGCTTTATGTGTTTTAATCTCCATATCTGAAAAACTATAACTTAGGGGAAAAAATCATTTGGAACTTTTTTTACCTGCTTTCAAATGACTAGCGAGTTTTTTTTTTTATTATCAGTATCGATTAGTATCTTTTGTTGATAATGGTCGTATTGACATGTAGAACTCATACTTCGATCTATGAGCATAAGATATATCAGCATGTCCATTTTAAAGTACTTTTAACATATTTCAAATCTTTTTTTTTAAATTTCTAATTGGATTTTTAATTTCGTAATACAAAAAAGGTAGGTGTTTTAATGTTTATTTCATTTTATTTCATCTTTTCATTTTTTCATTTCATTTTATTTTATTTTATTTTATTTTATTTTATTTTATTTTATTTTATTTTATTTTATTTTATTTTATTTTATTTTATTTTAGTTTATTTTATTTTAGTTTAGTTTAGTACTTATTTTTGTATTTCACTTTCGTTTCGAAAATTGCGAAAAGTTATTTTTAATTGCTAATACACGGCTTGTATTACTACGTTATTATAAAATCCGTATAATTAATAGTATTGGCATGTGCAAAATTTTGAATATTTCTTTTTGTAAAAATTCAAAATTTTGCACATGACAGTATTACTATATTCAATACAGTTTCATTTCAAAAACTCAGCTTAAGGATTGTAGAGATTTGTAAAGTGCCAAATTTGAAATCCTGTAAAACATTAGACATTCAAAATTTTCAGTGCTAATTTTGAATGCCTTATCTTATATAAGTACGTGACCAATCTATAAGCATCTCCACCTATATATACTGTAAAATTGTTGGTGTATTAGAATATACGTACCAAGTACAAAATAAACAGTGGGGCATTTTCATGAAAGCATATTTGTTTGATTAAAAAATAGCTATTAACATGAGCCTTTAAGGTTTTTTTTTTAGGATTTAAATGCCTTTTTTAAAATTCTGATCTAATTTTTGACGAAGCATCAGGCAAACGGGAATGCTCACATCTTATACACTTCTGCCCGTATCAGGAGATGTGTAAACAAGACTTGGTTTAGTTAAATCTAGCTAGGAAAAGTATCTGACAGTCGATATCACTTTTAAAATGTTCGCTGCAATGCCTTGTGCCCAGTTGTTGTTGTTGTTGTTGTTGTTGTTGTTGTTGTCCAAGTGTTGTTGTTGGTGAGGTTGTTGTTTTTTACCCTTTACGGCTTATTTTACGTAAGTAATCTAATAATCTCATACGCTATGTGAAATATAGGAGCAGATGGAATGTGAAACAAACACTTTTCTGATAAAAACAATCTATAATCTAAATATAAATATTTTTTTCCAAATTAATTTACACTCATTTAAATGTAGGTCGTGAATTGGTTGTTGTTGTAATGTTTTTTAACGTCGCACCAGCATTATTTCAACTATTCACCACGAAGTAAGTTTTAACCTCTATGTTTAATCTAAGTACAAGTTCATATATGGTGTGTGGTGTGGGAGTGTGTATTATGGCCTGCCGCGTACTAGCGCGCTCTTACGGCGATTTGTGGTAAGTTGCTAGCTCACCGAGCCAGTATGCAACAGACAAGCATATAACTTCACAGTCCATTATCCTGGCACTTGGTGAACCAGTCGATACTTTGTCCTCCTAATACCTAGCACCAGGCAAGAAACCGATATCTTAAATTATAAAGTCTTATTTATGACCCGACCGGAGTCCGAACCCACCTTTGACTTCCACCCTCGAGACGTAAGCTCTATCAATGAGCCACTCAGGCGGTTTGTTGGTTATTTTTCATTTGAGATCGCGATATGCGAAATTTCCCGTGTAATGACGTTATTTCTGGAAATGGCGAAGGACAAAAACCAATTAAAACATAAGTTCCTCAAAATATTATTTTGTATTACATTGAACCAAAGTGTTCAAGAGTTTATATGGAGGCGAGCTGGATTTTGATGTGCTATCTACTATACTGACTCAAAAGTCAGCAAAATGAACCCTCTAGGTTGCTAAGACTCACATACCTAGATTGGATTACAAACAGACCCACTAGGTCGCCAGATAAACTGAGTCGCAAAACAAAGTGACTATCCTTGTCATTGCAACCATTAGATTGTAAAGCAAATTGATAATACGGTCGTCGAAGCTGACCCACTAAGTCTAATAAATCGACCCATTAGGTCGCAAAATGACTATTTAGATCGAATAACTTCTAAAGACCTACGAATACCCTTTCTCATACATCTTACAGAGTTTGATATGCTCAAGATACATTGTTTTGTAAGTCATAATCCACTTTCTTGGAACATTCAGATTTTGAAAAGTGAAGTATTTTTCTTTATATCCATTGCCGGATTCAAGGGAGTGCGGGTATTGAAACCCCCTTTCAAAACTTTGAGAGAGAGAGAGAGAGAGAGAGAGAGAGAGAGAGAGAGAGAGAGAGAGAAGGGGGGTCGAGAGGTCCAAAAGGTCCAAAGGTATATTAAAAATTCTTTTTTTCAACGGAGGTTTCACCCCTGAACCTGCTCAGTACCTTTAGCAGCTTAAAGACCCTCAAGCTTGGGGACTTGAGCCTTCGATGCTCGCAATACCTTATAAACCTTATAATAACCCCCCCCCCCCCTCCGCCCCATTTCGGTTCCGCCCATGAAATCTTCAATCTTCAGTTTAATTTTAATATTGAAATCTAAAACTTTGAATGATTGAATGAAACAAATATCAGTTGAAAGTTAAATGGAGGAGTAGAAAAGGAAATCCTGTCTAGGATGATTACCTCTCTACTCATAATCGACAGGTCAAAGCATTAATATTGACCGTTCATAAAAAGACCTGGTCAAGTTTATTGAACCCATTGTATTTAATCAAATCAATTACTCGAAATAATGATCGATAGTACCACTTTATGGCGACCAACACAATACTTGTACCATTCTGCCGATACTAGTACACTTTGTGATGATACGATATGATCAGATGTATATTCAGAATAACTGTTTTACAAGTTGGATAGTTCTGGTACATTTTTACTGAAAATGAAGGTTGGTGGTGTACGCATTGTTTTTTTTTTTTTTTTTTTTTTTTTTTTTTTTTTTTTTTTTGCCAAACTTTGATTTTAATGTTCAAACAAAGAAAAACAGTCCTACATTATATAACTTGTTAGTAATTTACAATAGTACTTTTGTTTTTCGGTGGAAATAGCTATTTAAAAAGGATCTGCTGACCGGTATTTGTATCATTTATTTATTTAAAAAAAAACAAAAGAATTTTGAACAATAATTCAGATCAATAAAATCTACCAAAATTGGGAAATCTCAACAGAGTTCTAATATAATTGTGCGAGAAGAAGGGTTGAAATTCCCTTACCTGGTACCACAAGTAATTACTTTTTCTTCTATTTTAACCACAATATTTTTTTTTTTTTTTTTTCTTTTTTTTTTTTTTTGTGGTTCTTAACAAAAAAATAACAATTAAAAATTTAAAATAATAATCATATAATAATAATATAAAACATTGGGTTTTCAACCTAACAGTACACCTCTGCTTTTATTGACATATTTTTGGGGAAAAAGAACGTGTAGCTAGCTAGCAATCTACCATCTTTAATTTTGTACACATAACAGAATGGGACCATAAATTAAAAAAAAAAAGATTTTACATTGTCACGGAATTCTTTCCGAGGTTAATGAACATTATAGCATGTATGTTTGTGTAGAAATAAGGCTTATATATAATTTTATCGCAGAAAAATACTATTATTGACCAAATAAACATAAAATATACAAAGTCTTCGACAGAAATCTGCATGTTTTATTTTTGTTTCTAAACAATTACGTTTGTACCATTATTGTTCACTGGAATGCAATAAAGATTATATACATGTTTTCTGAGGTCCGCAATGTCACTCTACCGTAAATATTAGCGACTGTTTATTCTGCTAGATTTTCTTCTTTTATTTCGCTATAAAATAAAGAACGCATCTTTTCAAACCAGTCCCATAATGTTAGTAATATGTTTCAGTAAGGCCCGCAGTTGTTTTCTAACAGGTCCGCAATATCATAGTACGTATGTATGTATTTGTTTTTTTTTACAAACTGACAGCCTTGAAGGCTAAATTTTTTTTTACTTAAACAAATTTTAAATATATGAAACATTGGACGAAGCGTAGCTTTAAGAAAAAAAAAAGCTGTTGAAATAAAGATAAATTGTTGTAATACAACTTTATGTATTACAAGTTGTTAAAGTCAAAAACTTTTGAATTACAAACATGCGTATCAAACGTTTGTCATAATATATAACGTGTACAGTTGTGACAAACTATACATGTGTTTATATCATACAAATGAATTTATTACAATTTTAGTATGATAAACATTCTGTAAATTAATTAGATGTACACTTCCTCAATCTTTTACAGATGACTGCACCTGAAAGTAATTCAACCGTATATTTTTTGACTTTGCTTCATATTGTAAACTCGACAACATCACGTGGGATTTTGCGTGACTTAATTACACCATCTACAGCCAATTGTAAGTCTTCATTTGATTTATTGCAGAGCATGTACAGGAAATACTAAATTTAATTATGTTTTCGGTATTTATATCAATTTTTTTAATTATCATTAATCCTTTCTAGAAACTGATTAAAAGTAATATTGAGATCTGAATATATTGACGGAAGAATTTGAAAGCTTAATTAATATTATAAATGACAAAGGAATGTGTTGGTTAATAACAACGGTTTGAAATGGATATTTTTTAATAACTATGTGGTTGTTTGGCAAAAAGCGCTTTTAATTGTTATACTTCTATAGGAATATGTTTATTACTATTTTAGAAAAATCATTTGAAATAGATATGTATGAACAAGTAATATTTTAACCGAAATGAAAACAACTGATTAAAGAAACTCATTTCAAAGCATTAGGCCTGGACAAATTACATGAAAACTTCATTTCTAAGGGAAATTA
This sequence comes from Tegillarca granosa, assembly GCA_029721355.1. Classification (NCBI taxonomy): domain Eukaryota; kingdom Metazoa; phylum Mollusca; class Bivalvia; order Arcoida; family Arcidae; genus Tegillarca; species Tegillarca granosa. The sequence goes on along the minus strand of CM056611.1, from coordinate 21,664,994 downwards.
ATTAATGTAGAATTAGCTTTACAGGAAGAAAAATGCTTGTTTTACGTGGAAGTACCAGAAAATAATTAATGTTTGTTTCTTAACTTAGTTAGAATAATGAATATTTGTGAACAACTTGTACGGTTGTTATGTTTGATGTTTTTAGGGTGTGACAAGGAGCTCGTCTTGGACCCTTCCTATTATATTTTACATGTCGGCGGTTACAGTGTGTTACGGAAATGTCCGGACGGAGAAATATATTCTCATTCAAAATGTACATGCGAAAAAGCTATCGACAGTCATGAAATACCAGGTAAGTGATCCAAATGTTGTGTTTGTCAGTGTCACGTTTAGCTGTTAATATAATTTTAATTTAAACTTATTCTTGATTACATTTACTTTTACTAAGTACAAGTTTTGATGTACATTTTGTTTCTATTTTTATACATTCACGGTTAATATGTTGATGATAAGGCTGGTTTGACCAGTTTGGTGTGTTAACGTCGGATCAGTAAGATTTCAGCTATTTAATTTGTGACATGCTACTTACCTAAGTCTAGTTATAGTACAAATTTTCTTGTTTTTTATAATTTTATTTCAGTTGCTACTTGTTATTTTTATCGAAAAAAATTATTTATTTATTTATTTTAGATGAAGAAGATGACGATTTCTGTCGACCTTATTTTCGATTTGTTTACGACGGAACTACACTATCTGTAGATAAAAGTATTCCATCTTTATCAACAAATACCATCCAATTTTTTGAAGTGCCTGGAAGTACGGGGCAAACTGCAGCATATTTTCCCGGAAACGGAATCATAACAATATGGCGGATGAGCTCAGTGACGCTGGCGCCAAAATTCAAATTTAAAGTTCGTTTTCAGTTAATTGAGAATTATCCATATAAAAACGCTTTTTATAATATCCTTGGAGATGGACCATGTGATAATCTTAATCCGAAGTATAGTATAAGAGTTAATCCGGTGTTAAAACATGTATACGCAGTGTTAGAGCTAGATAATTCACAAACTTTGGAATTAACTTTACGTAATTTGGTAAGTTTATATCAAAATCTAAATCTAAATTGGAAAATGAACTGTGACAAGTTTAAATACTAGTATTCACTCTTAAACAATATATATTTAGCTTCAAGTTGTGTTACCTTTTTGTGACATACACGTGCGTGTTTCTAAAAGAAATGTATAATTGTTTCGGCAAGATGTCTTTCCACGTATGCTTTCATATTGCGTTTATTTCTGAGGGTTTTTTTTTTTTTTTTTTTTTTTTTTTTTTTTTTCTTTTTTTTTTTTTTTTTTTTTGTAATGTGATTTAAAGGCCATAATTATGAAACAATGATTGTAAAATAAGTCAGGTTGTTGAGGGCCCACCAACAAAACTATTCACACCACCGGGATTTTATCCCATGTGACCCTCCAAAATTGGGGATTTTACAATCAGTCGCGTTTTGTCGAAACGAACGAAATATGAAAAAGATGAGATGAATACATTTAAAAAAAACTAGAGGAGACAATGGAAATATAAATAACTCTTCGAGTGGTATATAAGATTTGACTTTGTGACCTTGATTATTGACTCCGTGACCTTGAATACTGCACTTTGTGACCTTGATTATTGACTTAGTGACCTTGATTATTGACCTAGATGCCCTAAGTTTTGTATGCGACACGTTGCCTTTTGCTAGTACATGTATTTACATGTACTCAGTTTGATTATAATCCATTCATAATCTTAAAAGTTATAGATCAGATACGATATAGTGACCGACGGACAAACGGACATAGAGATTTTTATACACCAGGCCCCAGTTTCACAATCATTCATTCAACCCAGTTTCACAATCATTCATTCAACTGAGTGTACACCCAACTCAAATTAGGGAATATTTCGATGTCAATTTCTAAGACATTATACAAATTGAATATCTAATGTTATATTTAAATTGTTTAGTGTAGGTTTGTTGAACAATACAAAACACGGTCTCATAAAATTTAATTATTTTAAAATATTGATGAGAGAAAAATTGGGATTATTTGAGTCGAGTGTACACTTAATTGAGTGAATGACTGTGTAATTGGGGCCGGGTAAACCTCGTTAACAGAGGTAAAATATAGATTATTAGACTCCCATCTGTGGTCAAGCAATGAATATAACAACAAAATCGTGCCCAGTTGTATGGTTAAAATGCTTTTGGCAGATCTTTTACCATTTCACGAATATAGAATCCATCGATTAATAAACAAAGATACATACATATGTTAATATTGTCAGTGAGCGCCTTCCTGAAAGAACCTCCATTAATCGTTTACTATAATGTCAAAATTTAAATTGAATTTCTGAATGAAATATTTAAAAATTTGTTAAAATATAAATAAATTTATAGTCGAAAAAATTTAACTTTTTACGATTCTGTCACTAGTACAGTGGCGATCACAGTTCTAAACTTTTTTCATACTAAAACTTGACGGGCGAAGTTGGCGCTTAGTTACTTTTCATGATCCCGGCCTAACGGACGAGCTGGCGCTTAGTCACTTTTATCCCTGACGAACGAGTTAGCGCTTAGTCAATTTTATTCTTGACGGACGAGTTGGCGCTCAGTTTTATCCCGGTCGGGCGGACGATTTGGCGCTTATTCACTTTTATCCCGGCCTCGCGGACGAGTTGGCGCTTAGTCAATTTTATCCTTGACGGACGAGTTGGCGGTAAGTCATCCTTGACGGACGAGTTGGCGGTTAGTCACTTTTAACCCTGACGGACGAGTTGGTGCTTGGTCACTTTTATCCCTGACGGGAGAGTTGGTGATTAATCACTATTATCCCGACGGGAGAGTTGGTGCTTAGTCACTTTAATCCATGACGGGAGAGTCGGCGATTAATCACTTTAATCCCGACGGGAGAGTTGGTGCTTAGTCACTTTAATCCCTGACGGGAGAGTTGGCGATTAATCACTTTAATCCTTACGGCAGAGTTGGTGCTTAGTCACTTTAATCCATGACGGGAGAGTTGGCGATTAATCACTTTAATCCCGACGGGAGAGTTGGTGCTTAGTCACTTTAATCCCTGACGGGAGAGTCGGCGATTAATCACTTTAATCCCGACGGGAGAGTTGGTGCTTAGTCACTTTAATCCATGACGGGAGAGTTTGCGATTAATTACTTTAATCCCGACGGGAGAGTTGGTGCTTAGTCACTTTAATCCCTGACGGGAGAGTCGGCGATTATTTTAGTCCCGACGGAGAGTTGGTGCTAAGTCACTTTAATCCCTGACGGGAGAGTTGGCGCTTAGTCACTTAAATCCTTGACTGAAGAGTTGGTGCCAAGTCACTGTTATCCCTTATCAATGATCCACAATGTAGTGCGACGTTTTGTACGAGTTCCTTCGTTGACTCTGTTGGATTTTATATTATATTTTATCAGACGTTAGCTGACTGGACAGAAGTAGAACTGTACTCAAAGAAAGGAGAAGTCAAACTGCAAGCTGAGGATAAAGAAATCACAAAAATAATCGGAAATAGTAAATTGAAAATATTGCTCTCTCTCTCTCTCTCTCTCTCTCTCTCTCTCTCTCTCTCTCTCTCTCTCTATATATATATATATATATATATATATATATATATATGCAAATTTCCTGCTGAAAACGTAAACATGATCATAGCCAAGGCAACAAAAACACAACATTAACAAACGAAAGCAATAAGACATCATAAACACATGTTAAGATCACGGATTGTAAAAACTTTCAATCATGCAGTTTGGTGTTGAGTAATCCATATAGGTTTAAGCTCCGTCTTTGCTCCTTGCCTAAATTAAATATTAGTTTGGTTCTATTTTGTCATTTAATTTTCGGGGTTTTTTTTTAGTTAAATTATTGGAGTTTTATTGCTAGGCAGCTAAACCAACTCGGTTTTTTAAAAGATTTTTTCAGTGTAATTTTTGCTTATTTTACAATTTTGTATTACAGGTATTTGTTATTATTATTATTATTATTATTATTATTATTATTATCGTACAAAGAATATAACGCCTGGTTTCTCGAACAATTTTTTTTTCTAAATCAACTCCATCACAAGATCTCGGTTTTAGAACATATTAAATACATATGACAAGACCTCGTTCCCGTGACTACGATATTTTAAATTTTATTTATTTATTTATTTATTTAAGATGCTCGAATTATATCCTCTCCATGTCCTATGGAAGTCGGTAAAGATTCCACATATGCTCCTGGTTTTATTGGATATATAGATTCGGTAATTGTAGTGTGTGTGTGTGTGTGTGTGTGTTGCGTGGAGTGGTGACGTTTTATGTCCCGGACAAGATTATTTGACTTATATCGAAGCGGTCAGTTGACCTCAGTGGAGTGTAGTGAAGTAAGGAGTTTTATTTCCCAGTCAAGATTTTTTAACTTATATCGGACGATCTGTTGAAGTGGAGTGGATTTATTGAGTTTGACGACACAATCAAAATTTATTCACTTATACAGAATGAAGTAACGGAGTTTTATGACCTACAGTAGTCAATTTTTTCACTTAAGTCGAAGCGGACAGTTCTGAGATGTTGAAGAGTTTTGTTTTTTCGCTTATATCGAGGTCGTCAGTTATGTAGCGGTGGAATGGAGTGGAGTAACGGGAGTTTATACCCTAGTCAAAATGTTTACACTTTTATCGGGCGATTAATCTTACGATGGTGGAATATTTGAATTTCAGGTCTAATTCAAGATTATTTGACGGATATATTTTCATACGCGAACAGAGTAAAATTGTACTTTTTTTTAAATTTTAGGTTGCTTTTTGGAACTGCTTTGGAATGTGAAAGCCTGACCCGGATGACAAAGAATAAGACTGATACATCAAAATCAACGTGAGAGGGCTTTGGAAAGGTTTTAATACCGGCGGTAGTAAAGATGTATGGTGGATCACTAGTCGCATAATGCTTTATGAATAAATAGGCTAGGATTACACCCAGCTCCAGTGATAACACATGACTCTTAAAAGTGTGAATAAATCAGAAAAAAAAACATATATAGTAAAACTTTGTTATAATTCCCGTGGATTATTTCAGCAGCTCTCTTATCGGTACAGACATTTTAAAGAGAGTCTATTTCTTCCATGGTTTTCTTTTTTTTTTTCACGTCTAACAAGAAATATTAAAAGAAATTTTGTCGCTGTTGTAGTATTTCTGTCATTGATGAACATTTACATTATATAGTTGTGGATAAACTAACAAAATACATTATGAAGAGTTTAGAAAGATTTTTCAAAACCAAATCAGTAAAAATACACTATAAACATTGTCCCTGTTTATAAGAGAAAACAAAAATAATTGAAATATTGACTTGATAAAGCAACCAAAAATACAAAAACAACCAAGAAACAATACAGGACAATCGCATACAGAGATTACTGATTATATTTCTCTGGATTTAGATGCACTAGGAATAGTCACTTGTTTTCATTACTTTAAGAAGTCGTAAATAGCTGCAAAATTTCTGATATGGTTTAAAACAATAATACACTTACTCATAGCTGTAAAGACCCATTGGACTAAATATAATATATAGACCATTATATTACTTATCTATAGTCCAACCCACCATTTTACTGATGGAAACAAATGCCTGCTGCGACTAGTAGTGTCCATCTAAAGTCTGGGCCAGTACATAATAACAGAAGTCCATGAAGTAATTCATGGACTTCTGATAATAATCATATGAGTAATTGGTGCTTTACGCCCCAGTCAAGATTGATTTGTTTAACCAAGCCTGTCGGTTCTATGATGCTAGTGGAAAGCAAGGTGTCTAAGTCTTTGTTCCAAAATCATTTCTGAACCAAAATTTTCCTTAGCTTAAACTTTGCGATTTTGAAAATAAAAAAATTTTATTGTTAAGATATAGAGTTGTTTAAGGTGTCATTTTGAAGATCAATTGAAGTTTATAACATCTGTATTTAGTTTTGTCATAAATGTTTACACAAAGTTCTAAAAGATATTGCCAAAATTTGCTAAATTTAGGTCAAGGAAAATCTTGGTTAAGGAATTATTTTGAAACTTAGTCTAGAGAAAACCACCAACCTTTGGCAAGCATTACACATTTATTAAGGGCACCTTTTTTCAGAGAATCTTGACCTTTCTAAAGTATCAGAACATTTTTTTTAAGAAGTGACAAGCCACAATTGTGACACTCTTTACGACATAAAAATTTTGTATGAACTACTAATAATTACTGTACATGATTTTATTTCATCCTGATTTTTAGGTTCATTGGGAATATCATAAAAATAATGTGCACACAGAAAAAGGAGGTTAGCAAAATATTTGCTTTTTTATATAAACCCATCTTCCTCTTCTTCTTTATATGGTTCAACAGAATTGTAATGTTCACCAAGTCCATATGCATGTTTATGATAGGGCAATATTATTGAACTTTGACCTCTTTTTTCATATTGTTCACCTATTTTGATTGGTTGAATGTCTGACTGAATCACTTCCATTGGTTGCTTCAGAACATGTGACATAGCTTGTATTTCTATTTGACCTCCCCATGCTGTCGTTGATTCTACATCCTGACAATATTTAACAAAATCTTCTTCTGTGTATAGATCACCATTGTCTTTGGTCATAAAAGGAAAAAAATCTTCAGCATGATCTGAAATGAATATAAAACATGTATATATTATAAAATGAGTAATTTAATGGAGCAATGGAATCTAAAGAAGATGATAGAAAGGGTCAGCAAAAAGAGAAAAATTTATGTTTTTTTCATTCACACACACACACACACACACACACACACACACACACACACACACACATATATATATATATATATATAAAGAGAATCTATTATGAGTTTGAGGTCGAGATTAGGAAATTCCCATCAAGTTCTCAACAAGGCCTTGCTTAGTTTAGGATGGAAAAGATCTGACCATGAGGTTGGAATTTGCCCATCTCAATTTCAGTCGAGTAAATTATTATTTTTCTCGCATATAATTTACAATAAAATACCAGAATCCCTTCTATAACGATGCAAGATTTTGCTAGTGGATGAATAAAGACACGCAACAATAACGAAAAACGTTTTACTCACAGTAGAATATATATATATATATATATATATATATATATATATATATATATATATATATATATATATATATATCGTTTCGTAAAAATAAAATTATTTTTCTTAAAAAGTCATTTTCACATAATTTTTCCCACTAAATTATCACCCTTGCCCATGGAATAAAAAATGTAGTGCCCGTTCAATTGAGATAGGCTACAGGTTTGCACGTGGGGTGCGATAAGGGGAAAAAATATTGCACCACAAAGTCAGTAAGATAATTCTATCACATATATGAGAAATATATATATATAACCATTTTGAGTTTAAATACCACCAGAAAAAAATGTTACTGATGGTAAAAATCATAAATGAGTTTTCATTTTATAAAATATCTAAAAATTAGGAACTGATCAAACACAAACTGCTCCACTAGATGGCAAATCAATCGTGCATTTTAGGGGAAACATCTTAATTTTTAAATTGTTCATGGATTCCTATTTCATTAATGATTTTTAAGCTTCAGTACTGTGCTTTGATAATCAAGCAATCTTTATTTTCTTATTATCTATAAAAACCTCTACAATACCTTAAAAAATTTATTCTTATTTCCAACCTAAATGCCTTGTATCTCAATGAATTATTTTTCTGTGACAGATTATTAAATATGAATTACCTCTCAGGTATTGAGCCATTTGTTTTCTGTGAGAGATTACTAAATATGAATGACCAAGAATATATTCTTATTTCAATCCTAGATGCCTTGTATGTCAATAAATTATTTGTCTATGACAGATTACTAAATATGAATTACCTCTCAGATACTGAGCAGTTTGTTTTCGTAGACTTTCACATGATGAATTTATACCAGCAGTTTTAAGTTGATGATTTATAGCATTATATAAACAATTTCCATCTGACGGAATTTCGTATATTTGTAATCCTCGAGATTTCAAAACCGCTTTCATTTTTTCAAATTCTACATTTCTATCACCAGTCAAATTGTCTTTTTCCTGCTCAATTATTCTTTGTTCTCGTTCTTTCTCTTTAGCAGCTTTCTTATCTCTTCGTTTTTGTGTTCTAGATATTTTTCCATCTTGCTTTTTTAAGCTGCCTTCTGTTTGAGAGGTAGGAGTGTCATCCTGAGGTTCATCTGACGTCTTTAAGCCATCAAGACCTTTTGTAACCTAAAATAAATTTTTTTGGAAATTATTAGGTTGTCTTTTAGAGAAATGGTCTTATGTACACATATGTACGAAGAGGATTTAGTATGTTAAAGAAATTCTCTTATGCATCGCAATAAAAAGTAATAGGTTTTACAACGATTTCTCTGCAATGATTGCAAAATAAATGTTCTGTTCTAAGTTACAATGTGTCAACTCGGTGTCAAGATTTTCACATTAAAACCTTTATCAAGTCTCCAATAGTTTTGTATCATTTAACATGATGCATGAAACAACTGTTATGAAGATTGTCCACCTTGATAGCTTGGTGGTAGAGTGTCTGCCTTGAGAATGGAATGTTAGAGTTTCAAACCCTGGCTGGGGTCATACATAAGACTTTAAAATCCCTATACTGATACCTTACCTTGTGCTTGGCATAAGGATAGAGTATTGACTGGTTTAACCAGTGCCGGGATAATGTGACTTGTTTGCTTGTCTGTGACATACTGACTCAATGAGCTAGCACCTTAACAAAAAAGTCATCCTGAGCATGTGCAAGTACACAGCAGACCATAATACATACTCTTGCTCTCATTGCAAATTGCTGAAAAATTTCTTATAAATATGATGTTAAATTACAATTACTAGTGACCTTTATGACCATTACGACCAGTCTATATTTCATCAAAAGATACCTTTATATAAAGACAACCTGTCTATATAAAGTCTATATTTGTTAGGTTTGTTCTGTTAAGCAGTCTTCATATACAGGTTTTACTTTACATACCTCATTTGTCTGTAAAGAAGACCTGAGTTCTTGTAATTCTTTTTCTTGTCTCAGACTTAATTCCGACTCTAATCTAGCAATCTCTTCCGTAACTTCTTTTTTCTTTTTCTTATCTCCCTTTGGTGCACTATGTTTCAGTTTTTGGATCTGAGCCTGCAGTTCTTTCTTCTCCTTTTTATGTTTTTGAATTAGAGCTTCTTCTGCATCATTTTCCGAGTCGGACATTCTGAATTTTTCTTTTTCTGTCCAAAAAAGTTTTTAAAAAATTAATAAACAACCAGACAAAAGACATGTAAGCCTTAAAACGCTTACCTGATAATCAGACTTATCAAACTAATTATCATACAGGTGCTTCAAGTACTCAGGCTATAAATAGACTTGACAGTGAAATTAAAATAAATCTTTGCTATGCTGGTTTTAAATGGGATAATTGGGTATTGTTTATTAAAATAAATTGTTTGCAAAAAAAATGCTACCAATGGCATTCAGTGACCACTGTAGAAAGCAGATTTTTTTCAATTGGACGGTCATTAGGTGGCCAAGGACCACATCACACTGATTATAAATCTACAGAGGGTTTATATAGAAAAAACACTAGGGACCGACTCACACTGACCACTTTAACAGATGACCATTCTACAGAGGTAACTGCTATCTCAGGTTTTAATATACAAGTTATATATAATCGAAGAAAATTATCTCTAGCAGATTTGGTGTACCAGGTATTTGTATTCTTTACTCCACTGTACTCTTATTGAATAAAGAATTGCATGAGAACATTTTACACTTGTATTTCAATGACTGAATAGTTGTTGCACACAAAATATATGAGGTTACAATTTAGTGGTACACTTGAAAAACTGGGATCATGTTTATACATTTATATTTGCAGAATTAACAGTAAGTATGCCAAATCAAGATGGGTAACTTTTAGGTAGAGCTGGTTATATTTCTTCATTAAGACTGACCAATATGTCACATATAAATGTGACCTCCCACGCTATAAGGAAATGCTCTTCTGAGTAACAAAGATAGCTACATATCTGGCTGTATTTCTCAAGTTTTCAATGGTGTTTATCATTAAAAAAGACCAAGTTACCTGCTTAAAATATAAAGCGTCCCTTGTAATGGCCAACAAAAACTATGAAAAGCCAAAATAAAATGAATAAAAATGGTCTCATTACAAATAGCTAAAAAACTGATGATGTGACGTAAAGCAACTTCCAACCAACAAACAAATCCACACACTACAGGTAATATCAAATCCACACACTACAGGTAATATCAAATCCACACACTACAGGTAATATCAAGTTGTTCATGATATAATGAAGACATGTAGAGCCTTTTTGTTTTAATGTGTCTACTAAAGTTACTGAAGATAATCACAAACATGTTTTTTTAAAGGACATATTTATATATATCTGATATATATATATATATATCAGATATATATAAATATGTCCTTTAAAAAAACGTGATATTTCTTCTCATATATACATATATATATAAATATGTCCTTTAAAAAAATGTGTATATATATATATATTGTAACAGGAGGGAGAAAAATGCAGAGTCGGACCAAGGATCGAACCCGGGACCCCCCGCACTATAGACGAGTGCTCTACCACTGAGCTACCCAGACCGCTACATTCCTCCCGTTATTCTTGAGTTTCCCATGATCCTATGGGAAATCTCACCCCAAATTCCCTCGGATGGAATTTATACAGCCACATATATATTCAGTCCACCACTTCCCAGGGCCACACTGACCACCAAACTGTAACAGGAGGGAGAAAAATGCAGAGTCGGACCGGGGATCGAACCCGGGACCTCCCTCACTATAGGCGAGTGCTCTACCACTGAGCGACCCAGACCACTACATATAGATATATATATATATATATATATATATATATATATATATATATATATATATATATATATATATATATAATATAGGGTATCGGAAGTGTTGAAATTAGATTTCAATGTCAATATTGGACTTGAAGTTACAGTAAGCTGTTATAAAAAACTACTTTAACACATTATTAAAAGCATGGGACATATCTTTATATAAAAACATTGCAACTTAACTTAAGTTCATTATTAAATATACCTTTTTACCCAAAAGTCAATATCCCTGGATGATTTCAAAGAAAACTGCACCAAAGTAAATGTTAAGTTGGCATCTGTCATCTGAACATGTGTAGGTAAATTGAAGTTATCATCCCTGGTTGCATTCGAATATTAACCATAGGTACCTATTCTTGGCAATAGTCATTATCTTCTTGGAAACAGCATGTGTTTTTGACAACATCCATGGATGTACTTGACAAAGGCTATCATATATCCATACTTAAAACAGTAATCATATTGTACTTGGCAATGTTCTTGTAAACTTGACACTGATTAGCCAAAACATAAACAAACCGGTCCATGTTCAAATCAGAATGAAGTTTAGACATTACCTCAGTTAACCTAGCAAAGCTTTTTATTTCAGGATTTTCGGTCGAAACTACCCGGATTCAAGCTAATATATATTGTTATGGGAAACTCATTCAGTACAATTTATGTTTGTGCCACCTGATCTGAACTGCATTAAAAAAAATCATTAAATTGTCCGAATCTTAGTGTCAGGTATCCGAAAATTAAACAACGTCAGAAAACTTTTAACCCTTTTTAAAGTTAGGGATTTGGCGCCTTTCACAGCCTGCTTTCAACTCTCACTTCCGGATAGCGGCAGGGTTTAGTATTTTTAAAAAAAGTCAATTTACTCGTCAGAGGCTGGGTCTTTTTCCTCTATTCCAGATTCCTGTTTCAGGATCATTCTTGAACTGATCTTCTCGCCGATAAAAGTGTAAGAATCGTGACTGGGGCGTAAAAATTTGGCACTCCACTTAAGAAGCACTTATTATCTTCCACGATATGTCAATCAAAAAATGAAACGAATCTGAGATTGACAGTGTGGTTTTACTTAACTACAACATTGCCAAGTTGACATTTTTTTTCCATTTTAACAAAACATCTGCAAAGTAAATCGGGATCGCTAGAGTAAACCATGCAATAAACATGAAAGTTCATTGAAGATTTCTTCACTACCAAAGTATAACCAGCGATATTTAAAACGTTCGCTTTAAAGTCGCCGAGCACTATGTTCATTTCATTTACATTATTTCTAATTATTTGAATGATTCCTGTCCATTTAAGATTAAGATTTAAGGCCCATGCAGTTACAACATCTGTTATGATGTATACTTACTATGAACATTTTGGTTTCATATGAATTTTAATATAAGTCTAATAACAAAACCAACTACGACATAAAGTTCTACAATGTACATAAGTACATAAGGCATAGCCAATATTCACTTCAGGTAGTGCAGGCCTATTTTTCGTATTAATTAGAAGTACAAACTTTGAGTTACTTTTATATATTTTTTCAGCCTTAATTAAATTGATAATACCAATAAAACACCGCCTGGATTCAATGTAAAAATCATCATTTTTCACTAATAATTTATATTTATAAAACACAAATTCAGATTTCAATTAATAGTGACCAGTTAAAAAGTCTCTTTCCATTACAGATGCGATAGTTGATTGAAGAACGCAACCTTTCAACAGGAAGTTTCTAATTCCATGTGCAAGGACGAAATGACGCATTTAATTACATGCATCATAAATTAATACGCTTTTTATTGAACTGTTTATGCAGTACCATGACAGTTTAATATCTGAACGATGGTTAGCTTATCTAACGAGTCAAGGCGATCTGGGGTAAGACTTCAAAGGAAACTTTAGTCGATTAATGGTTCTGGTTTTATGATTGAGAGCAACCCCCCCACCCACCGAGGATTACCTCTTTTTGTATTCTTTAATATTTACTACTGATTTTTCGGTTTTATATAGCGTCAAAATTTTATTTTGAATAAAAAATTCAGACCGTTGTAAATCTCCTTACGGTATCTAAAGGTATTAATAAGGACATTGGTGGTACGGAGTTAGCGTTTCGGCCTTAAAAGATGTTAATGCTTTGCGTTTCGTCCATTTTAGCATATTCCTCAAAAGTTTTCAAATCGAACCATTCATTGTAATGATCAAAATAAAGTTACAGTTGTTCAGTATAGTCTTATCATGGGTAAGACTAGGTCACCAGACATTCCACTGTGTGCGAATTCCATTTAGGCAGATCCTCAAGAAGTAAAGAAGTTTTTCAGTTAGTTGGCTAAAGGTCAGGACTGATCATCTTGATCGAAAGCAAAGAAACCTAGTATATCACAGGCGGCATTAGGATTTATTCATAAAAAACGATCTTGCTGGAAAAAATATATATTCTCCAAAACCAATGACAATTTCAAAAAATATCAAGAAGCAAGAAATAGAGCTACTTTGGAATTAAGAAAATCAGTATACAATTTTGAAAAGAAGATAGTGCAAGTCTTGAAAAGAAACAATAAAGGATTTTGGAAATACATTCGATCAAAATCCAAGATTTCCACTGACATAGGTAACCTGAAAACAGATAATGGGATTACTATTACAGATGATAAAGATAAGGCAGAATTGCTAAACCAGTTTTTTGCTAGTGTTTTCACAGAGGAAAATGCTGGTCTTATACCACCATTAGAAATTGAGTGCAATAACAGTAGTATTGGAGAACTAGATGTGTCATTTGAGGAAGTTTATTCACAGTTGAGTAAACTTGATGTAAGTAAAACACCAGGGCCTGATAATATGCATCCTAGAGTATTGTATGAACTTCGTGATGAGATCTGTGAGGCATTAAATATAATTTTCAATAAATCAATCCAAGAAGGGTTATTACCACCATATTGGAAAAATGCCAATGTTACACCAATTTTCAAGAAAGGAAATAAGACGAAAACAGAAAATTATCGCCCAATAAGTTTAACATCTGTGGTGGTTAAAATATTGGAGTCTATCATAAAGGACAAAATTATGATATATTTAAATACAAATAATATATTATCCGACCACCAGCATGGATTTAGGAAAGGAAAATCAACGATTACCCAACTTTTGGAAGTAATAGAAGATACAACAGCTATGTTAGACCAGGGTAATAGTATAGATATAATATATTTTGATTTTAAAAAGGCATTCGATAAAGTCCCACACAAACGCCTTTTATTTAAAATGCAGAAATATGGTATAGATGGAAATATATTGAAATGGATAGGGGAATAATTGAACAATAGAATGCAAAGAGTATCAGTCAATGGAAATTTTTCTGGATGGACAACAGTGAAAAGTGGTGTCCCCCAAGGTAGTGTACTTGGACCAACGTTATTCTTGATTTATATTAATGACATGCCTAATCATCTGAATTCAGTCGTTAAACTATTTGCTGATGATACTAAGTTATATGGACCAGCTAATGATCGAAACCATGTGGATTTAATACAGAAAGACATCAGTAAGTTTGAAGACTGGTCTCGGAAATGGCAGCTAGAATTCAACCAAGATAAATGTAGTGTTTTACATCTAGGTCACAACAATATCAAACATGATTATACCTTACAAACTGCAGGGGGAGTGGCTAATATCAAAACAACTACCCAAGAAAGGGACCTGGGTGTTATTATGGATGAAACAATGAAGTTTACTAAACATGTAGCATCCTGCGTAAACAAAGCGAATAGAACTATTGGAATTATTAAAAGATCATTTGAGTACATGGACATTGATGTTTTAACCATTGTATAAATCCCTTATAAGACCCCACCTAGAATATGCAAGTGTTATATGGAATTCTATACATAAAAAAGATATCATCACTATAGAAAACGTGCAGAAAAGGGCGACTCGCCTAGTTACCAGATTGAAACATAACCAAAGACTCCTAATTCTGGGACTTCCAACGCTGCAATACAGGCGCAAAAAAACCGACATGATCCAGACTTATAGAATAATACATCAGATTGAAAAACTGCCCATACATAAATTCTTTAAAATGGATGTCCAGAAAATCACTAGGGGTAATAAGAAAAAAATTATAAAGGACTACTGCAGGTTGGACTGTAGGAAAAACTCATTTGCCAATAGGATTATAAACGACTTGAATTCGCTATCTAATGATGCTGTAGAGTCAGACACATTGATTGCATTTAAATCTAAATTGAATGAAGAGTGGAGGAATATAGAGTCGAAGTTTAATTCAGTTTGTCATTAAATTCTTCAAGTTTTTGAACTGTACATAGTCAGTATTTTAGTTAAGGTGCAAATACGTTACCATTTTCCAGCTTTGAAACATTTTTAATTATTATTATTAAGAAAGATATACTTTAAAGCGCAATCCAGAAAAAATATCAAGAATTTAAAAAACATAAAATTAAAATCCGGTCAATACAAGTGATAACACTTACAATAGACCGTGTATCCAGTAAGTCCAGTAAGTTAAGATTCTTTATTGGGTCTTTGCTACTGTGAGATCTCATAATCATGCTTCAGTGAAGGAATCACCATAAATATTAGGTGCCGAATAGGGCACATCATCAAACTTTTGTCTTTCAAAGGTCTATCATCTAAATTTGAGATAGAAGGGCATCAGGATTTGCTTCTAGAAAAGCCCATCATCAAGCCTTGGCTCTTGAAGGACTCATTATCAAGCTTTTGTGTCTGAAGGGTCGGAAACTAGATTTTGGTTAAAAGGGTCTGTGATCATCAGTCTTTGGTGCTAGATGTGCCCATTACAAGCTTTTGCTTGTGGAAAGGCCTATTTTCAGGCTTTGTTGCTTCAAAGTCTTATATTCAAATTATTAAAATATTATTTCAGCATTTGTTGCTGGAAGAGCCAATAATCAACCTTCAACAGAATTCCCCAGAGCACCACATGTATCTCATAGCACTTGTGTAGGACAATTATTTCTATTGGCAATGGAATCGCATAAAGTGACATTTAACCATAATAATTGAAAGTTCCATCATTTGGCCTTGGTGGAAGGATTTGGTTCTGGAAAAACCATCATCAGGACTCTATAATGATTTGTTTTTTGAAAAGGCCCATCATCACACTTTAGTACTGAAAGACATATGGAGGTGGAATCCTCAGTACCAGCTGACCTGCAAACTGATCAACATTCTCAAGATTAAAAAATGATATACATATAATAAACACTTACCAGTAGTTTGTATACTGATGTAGACCATATTTTCATTAATGATATCCCATATTTTCAACTAATTAACATTCTAATTGTTAAAAAAAAACACCCCATCTCTTCCCCCCCCCTCTCTCTCTCTCTCTCTCTCTCTCTCTCTCTCTCTCTCTCTCTCTCTCTCTCTCTCTCTCTCTCTCTCTCTCTCATATTTGCCACAAGTGACTTTATATGTGCCAGTAATTTAGCATGTAATAATTTTTCAGGGTTACTTCTTCAATGAAGACACTGCTATAAATCACCATGACGAGGACGAGTTGACCCCAGATACATTACCACTGAGTTCAGAATTTGATCCACCATTCAGAAAACTTCCTACAGTATTTGCCATAGTTCTGCATTTGATTGTTGTCGTAAGATTTTATTTCGTAACTTTACTTGGCAGTAACTGGAAAGGGGTGTTAGTGCACTTTGAACTACCCTGTAGTGTATTTGTGGAACAGTTATTTGTATTTCCAATGGAAAGTGCAAATTCATGTATAACTGCATTGCGTTTCCTCAAAATAGAATCATTTTTGTAGGTATTGTAAATGACACATGAAGTATGCTTTTCCATTTATATCATGGGGTAGGTTTTTTGAGATTCATTGAGAAAACACAACTTTTGTTGAATAGCAAGATGCACTGCATTATTGCACTATTTTATTTTATTCTTTTTTTCCAAATTATACTTTTTCTCTAGTTAAAAGGTCGTGACTAATAAATTAACAGGTTCAGTTTAAAGGTCGTGACTGAAAAGTTAACAGGTTCAGTTTAAAGGTCGTGACTAAGAAGTTAACAGGTTCAGTTTTAAGATCGTGACTGAAAAGTTAACAGGTTCAGTTTAAAGATCGTGACTGAAAAGTTAACAGGTTCATTTTAAAGGTCGTGACTGAAAAGTTAACAGGTTCAGTTTAAAGGTCGTGACTAAGAAGTTAACATGTTCAGTTTAAAGGTCATGACTGAAAAGTTAACAGGTTCAGTTTAAAGGTCGTGACTGAAAAGTTAACAGGTTCAGTTTAAAGGTCGTGACTGAAAAGTTAACAGGTTCAGTTTAAAGGTCGTGACTGAAAAATTAACAGGTTCAGTTTAAAGGTTGTGACTGAAAAGTTAACAGGTTCAGTTTAAAGATCGTGACTGAAAAGTTAACAGGTTCAGTTTAAAGGTCGTGACTGAAAAGTTAACAGGTTCAGTTTAAAGATCGTGACTGAAAAGTTAACAGGTTTAGTTTAAAGGTCGTGACTAAGAAGTTAACAGGTTCAGTTTAAAGATTGTGACTGAAAAGTTAACAGGTTTAGTTTAAAGGTTGTGACTAAAAGTTAACACCGTTTCAGTTTACACATCTGATTCAACATTTAACAAACAGTTTATAGGTCCAACTGAAAAAGTGAAAATGACAGGTCCCACTGAAAATTACAGGTCCATCTGAAAATTTCAGGTCCAGATTATAGGTCTGACTAAATTGATGCTTAAATAAAAAATTTCATAACATATTAATAAGCTTTAATATGTATATTTGGGGATACTGGTATTTACAAATAAAGTCCTGAGTGTAGATTTTTTGTTTGTACATTTAGCCTATTACAAAACTAAAAAAGGATTCTGACTCAGTTGAGCATGGTAATTGGATTCCAACTCTGTCAATTATCAGAAAAAAATTAACTGCTTTTGGATAATCAGTGCTTACAAATCAGAGCTATCACTCTAGGTCATTTGTAACCCCCTTCCTTTGCTACCTTTTCTCATACCCCTAAAATCCTGAAAAGGGTGATAACTCTTGTTGAACTGAACAAAACATGCAGACACAGATTCTGATGACAATTACAATTAATCTAAAGCATCAACAAATCTTGTGTTCAGAGACAGCCAGATGAGCACATTCTTATATTCCTGGATATGCTTATATACATGTATTTGATAAGCAGATGTGATGAGATTTAAAAAAAATCATTTTTATATTTTTATTGAACCTGATTTCTTGTTGCCATTGTTATGTATTGTGATAATTACCAAGTTGAGTTAATGAATGGGTTTAATAAGTGTTATGTTATTTTATTGAAATAAACAAACTTTTGTCATTTTCTTTCAAAATAAGGGTTCATACTGGATTTTACCATTTTACCAATGAAAGATTAGCGACAAATTTTGTCATTTGGCCATAATGGACAGATAACTTATTGTGATTCATTATAGAAGATCGGAGGGTAGAAAGTTTCTGATGTAAGAATATCCTGAAAAAATAGCTTCATTCGATATTCGCTAGTGGGAATATATAAATATTTGAAACCATAGCTTTTTGTGAAAATGGAAAAAATAAGTGACGACGATTTGTTTTTTTTTTTTAGATTCTATTACAAATTAGTATTATTGTGTTGCCAATAAAGTGTCCAAAAAAGGATTGTGGAACGGAGGCCACGTCTATTATAGCATACATCCACGGAGCGCTGTGGTTTGTCCACCTCGCACTGGACCGTTATTACAGACACCACCATAATAAAAGTCGACAGAATGGATATCTAGAATTCTACAGAAGGACTCGGCATATCAGAAGAATACCATTAAATGTTAATTCTTGTGGTAAGTATATTAGGTTACAAAATGGCTTGTCAGTATGTATATAAATATTTGTCACATTATGCCAGCAGTCAAACTGTTCTTGTTTGTGAAATGCCTATATTGAAAAAATTAACAGTTTCATTTACTAAAAATTTGTTGGTCTACCTACATTTTTTATTACACATGTATTTTCTTTTTATTCAGTCATTTATTCCTACTTTCGAGAATTCTTTAGTTGATCCATTTGTAATAATGAATGTGACCAGTTCATTAAAGTATTAGCTTTCAAATTTATGGTCTTAGATTATACTAGCATTACTATTAGTCTTTTTTTATGGTGGACAAGTGAAAATGTGATCTTGCTAGTCCGATGGGACAAGATTTTTGAAGATTTTAAGTACATTTTCATAGTTCATCAAATACTGTAAATCAGGAAATTAATGCAAGCAAGAAATTAATGTGAAAATTGTGAGGCCTGTTTCATCCCATTAATTTCTTGTCACATTTATTTTTTGATTTCTTTAAGTTTATTGTAAATTGAGTTATCTCCCTTAACCAGTAGTTGTTATTTTAACTGATTAATTAGAGCATCTTCTCAATTAGCGGTAATTTTATGCTGTTTCTTACCTACTGGGAATTTCGTTATGAGTAGAATCGTGAATGATACATGATTTTGAACCTTGACTGGGACATCAAATTGACAGTACTGTGATTATAAGTAATCTAACATTCTAAACTTGTGAGTCGAAGACAAAGATAAGTTGTACACATGCTGACATGGACGTCCTGATTTTGAATGCATTATTTTGATAAAAATTCCAAGCATTATATTTATGTATGTTTGTTTTTTTTTTTTTTTAAAGACTACACGTTTCTTTGTTTTTACAATCCTTTAACACCTTGGTTAATTTACAACAACCTGTCTTTGGCACATAAAATTACCCTCAGCACCCTTTGTAAACTTTCCGCTGTTTATTTTAATAATGTCTACTGAAAGTTTATTTATAATGTGTTTATAAATTATGGAAGACATAAGTTAATAATTTCCATAATTTAATGTTTATAATTGTTTATAATTGTAAGATAAAAGATAGGCAAAAAATTTTAAAAATTGGAATTTAAAAAATCACATTAATTTCCATACACATTTTACTTCAACTTCAGCCATTCACATTAATTTCATGACACAATAATTTCCTGATTTACAGTATTAACTTGATAAGTAGTTTCCTGTTACATTTACTACATAATACCCAAAGACAAATTGGCCCTTTTATCACATATATGTATGTGTATGCTTTAGATGTGCAAATTTGTATTATGGCCTGCTGTGTAATAGCAGGCACTCAGGGTGACTTTTTGGTTAAGTGCTAGCATGCCAAGTTATTATGCCACAAACAAGCATACCTCATTCTCAGTGCATTATCCTGACACCGGTTGTACCAGTCATTACTCTGTCCTAATGAAGAGTGCCAGGTGAGGAATATCTCAGGCCAGGAAGCAATATCTCATATTTTAAAGTTTTATATATAACTTTGCCAGGATACAAACCTGCAACCATCCATCGGAAAAAACTAAATAATCAATAATCAAAGAGGCATAATCAGTTAATTAATCGATTAATAATCAGAATTACTCAGTAATTGTACATCAGTATTCAGTAACAAATAAGGCTGAATATAAATATTTTTATTGTGAAATCCAAGTGTTCTTGCTTAGTGATTGTAAGTTAAAGGCCAGATATCTCTTTGTCCCATCAGACTAACAGTGGCCAAAGCATCGCACTAGTGTAAAAAGTGTCTGGATACAGATAAATTATCCCATCCATGTCCACCATTGTTGTTTTTAGTAGCAAGAACCAGAAAGGAAACAGACTTGTCTACAATCCAATATCAGCGATAATTGATTATTTATCTTGTGATTGATTATTAGGATCGCTGGCTTGACAACGACCGACAATAGATCATCGGCGATAATCACAACATCACTACTTTATGATATCTTGTTCATTGTTGTTTTATTATAAGTAGATTTGGGGATCTTATAGTTAAACAGTAAAAGATGTTAGAATTCTTTTTTTGTCTTTTTTTATCTCTTACACTTGTTTGTTCTTCATTTTAGCCAATGCAGTTGTGTTAGTTTTGTTGAGAATTTTAGACGATCTTTGTCCTAAATCAGAAAAATGTTTAGAACTGAGTAAAGCCAATTATCTACTGATTGTGATAACAATAGAAGTTGTCATAACTGTAGCATTCCTTGTGTTTTATTTAGGTAAGTTTTTGTCATGGTATCACATTTATAGTGGGAGGGGGGGGGGGGCTTGGTGGCCGAGTGGTCTAAAGCGCACACTTATGGATCACAGCACCTCTCATTGCCTGGGTTCGGATCCCACTCAGGACAGATCCTAGTGTGAGAAAGTGTGTCAGTTCGTTTGCTGAAAGTCAGTGGTTTTCTAAGGGTACTCCAGTTTCCTCCACCATTCCAGAACTGACCACATCGAAGTAAGTGAAAAAATCTTGATTGGGGCGTAAAACACCATTACTCCACTCCACTCCACATTTATAGTATTGTAACTTTCAGTGCCCCTTCCAAGGTAAAACATGCATTATTGAGTTTGCAAAGCTGCAAACATTACAGCAGTATAGGTGACATTTCTACACAGTTTAGTGGTTAATGGATAAGGTAAGGTTGTAGTTAATGTAAGGTAAGGTTGTAAGTAATGTATCTTAAATTGTATGATTCGAGTTGAGTAATGGTGTTTAACGTCCCAGTCAAGAATATTTCACTTATATGAAGACGTTGCCAGCTATTGGCGAAAGTGCAGAATTTTTGCCTGTGTGTTGCACTGATGGCATTATATAGCAGGGATCTTTATCGTGCCAGCCCTACTGTGACATTTATTTTAAGCTCCCTTCCGAAAGAACCGTGGCTTTCATTTTGTAATGCCGAGTGCTTGGTGAAAGAACAGTCACTACTCACTTTCAAGTCTTGGGTCAGACCCATTCAGGGTTCGAACCCACAGCCTCCCACTTACAGAGCGAGCACTCTACCAACTGAGCTACTGCAGTAATTAATTGTATGAAATATGATTAAATATTTCAGAATATTTTACTATAAATTACAATTTTTTTTTCTTCTGAATTTTTTTTAATTCATTTTTAGCTCAACTGGCTAAAGCCAGATGAGCTTATGGCATGATGCGCGCGTGTGTGCGTGCGTGCGTGCGTGCGTGCGTCCGTTAACAGCAAAAACTCAGAAACTACTGGGCCAATTTTAGCAAAACTTTGCAGGAATGATTCTTAGAAGGAGTAGATGAAAATTTGTACAATTGGTTTCCATGGCAACCAAAAGTAGGTCACAGCGACCTAGAATGTAAAAAACCTAAAATAAGCTTCTTCTCTGAAACCATAGGTTATATTCAAAATCTGATGTGATATTTAGCTTCTAGACACCCTTAAACATGTAGGTTGTACATTTCGTGAAATTCTGTCAAAAACTAGGTTACGCGTTTTTAGCGTTTTTCTGTCGTACTTCGTAAAAAGTGAAAATAAGGCTTATAATGGAAAATCAACTTTGAAAATCTTCTTCTCTGAAACCATGAAGCCTTAAGCTTTCATATTTGGCAGTTATTATCAGCTTGAGCCCCTTTACCAAGTTTGTACAAATGGTGGCCCCGGGACCATTTTTGGCCCCACCCCAGGGATCCATATATCAGCATATGCATATATGGCTCATAATGGAAAATCAATTTTGAAAATCTTCTTCTCTGAAACCATGAAGCCTTAAGCTTTCATATTTGGCAGTTAATATCAGCTTGAGCCCCTTTACCAAGTTTGTACAAATGGTGGCCCCCGGTCTATTTTTGGCCCCACCCCAGGGATCCATATATCAGCATATGCATATATGGCTCATAATGGAAAATCAACTTTGAAAATCTTCTTCTCTAAAACCATGAAGCCTTAAGCTTTCATATTTGGCAGTTAATATCAGCTTGAGCCCCTTTACCAAGTTTGTACAAATGGTGGCCCCCGGTCTATTTTTGGCCCCACCCCAGGGGTCCATATATCTGCATATGCATATATGGCTTATAATGGAAAATCAACTTTGAAAATCTTCTTCTCTAAAACCATGAAGCCTTAAGCTTTCATATTTGGCAGTTAATATCAGCTTGAGCCCCTTCACCAAGTTTGTACAAATGGTGGCCCCCGGTCCATTTTTGGCCCCACCCCAGGGGTCCATATATCTGCATATGCATATATGGCTTATAATGAGATATCAACTTTGAAAATCTTCTTCTCTGAAACCATGAAGCCTTAAGCTTTCATATTTGGCAGTTAATATCAGCTTGAGGCCCTTTACCAAGTTTTTACAAATGGTGGCCCCCGGTCCATTTTTGGCCCCACCCCAGGGGTCCATATATCTGCATATATATATATTGGAAATCAAATTAAAAAATTTTCTTCTCTGAAACTGTAAGGCATAATGCTTTTATATTTGGCATTTAACATCAGCTCAAGTCCCTTTACCAAGTTTGTACAAATGGTGGCCCCTGGGCCATTTTTGGTCCCACCCTAAGGGCCAATATATCTACATATGCATATATGGGAAATCAAATTTAAAAATCTTCTTCTCTGAAACTGTAAGGCTTTAAGCTTTCGTAATCAGCTCAAGTCCCTTTACCAGGTTTGTACAAATAAAGGCCCCTGGGCCATTTTTGGTCCCACCAATGGGGCACATATATCTACATATACTTATATGGGAAGTCAAATTTAAAAATATTCTTCTCTGAAACTGTAAGGCCTACAGCTTTTATATTTAGCATTTAACGTCAGCTCAAGTCCCTGTACTGAGTTTATATAAATGAAGGCACAAGAACCATTTTTGTCAGTTGAGCTCCACAGGCCCTTTTGGGCCTCTTGTTTTTATATACATGTAAATTCATAAAAATTTGTAAGGTAAAAAAAAATCTGAAGGAGATTACAATAATATTTAGATTTTCTGTCTTTCAAAATTTTTTCATACATTTGCTTAAACTAGCACTCAGTCAAAGAAAAATTGAAGAAAGCTGTTCGTGAAAATTTAGTGACTCAGCTATTGCTCAGTTTTGTAGTAACTGTCCTTGTTATTCATTTTCAGTGAAAACAAAGAAGTTTAATGACACTAAGGCTCCACCAGATGTGGCTCAAGATGAAATGCTTACAAGTTTTATGCATTCTTCAGCATCTTCAGAAATAGGTTACAGGTATGTCTGAATAAAATGGGGATATTTAGTTTGAACTAATATCATGAATCATCACTTGACCTCATTGGTGATATTTGGTTTGAATTTATATCACAATGCATTATTTTATTTCATGGGGGATATTTGGTTTAAATTTATATCATGGTCTATTATTTTGCCTCTTTGGGGATATTTGGTTTAAATTTATATCATGTTCCATTATTTTGTCTGATTGGGGAGATATATGGCTTGGGGACCCTAGTTACCTACTATGGAATTTTAGTTGTACCGGAGGTTTCTTGTTACCAATTAGATAGAGGTTTTTAATCAAACCACCTACTATAAAACATTTAATTGTATTAAAGATTTCAGAGTGACTGATGAGAGGAACACCTTCACTAAAACAGGAGAAGAGAAGCAATTTGGTTTACATTATTAGCTTTAGTTCTGGTCCATTGAATCTCGTTTTTAGTAACAAATACCCATTAAACTTACCTTTTAAAATTGTTTTTAATGGACAAAATAACAGGATAATTATGGATCATGGTTCCTCTCAACATAGTCTTTCTGTCAGTTCTGGCTTTGGACCGGAATATTGTTTTATATAATTTTGTCTGTAGATATGACTGGACACATTTTTTGTATCAAAAATAATAATTGATTAAATGTTTGTTATTAGATGATCAGTGCCTTCAGTACTTTGATTACATTTTATTGTTTTGTAGAGATGACCAGTATACAGATCAAGTATTAGAAAAACAAGCAGACATGATTCGATATTTAAAACATCATAATGTTCAACTTGGAAAGAGAATTCTGGCATTGTCAGCTGAAAATAATGCCTTAAAATCAAACCAGAAAATGTAAATCACAGGTATCCAGGTAATTTTGTACCTGTAAGTCTGATCATGTAGTATTCCACTAGAATTATTATATGTACTGGATCAGAAAAGTCTGTCAGTTTTAAGCTGGTACATCATTACCCTGAAAATATGATTTTTTGAGCAGATAACATGTAAATCTTTGACATTCTTTCATAGAGACAATATAACAGTTTACAGTTAATTTTATAAGTATATAAATTATTGTTAATGTGAACAGAAATATTTGGGTAGTATTCAGAAAAAATTGAAAAATTAAGCTAGATAACGATTAGTCATTGTTGTTTAACTAAAATATCTCTATGTGAAATTCACTAGTCCAGGACTAATAAATCTTGATATAAGTCCACTAGTCCAGGACTAACAAATCTCCATGGGAAACCCTCTGGACCAGGACTAATAAATTTTTATAGGAAACCCTTTGGCCCAGGACTAATAAATCTCTACTGGAAACCCTCTGGAGCAGGACTATAAAATCTCTATGGGAAACCCTCTTGTCAAGGACTAATAAATGTCTATGGAAAATCCTCTGGTCCAGGGCTAATAAATCTCTATGGGAAACCCTCTTGTCAAGGACTAATAAATGTCTATGGATAACCCTCTGGTCCAGGGCTAATAAATCTCTATGGGAAACCCTCTGGACAAGGACTAATAAATCTCTATGGGAAACCCACTGACCAGTACTAATAAATCTCTATGGGAAACCCACTGGGCCAGGACTAATAAATCTCTATGGGAAACCCACTGGACCAGGACTAATAAATGGCCATGGGAAACTCAATCCTCATGGGAAACTTACTGGACCAGAACTGAAAAATCTCCATGGGAAACCAACTGGTCCAGGACTAATAAATCTCCGTGGGAAACCCTCTGGTCCAGGATTTGTTGTGTGCTTGACAACATCAGTGCATGAATGTAACTATCTTATGTTTGGATATTAATATATCATCTACATGTATATGTCAGCTGTGCTGTGTGGTTATTTTTCCATAATCAGAACTGCTGATTACACAGTTTTAAATTTAAGTTTAGTATTTCAATTGTATTGATGACAATATCTCTTAAATGAAAAAAAATATTGTCAAATAATAAAACATTTGGTGCAATATTTGTTGTTTGAAATGATATTACGCTATTGTATTTTCTGTTTTGTAAATGATATAATGCTATCATAATTTCTTAAAGTACATGATCCATGGATTATAGATTACAAACAGGTATTCTTTGTCTGATTAAGATTTATTTATTCATTTTGTTTGTAATTTTTACGTAATACAAGTTGACTTGTACAGCACAGCACAATCTTGTTTTTTATTGTCATTCTATTTTTTGTTTCACTATGTTTTACTTTTCCGATGATCATGTTACAATGCTGTACTAAGGTTTTATGTTGAAGTTAAAACTTAACTGAACCTTATGATAACTTTGTTATAAGAGCTAGGTAATACATCTGATTCTGTTATTTGTAATGCATATAATGTCACATATTTTGCTTCAGGCATAAACACATTCCAAGATCAAATTAAATGTAGGTGCTTGCACTCTTTCTCTCTCTCTCTCTCTCTCTCTCTCTCTCTCTCTCTCTCTCTCTCTCTCTCTCTCTCTCTCTCTCTCTCTCTCTCTGTGCACATATAAATTGATTCATCCAAAATTTTAATTGCCAGTCTTTCTCTTGTTCAATGGTCGTGCAAGATGTAATTTTTTTATAATCAATATGGAGTTTCAAATAGAAGTCCGTTTTGACAAACAAAAAGTGTTTTATTGTGTATTAGATACAGCTATTTTATAGGCTGTTTGATTCTTTAACTCAATAATATATTAAGTCCCTTAAATCATAATTGAAAATTTTACATTTCATTTGGATAGAAAATTTTATTTTCCTAGAAACCAGAGGTTTAATTTGAAAAAAATAATATGCTATACTTCAAAATATGCAGTAAAACTGCTATGTTTTTATAGATCATGGTTAAATGATTTTTTGTTGATTTTGTTGTTTGTTAAAAATGCATGAGCTAGATGACACACCATAAAATTTCAACATGCTGTATAAACAGACAGTGAATCAACATACAAGAAGAAAAATATTTGTTTTTACCCTTTTGTGAACCTACATTATGTTGCTATGCTCATCCATAGACACAATAAACTATAGGGAAATATTGTGTCAACTAAAACCTGTCAACTATAAACCATTTTATTTAGACATGTATACATACATACATACATACATACATACATACACACACATATATATATATATAATTTTTTTTTTTTTTGGATGACTTTTTTATCGTTAAATTGAAATAATATTTCCCTTTTTAGCCTAACTAGCTTTAGCCAGCTGAGCTTATGACATGATGAAATGTGCATATTTGCATAAACTTAAATCTTCTCCTCTGAAACTACTTGGCCTAATAGAACCATATTTGATATGAAAGGTCTCTAGGTGGAGTAGTTTAAGTTTATAAAAAATCATCTTTTTGTGGTATCCAAGATAGCCACCTATTCTATAAAAT
This sequence comes from Tegillarca granosa, assembly GCA_029721355.1. Taxonomy (NCBI): domain Eukaryota; kingdom Metazoa; phylum Mollusca; class Bivalvia; order Arcoida; family Arcidae; genus Tegillarca; species Tegillarca granosa. Next base: position 21,637,658 of record CM056611.1, on the reverse strand, counting down.
GAGATGCAACATGTATGCCAGTTGAACAATAAAACATTTTTGTTTTGTATATATGTACTAGATATGCAGAGGTATCTTGCTAGAATATTTCAATTTCGGTTTATCCCTTAGTCTTCAATATATTTTCAAGAAGCTTTATGTTGACAAAAAAAACTATTTATTATAAATTGATATAATGTTGTATTGCTGTTGTATGATACGTTTTGTTTTTGTGGTTTAATCAATGCAATAAACTTCCATATTATAAAAAGTTTACTGGTCATTGTTGTATTTATTCATTTAATCCCAATCACCATTCAGTGTTATTAGAAAGCAAAAGATAATAATAATAATAATAATAATAATAATAATAATAATAATAATAAAAGAGATAAGAAACTGAAAATGTACATGTAAATTATTAAACAATAAAACAAAAAACATTAAACATTTAAAATAAAATTTATTTAACAAATAAGTGAATAAGATAAGATAAAACAAACACATATTAACAAAATTAAAATTAAAATCTCCCAACTTTGAACAGCCATAGGATTTAACAGCAAGTTCATGTCCAGTGGTGTGGTTATAATCATGTCCAGTGGTGTGGTTATAAGTTGGGTATAACTGGTATTGAAGGGGGCAGTTTTGAGATTTCAGAGGAAACTAAAGTCCCCAGAAAAACCACTGACCTTCAGCAAGCTTCCTTACCTTGTATTTGCCTAATTGGGATTCCAACCTTGGCAATGAGAGACACTCTGATTTGATCCCTGATGACCGATAGAGCAGGACAAACACAACAGATATGCACATAAATGTCAGCTATATAGATGTTACATAAGTCATATGTTTGGAATAGTAGTCCACAACTTTGCAAGGAATCACGCACCTTTCCACTCTTGAGTTGCTGGCAGGATAACGCTACACTTTTGCTTCCGTAATACTTTCGGGAAAAACAGAGAACCTTTGGAAGTCATTGCTAGCTGAATTCTTAATTGCCAAAGTCGACTCTCTTTTATTTCAATAGCACTGTTGACAATGCGCTTCCATGTCACTTTATCTGTAAATGTAAAGTCCACTGTGAAATCTATCAGTTATGGTAATAATCCGTTATATCGAAGAATATGTACAGTGTCCGGTATAAAACCTTTCTGGTTGTTGGAAGGATCAACAAGTAGATGATATTTTAATACGTTGATATTACGTTTTACGTCACAACAATTTTAGTTGCAACATAATAACAAGACAATTGTTTTTAATTTGAAGGATTAATTGAACACGTGTGTGTGTGTGTGTGTGTGTGTGTGTGTGTGTGTGTGTGTGTGTGTGCGTGCGTGTGCATTGTACTAGTCGGTATTTATGGCGACCTTTAGAGTACCACTACCGTGATTCGCTGCAAATAAACATCAGAACAATCAGTCTATCAATCAGAAAAGACTTTCAATAAGAAAACCCTTACCAATTTGACTTGTTGAGCAATTTAATGAGTACCACCTTGATAAACTAAGAGCTAATGCAATTTTGCTTTATCTGCAGACTCATTCAGGTCACTTTGTCAGTTCGTTTGGTGAAGCCCATTTGTTTTCTCTTGTTTCCTCCACCATTTCAAAACTCACCGTCTCGATAAATATGAAAAAAATCTTGACTGGGGCGTAAAACTACTCTGTACATACAAATTCCAAACTCCATGCTTTAATAACTTAAATAGCTGAATGTATGAGAAAGATAGTAAGAACACAGGGATATTCATCCAACAAACACCCAAAACTTCTTTTTTCGCCGAAATGTCAAAACTTCATGACGAATTTAATTCGTCACCCCAAAACATCATAGTTTATTCATAGCTCATTGCATCATACATAACCTAAGTTCCTCCGTGTGTTTTACATGAAATCTGAATGTGACCTCTCCATCAAGGTCAACTGGGACATTTAAACTGAAAAAAAAAATTAAAAAAAATTAAAAAAAAAATAAATAAATAAACTCACAGAATCTGACAAAATTTTTTAAAGATCTTGAACTTCCGCCATCTACCAACTAGTTACCTGTTAACGTCCTTGTCGATTAAATAAAAATATTAGAAAATATATTCCCATAAAAACATGCATGACAACGTTGGGCCAAAGTTGGCATGTGGTTATACTGTAATGGTTGGCGTTGGATTTAGGCTATAAAACGGTTTGAACAACGTTTGATCAGTGTTAGTCAACATTTCGGTTTCTTCTATCATACCAGAACTGGAAAAAATCCTGACTTTGATGTGTCACTCCATTATTCTATTCCAGTCCGGACAGGGGCTGGACGTATAAAATGCAGAATTTTTTTTGGCTTTAAGTGATCCTCAAAACGTTGCCTTCAATTAAAATTTCGTCATAGAAATGACATGTATTAAGATATCAATTTTTTAAATTAAGGAAAATCTTAGTTAAGGAACGATCGTGAAACTGGAGTCTGTGTAACGAAGAATTATGACCCGGGTTGAAAATTGACCCGGGGGTTCATTTTTCAACGTTGAATAATGAGACCGAAGATGTCGAATTTAGATTCTAGTCCATTGAAAATTGAACCGCGTCGTTGAATTTTGATCGGAAAACCGGTTCAAAATTCAACAACATAAAAGTAAATATCAATGAACTTGGAACATAAATCATGATTTTTTCAATAAAAAAAATTCAGTCCATTCCTCTATTTTTCTTTATAATCCTAAAATTCAATGATTTAATATTCAGGAAATGTTAGATGCGATTGATATATATTGATATTGATTGATATATCTCATGTTTCATTAAAGGGTGTGGGGGTGGTGGTGTTGGTTCGTTGAATGTACTTTGTTTTGGTCATTTGTTCTATTGGGTGGGGGCATTTTTGTGATTTTGTTTGTTTGGAGGTTTTGTTGGTTATTCTTTTTTTTTTTTTTTTTTTTTTTTTTTTTTTTTGGGGGGGGGGGGTTATGAAAAAAAATCTAACACAAACAGATAACCCTGCTTTTAATCGGACAAAATAATTTTAGAATATTATATTGCTATGTGGCAAGTCCATTTAACTTTTTTAAGTCAAATGAATTGAATGTCATGATGTTGTCTAGTCGGATAATTATGACCCCTGTCATTAATAATGCTGTCAGATATATATTTTACCAGTTAAAATACATGTATGTTGGACTCGTATATCGACTTGTTATTTATACTGACAAGTTGATTTTAATTAGGGGACAATCATTTGACTCAGAGGAAGGGAGGAGTATTCGAAGCGGCTTTCTGCTTATATAAAAGAAAAAAAAATTAGTTACAAAGAGCCATGAATTCATTCAATGAGCAAAAATTACGCTGCAAATCCTAATAGACGTGCCATGTGCGGGTCCAAAAATCCCATAAATTTTATTTTATTTGATAAAGAATCATTATTAAAACGCAAAAATCAAAACCAATAAATGCCGTAAAATTAAAAACACTGTCGTTTTTATTGACATCATGTGGCCTCAAACATGAAAATAAGTTAACCGTGTATTGCTGGACATTGGGTGATCTCAGACGAAATTTTACTTATTATTCTGGGAAAATTAACTTTTAAATTTAATATTTGATAAGTAGTGTCGTAACATTTTATTTGTATTTACAAACATCCAGTAAATTCCAAATTTGCAACATGACAGTAGATATAGATCAGTCTCATAGAGCAAATTTCAATGAAAGAGATATAAACAAAAATAATTTGTAGTTTGGGTCAATTTTCAACCCGGGTCAATATTCTTCGTTACACCTACTCCTGATTAAAAACATAATAATAATAATAATAAGAAGAAGAAGAAGAAGAAGGGATCGTACCGGGATTATTTTTTTCGACTTGAATTATTCATCTTTGATTGACAAGAAGTTTAGTGAAGCAACACTTTTAAAACTATAAATCTAATATCGAAACACAGAAAACAAGAAATTTGAGTGTATACATGTGATAATACTAATATAGATGTGGCGGCTTGGTAAAGAATATTCTGTAACACATATCACGCTTTAAATTATAAAGTGATCCAATCGACAACCAGCTCATCATGGGCAGTTCCGACTAATGAACAGTAGACGATAAACCATAAATTCAACATGAAATTGAGTACATCCACCGAGTCTCTTGTCATGTGCTAATTTTGAATTGAAACAAGTGCTAGAATTTGATATTGAATTTCGTGTTTATTAAATTATAGAATTTCGGTGATTGACAAGAGACTTATTATATGCAATTTCGATTGAAATTGTTGGCAACGATGGTTTTAACTAGATAATTTAATGGATTAACATATAAATTATGCAGTTATACCGTAATAAATTGAATTCTGAGTGTTCCGATAGAGATAACTAATACAAACAAAAGTTTAGTTAAAACTGTCGAAAATTTATTTATTTATTATTTATTACCGTGGGTTGTAACAAAATAAGGTAGACAACTCGCCTAAGGAATCATATCACGTGACAAATGGACTAAAAAAAATTGGATCAGCTCAGAACACACAGAAAGATCGTTGAATATGTCACATTACAAATACATTGATAACTAGATGTCTGCGTTTTGAAGTCTGAAATGATAAATTTATACCAATTCTTCTCAATATTACAGGTAACAAAATTAATCATGTGTTGATAATTGTTGTTTGAAGAACGCGCCTCGAGATTGTAAGATCTTCCGATTTGGCGGATTTTTTGAAAAAGAGAAATAAGCGTGTTACGGGACAAAACATAACAAAACATTCCACCTTGTCTGTATTATAAACATTCCACCTTGTCTGTATTATAAATATTGCGTATTGTGTATTGCTGTCTTTTTTAAGGCGAGGTAACAAACGTTTAGTTTATGATGTGTTTTAGTTATCTTGGATCTCTGGGGTTGAGCGAATTTTTTTCGATGGGGGGGGGGGGGGGGGGGTTAAAAATCATATAAACACGAACAAAATTTACACCAGAATAAAGTAGGTCATCTACAGAGTTCTTTAGTACTAAAAAGTAGATACACTTTGTTTTTAAAGAGAATGATATAGTTATTATAGTGCCAGAATAATGTGATTTGTAGAGCGGTATGCTTGTCTGCAGCATGCTGCACCTTACCAAAAGCACAGTCATACACAGACTTGTTCTTAAATTAACACATAGAGATTAATAGCTTTGCTGATGTTGGGAATAGCTGAAAAATTGCTGATTTGTGTAAATCACAGCTGTATCAGAAAGGAGAAAAATGCAGGGAAAGACCAGGGATTGAACCTGGTGTAACAGTAAACTGGAGGCTTCAAAATTATGTAACAGTTTTTTAAGAATAAAATGATTCCATATATAAAACGTTTTCCATTTTATTTGGTTACAGTAAGGGTTATGGTTACATAATTAAATTCACCCCAGGATATGGTCTCAGGTGTATGAACTTTTCCAAAAATCCTGTGCAAATGATGGTAAACAATGGCAGCCAACTGGTTTACAGAAATGGGGCTCCTAAGACATCATGATTCAATGATGTAAAAAGAAAAGCATGTCAGGTCTTCTGAATGACCAGCAGAAGAGTGTGTAAGTTTCAAACCAACCAATGAAAAAATGACTTTAGAGCAAGGGACTTAACTGCCTAACTGACCATGACCAAAGAGAGAAAGAGAGACAACTACAGTACAGTACAAAAGTTAATGAACAAGCAGAAACACATTTTACAACACAAACATCACAAAGACACCACAAAAATAAACTATAAAATATAACAGCTACCAGACTTTACCTACAAAACAAAACAAAGATTTATTATTAAAAATAATGAAAATCAATAAACCTGAAATAAAATACAACATGGTTATTAATAAAACAAAAAATTAACACTACCGCACCAGGTCCTCCCATACTTTAGATAAGTCCTCTACCAACTCAGCTCCCACACCGCTACATCCCTCCCTTGTTATTCTTGAGTTTCCCATGGTCCTATGGGAAATCTCACCTTAAATGGTGATGGACTTCATGTGACCTGCAATTGCCAGTCCACAGTGACCACTTCTGAGGATGCCACCAAACTGTAACAGGAAGAAGAATAATGCAGGGTAAGACCAGTGATTAAACCTGGGATCTCCTGTTTTATAGACGAATGCTGTACCAACTGAGTTATCCAGACTACTACACAACCAACACATTATGCTTCTGCATGTCTTTAGAAGAGAAATGAAGCAAATCTTGATCCAAATGATGTGGTGTTTACTGACGTGTTGTGACTTTGAGCAAGTCACTGCTTGACTGCTTTCCAAATTGCTGCTGATTTACCTAATGTTGTGATAGTTGACTGTAGTAGGCAGCAACATCTGCAACTGCTGGTGGGCTAGCACCTAATTTTGGCCAAGTGGCAAGTTTGTACTAGTACACCAGAAATAGTAATATGGATTGCCCAGTGGCATTACCACAAACCACCAGCTATTGTAATATCTGGGTAGCCTAGTGGCATTACAGCAAGCCACTAGTCATTGTAATATCTGGGTAGCCTAGTGGCATTACAGCAAGCCACTAGTCATTGTAATATCTGGGTAGGCTAGTGGCATTACAGCAAGCCACTAGTCATTGTAATATCTGGGTAGCCTAGTGACATTACAGCAAGCCACCAGTCATTGTAATATTTGGGTAGCCTAGTGGCATTACAGCAAGCCACTAGTCATTGTAATATCTGGGTAGCCTAGTGGCATTACAGCAAGCCACTAGTCATTGTAATATCTGGGTAGCCTAGTGGCATTACAGCAAGCCACCAGTCATTGTAATATCTGGGTACTATTACCACTACAGAGCAAAAAACTGGAGTGCCTATTTTACTGTACAAGAAAGCAATGAAGGATATTGGCTCATAAAATATCAAAGAACATTCATTTAAACAGAACATGTTATGTATTTTTACATGAATGTAATAAATCTGCAAGTATATTTTTATGTAAATTTTAGATGAGACCCATGTGACAGTCATGTGACCAGAAGGACTTTGTCAAGGAAGAGATAATACAAAACAGATGAGTTCTGTCACAGCATTTGTAGAGGGATGGGACTTTGTCCAAACACTGGGAGAAGGAGCATATGGAGAGTTAGTTCACTTTGTCATTTAATCATGAACCAAATTCATTCCTATTACTCACGTATTCACACAAATATTTTATTTTATTCTGAAAGTTTTTGATATAAGAACAGGATAAGTTTACAATTCTGGATACTAGAATAATATGTGTGATCAGATTTAAAAAAAAAAAAAAAAAAATCTGATATAATAGAAGGATTATGATACACACATTTACAGATAAAAGCCAGCATATTTTTTGAAACAATAAACCAGAAACTCCTGCATGTAATATTACATAATATATAAATCATTAAAGCTAAAAAAATTATTATTTGAATTGTTAGAAAAATTTAAGTTAGATAATATAAATTTCTCGCTGATAGAATGCCTATAGGCACTTATGTTGGAATTTTACCCATGTAGATCTAAATGTGAGAAAATCCATCAGTTTTCTTACTGAATATTGGTGTTTTGTTGACTGGTCAGCTTTATTCACCATTTCAGAAATGACTTGTCATATGTAAGTGAAAGAATGTTGTTTTGTCCGTAGATTACCAATACTTTTCTTCACTCTTTCATTAATCATTTTATTATTTGAAACTATTTTTGATTTTCTTTATATTCTGTTTTTGTATACTTTAGGGTGAAGTTGGCAGTCAATAGTGACACACAAGAAGCAGTGGCTGTTAAAATTATAAATCTGGAGAAATCATCATGTGTAGCTGAAAATGTCCGAAAAGAGGTAAAGAATTGATTGTCGGAATGTTTATATTTATTTAATAATTATAGCCACTGCAAACTAAATGTTTTGGTATAACCTGATTTGATTTTTAACTTGAAATATTATGAATATTAAAAGATATTTTCAACATACATATAATTTTTTTGTATGTTTGTGTAAAAAAAGGGTTGGTTGTGATTGAAACCTTTATAAAGTTTTTGTGATTTAATAATATACAGTGTTTGAGGTTTTAAAATAAAAAGTATTTTTAAATTGTTTATAAAAATATTTTGTTTGAAATTTCAGATTTGTGTCCATAAGATGGTTAATCATGAAACTATAATCAAGTTTTATGGTTTCCGAAAAGATGGGAAACTTCAATATTTATTTCTGGAATATGCTTGTGGTGGGGAGCTGTTTGATAGGATAGGTTTGTAATTTTTATTTTGACATAAAGACAAGATACTTTTACATTTTTGATTGTGACAGAATCTTTGCCAAACTTAAAGTGAAGGGAAGTAATGGTGTTTTACGCCCAGTCAAGATTCTTTCACTTATTTCAAGGTGGACAGTTCTGGAATGATTGAGGAAACCTGAGTACCAGGGAGATAACCACCGACCTTCAGCAAGCCAACTGACAAACTGACTTACACTAAGATCTGTCCCAAATGGAATTCAAACCCAGGCGGTGCGAGGCAGTGATCTGTAAGCACATGCTTTAGACCACTCAGCCACAGAGGTACCTGCCAAATTTGAACACTTGTGTGTAGTTTAAGAAAAATAGAATTAACCACCACCTGTTGTATGAGTAAGAAAAAACTTATCCATGTCACAGATATTTTGTAATTCCAGAACTTTTCAAACCCCATTCTTATTTTAGTTGTTATTTGTATTATAATTATTCTTGTTAAAGTTCCGATCTTTCCTTGTAGAACCAGATGTTGGAATGCCTCAGCAAGATGCTAACAGATATTTCAAACAGTTAATGACGGGAGTGGTAAGTTATGCAGACTCCATCTGAGAGGCCAGGTGGTAAAGGCATTACTCTTAAAAACCACTAAGGTTTTGATCTAGGTCCTTTGCAAGTGAGAAAGTATTTTTCTTTTCATTGGCCTCCACTGATGGCTCTGTTAACTTACATGTATATCAAGGTGGTCAGATCTGTGATAGTGGAGGTGAAGGTTGAATCCTAAAAATATTTTGTCAGGTGAACAGACAACCTTTCTTTCAATAGTATCTGCCCAAGTTGAATTCAAATATACATGTACATGTAGGTGGTGAAACTGGCTATGGCCTGAAGACCCTCAGGTCTGAGGTCTGTATTTGACCACAGTGTAGGAATTAAATCTATAGAGATTTTATAGTATACGGTTTTTACAGTGTGGCAAGTTTGTTAATACTGGAAACTTATGATTTACCTTAATAGCCCTGGTGGCTTAGTGGTAGAGTATCTGCATCAAGTGTAGGAGGCCATATGCAAGACTGTATGTTCTGGATATACTTACTGAAATGAACACCAGTCTAGTGAGACTATGATCTGGATGTACATACTGAGACACCAATCTGGTGAGACTGTATGATCTGGATGAACCTGCTGAGATAAACACCAGTCTGTGAGACTGTATGATCTGGATGTACTTACTGAGATAAACACGTATGATCTGGAGGTACTAACTGAGATAAACACCAGTCTAGTGAGACAGTATGATCTGGATGTTCTTACTGATATAAACACGAGTCTTATGAGACTGTATGATCTGGATGTACTTACTGAGATAAACACCTGTCTGGTGAGAATATGATCTGGATGTACATATTGAGACAAACACCAATCTGGTGAGACTGTATGATCTGGATGAACTTGCTGAGATAAACACCAGTCTGGTGAGGCTCTGATCTGGATGTACTTACTGAGATAAACACCAGTCTAGTAAGACAGTATGATCTGGATGTACATATTGAGACAAACACCAGTCTGGTGAGACTGTATTATCTGGGTGTACTTACTGAGACAAACACCAGTATGTTGAGACAGTATGATCTGGATGTTCTTATTGAGATAAACACCAGTCTGTTGAGACAGTTTGATCAGGATGTACTTAATGAGACAAACACCAGTCTGGTGAAATAGTATGATCTGGGTATTCTTATTGAGATAAACACCAGTCTGGTGAGACTCTTTGATCTGGATGTACTTACTGAGATAAACACCAGTCTGATGAGACTGTATGATCTTGATGTACATACTGAGATAAACAACAGTCTAGTGAGACTGTATGATCTGGATGTACTTACTGAGATAAACACCAGTCTGGTGAGACTGTATGATCAGGATGTACTTACTGAGACAAACACCAGTCTGGTGAGATAGTATGATCTGGGTATTCTTATTGAGATAAACACCAGTCTGGTGAGACTCTTTGATCTGGATGTACTTACTGAGATAAACACCAGTCTGATGAGACTGTATGATCTGGATGTACATACTGAGATAAACAGCAGTCTAGTGAGACTGTATGATCTGGATGTACTTACTGAGATAAACACCAGTCTGGTGAGACTGTATGATCAGGATGTACTTACTGAGACAAACACCAGTCTGGTGAGATAGTATGATCTGGATGTTCTTATTGAGACAAACACCAGTCTGATGAGACTATATGATCTGGATGTACTTACAGAGAAAAACACCTGTCTGGTGAGACTATGATCTGGATATACTAACTGAGATAAACACCAGTCTGATGAGACTGTATGATCTGGGTGTACTTACTGAGATAAACACCAGTCTGATGAGACTGTATGATCTGGATGTACTTACTTGGACAAACACCAGTCTGGTGACACTGTGTAATCTGGATGTACTTAAATTTTTAATTTCTACATTACAGGAGTACTTACATAGTAGAGGTATTACACATAGAGATCTGAAACCAGAAAACCTACTTCTAGATGACTTTGGTAAGTATATATGCTTAAGTTATGCCCCTAAAATTTCTGTATAGTATTGTATTATTTTCCCCAGTCCATGTGGCATTTGTGTTTTTTACAACCCTGGCAAACAGATGCTTCTCACTGCCTCAGTACAAATCCCACTCAGGCAGATCACAGATGCTTCTCACTGCCTCGGTACAAATCCCACTCAGGCAGATCCTGGTGCTTGAAAAGTTTGTCAGTGTGTTTGCCAAAGGTTGGTGATTTTTTTAGGCACTCTGGTTTCTCAACCATTTCTGGACTGACTGCATAATAAGTGAAAGAATATTCAAATGTTCACATATAAACATTTATTTAAATTTCAGTAATATTGTTTAAAATGGTAAAAAAATTTTAGCATAGGTTTTACAACAACATTAAGATATTGATTTTAAATTTTGATATTGCAGATAATTTAAAAATATCTGACTTTGGACTGGCAACTGTCTTTAGATATCAGGGAACGGAAAGATTATTAGAAAAATGCTGTGGAACAGTTCCGTATGTTGCTCCAGAAGTGTTGCCACGGAAACCATACCATGCAGAACCTGCTGATATTTGGTCATGTGCTATCATACTTGTAGCTTTACTAGCTGGAGGTAACTAAATGGTTTTTATTTTAAGAATTTGTTAGTTATTTGCAATCAACTTATGGTTACTCCAACTTCAAATTTTTTAAATACCAAAAGTGATTGAAGTCATATAGAGATACGTCAGCATAGAAATTCTTACATGCACTTTAAAAAATCTTTTTTATTTGATGTTGTCTTTATGATTTCAAAAGTACCTGTAATTTAGAAAATTATGTTTGAGTAACATACATGTAGTTGCATTTTGTAGATTGTTTTATATTTGTGTGTGTGTGTGTGGGGGGGGGGGGGGGGGGGGTTTACGGGTATCAGTGCTGTTATCAATCTATTTCTTGTTTATTTCAGAGTTACCATGGGATGAGCCTACCTATGGTTGTCAGGAGTACTGTGATTGGAAGGATTGTAAAATAACCTTGTCTCCTTGGAACAAGATAGATAACCTCGCCCTTTGTAAGACATTTTGTTGACTGAATTAAATTTACTGGATGCATGATTCACAACATCTTGCCATACTCTACCTACTGTCAACTGACTGGCTTTGGTTGACCAAAGAGTTCAGATATGGCTTTATTTGACCAAGGGGTTTGATGGCTGATACACAACATTGCCTCCTGCAGTCCCACTTTGTTGGTCAGTTTCAGACAGTTTTTAGTTCACTTGTGAAAGGTCATTGATTTTCTGTAGGTTGCCTTCATTGTCCAAGATTTGAATTGAGTTGAGTTGAGTAATACTGTTTAACGTCCCAGTCAAGAATATTTCAAATTATATTAAGACATTTCACAGTCCAAGTCCTAACCTAGATATAAGTGAAAGAAATCTTGACATGGGTGTAAAATACAATTCTACTACACTGTATTTTTCTATGTTTAAATTAGTGTACATATTTAAACTAATGTTTTTTTTAAATATTTATTTTTTGTAGCACTATTACGTAAACTTTTGGTGGAGAATCCAGCAAAGCGATACACAATAAAACAGTTGATGAACCACCAGTGGTATAATAAAAACTTTAACAAGTACAATAAAGGTAGTATAATATCTCAGTGTTCTTTGTTTTCCAAAAAGTTGGGATTCATTCTACATGTATTATAATGGAAAATTTGTGAGTTCTTATCCTCGCTGGATTGCTGTAGTATATGGTTGAATTAACAACCATCAGTTAAAATAGATTTGATTTAATGGGTTTTATGTCCCAGTCAAAAATATTTCACTTATATTGAGATATCACCAGCTATATGTAAAGTGGCAGAAATTTTTTACCTTTGCGGTAAGCTTATGGCAGTTATATGCAGGGAGGAATCTTTAGTGTGCCATGCCTGCCTTGACACAAAGCATCGGTTTTCCAGACCTGCTAACCCTTACGATTTTTTCCATAAGTCTAACTGATAATTGCCGAAAATTTTTAATTCATTGATTGTACAGATACTGCATGTTTTCTTCCGATTTTTATCTTTTCCGGATATTCTCCTTCATTGTCTTTATGTTTCCAAACCATGTTTTAGAAAACTGTTCTGGAAACGCTTTTAAGGCATGCAGATTACAATAAAGTATTAAAAAGATAGCCAGCCATCACTGTTGTTACACAAAGTCGGAAGAGCGTTTGATAGTAAAGCATTTCAAAGACATTCTGAAGTGTAATAATCAAGCATCTGTGTGATTTTAAAGTTTCTCGCGGTAACTGTTACATCTCAAAAATGAGCAAACGCAAAGCAAATCTGGCAGATTATGGAGAAAACTGACTTTTGTAAAATCTTACTGAAACTGGTTCAATCTTACTGAAAAATGTCCTTGATCTTACTGAATAGTTGTCCAGGGGGTTAGCAGGTCTGGTTTTCAAGGTCTCATTCAAAGGAACCTGTGACATGCATTTCTAAATTCAGAGTGCTTGGCAAAAGAACAGTCACTTCCAATTTTCAAGTCTTGGCCAGTTCAAACCTTGACATACATGTATGAAGCTAGCATTCTACCAACTGAGCTACTACAGTGATATAACAATACATCTTATGTGTCTGGCTCATAAAACCAATACACTTATCAGTTTGATAAGGAGTTTTGTTATTGCAAAAATGAACTTCCATCAAAAAAGTGTTTCATTGGCCAAACATCTGTTGACATCTAACTAATTTTGATTTACAATCAGCTATTCAAAATGAAGCTTTAATGTTTCTGCAGCAAAGGAAAAAAGGTAACTTGTTTGGTCATATCCGTTACAAAACAGATATAGTTAGGACATTCAGTATTCTTGACTGTGTCAAGAATATAACACAAACAACAGTGAATGCATTCCTCTAGGGTACTTGATCATTCTTGTAATTGTTTACGTATTTTAATACGTTTCATTCTAAATCTTTTATTAGGACAATGGAGCAGGTTTCCTTCAAGTTCACCCTCAGACTCACCATCAGGAACAGGTCCATTCAAGCGTGTCTGTTCCGGAATCGATCTGTCTCCTCCAGCTCACAATAATGACAGGTAAGATACATGTATTTATTTTGCTTGTTTTGACAACGATTTATCCCTATCATTGGTTGTTTAGAGTAGAACAATGTCTATTAATTCCATAATCAAGATTTTTTTCCCACTTTGAGGTAGTCAGTTCCAGAAAGGTAAGAGAGGTTTGAGTGCCCAATGAGTGTTCAGTTATATAAAAAAAATGATAAAAGTATTTGATAAATGAAACTGTACAATTTAGGTTTTTGCCCAGTAAAATTTCAGACGGAGAGTGAATATTTTCCTTGGCTAGACTGAAGTATTAGTAATTTATATATATCATCAGGGGCTTGCTAATCAAAGTTAGTCAATAATTTTTCTTAATATAAACTACAACCCACTTGGTGCAAACATGACCCCAGTTTAATCCTTCAATGAGGGAAGCACGATTAGTTAATTTAGTTGCATAAATAACTGACAAAAACCTGTGAAACACCCTTATACATTGTATAAGCTACAAATATATATAACTATACCAAGTGTAATTGGTATAGAGGAAAAAATCTGTACTTGTTCACCTTTTCAGTTGCAACAAATTATTCATGGAACAACTTAATATCATTCCTATCTTTGGGGCTACTTACATTGACCTTTTGTTACATAAAATTATATAATTTTTTATGTTTCGAGATTTGTGTTCATTGTTGTTGTTTTACTGTTGTCTTGTATTGAGGTTGAGGAGCAAATTTTCTGTTATATAAATGAAAGGTTTAGAGTTTTAACTGTACAATAAAAAGAATCCTACATGATTGTTAATATGATATAGAATTTACTTAAAGCTGCATTAAGTTTTTCAATTTTCTGAATTTTTTTGATTTACTAAAATATATATTTTTTTAAAGAAGATACCTTCTAATCATGATCCTTGAGATTAATTTTCTAAAATTGCATTCCTATTAGCTGTAAATAAAAGGAATCCTCTAACGGGTTGGTCACTTGTTTTAACGATGATTGTTATACGCTTTGGGCATGTGCAATGATGTACAGACTTTAATGAATCAAGGGGGAAACCAGACAAATTGTATTAATTGTCCATCGTTAATAACAAAATGTATTTGCAATGATGTTATTTATCCCATGCAAAGTCACAAATGACAAATTAAATGAAATTCTGGGTTAAATTTATCGTATTTCTTCGTTATGTAAGTTGTGTTTAAACGACCTGGTTTTTGTATGATGTAACCATGTTCTAAAATTAGATCCCAGGTCAACATCTCGCTGGGAAATTTCTGCTATTTCTATATTCAGTCTTTTATTGTTGAACCAAATGTAACATTGTTCATTAGGAACATCATTATGTAGATCAGCACTGTTTTATTTTTTTTCCTATGCAGCTTTAACTTGTTAAACATGTTACAAGTGTTATGCAAATTCCACAACAAACTAAGAACAGATTTATTCAGCTTATTTAATACATTTTGTATAACATTTAAAATCCTATTTAAAATCCTCTTTTGACTATTTATATTTTAGTGACTTTTCAAGGATATCCTGTTCACAGCCAGAATCTCGACAAAGATTGGATAGCCAAGGGGAGAGCACTGGAGAGTCATCATCAAATGATCTAAGTCATATATTTAGTTTTTCACAACCTGTTCATCCAGATCATATGTTGTTAAGTAGTCAGTTCCAGGGAACACCAGGATCTTCACAAGTAATTTATATTTACACCATATTCTTCTTCAGATTTAGGGCCAAAATGTGTAAAGTGAAATAATGTTGTTATACAAACCAGTTAAAATTTTGTTGAAAGTTTTAATTTCAAATTCAATTCGTACACAAAATGACAAATTGTAAGACTCTACTCGATAAACATGTTGCAATGATATGTGGTCATATTTTCCAGTTGCACATTGCATGACAATTATGGTCTGATAATTCAGTAAGAACTTGTTTCACTTACATCAGTTTCAGTGATTTCAGGTATGATAGATGGATAAAATGCTAGTTCCCTCAGAAAACCATCTAACCAGTGCATGCAAACTAACAAATTTTCTCACACAAGTATCATCCTATTTGGATTCAAATTTAGTCAGTTAAAAGAGTAAAATTTGCAAGCAACCACTTCAGACCACTGCTTCCAGTGGTTTTGTTTGCCTAAATTACTACCAAATAAAGGTACATGTAGTTCCTCCTGGAGAAATATGTCTGAATTTTCTCAATTTTACCACTTAAATTCCCTGAAAGCCAACAATGAACAAATAAATCTGTGTGGTTTGAGTTAAATTTAGTCTAAAACTGTCCTGGCCAACAAACAATGTCAGATATTGTCACAAGATAAAATCTTTACTATAAACTTAAAAATTCTGAGCGGATGAAAATGATCCAGATTTTTCCAGTCTGAAAGATAGAAGGTAGTTTTTAACATCCATGGTAAAATCACTGGATTCATTAAGTGACTTTGTGGTGCAATATGTAACCTACTACCAATGATAGCATTTGAGATTAAAAAAATGTTAATTTTCTGTTTTAGACACCATTACAGAAATTAGTTAGAAGAATGACTAGATTCTTTGTAAAGACTGATAAAGAGGCTACTATAAATGAAATAGAAAAGTTATGTGAACAACTTGGTTATACCTGGAAGAAAAATACTCCCGGAATGGTAAAATTACTTGTTTATTATCAATAAATATATCCAAGCCTGTATAAAAATCAAAAGTGAAACCACTTTCCTATCAATGTAACCAAGCCTGTATGAAGAATAAAATTGAAACCACCTATCTATAAATGTAACCAAGCCTGTATGAAGATATAAAGTGAAACCACTTATCTGTAAATGTAACCATGCTTGTAAAAAAGATTGAGAGTGATACCACTTACCTATAAATGTAACTAAGCCTGTATGAAGATATAAAGTGAAACCACTTATCTTTAAATGTAATCAAGCCTGTATAAAGATTGAGAGTGATACCACTTACCTGTAAATGTAACCTAGCCTGTATGAAGATATAAAGTGAAACCACTTATCTGTAAATGTAACCAAGCCTGTATAAAGAATAAAATGTGAAACCACTTAGCTGATCTTAAACTACTAATCTACAAGTAGATTTTTTTAAATATTCCAGGACTGAATGCTGATTGATTTTACACTTTTGATCTACAAATTGATTTTTTTTAAGATTCCAGAAATCAGTCCTATTCAACATGCTTAGTGATGTGTTATTGCTTGATGTACAGTGATTCACTATAAAGTCATACACACATTATAAGTGCAAAATTTTTTAGTGTCAGTAATATGATGAAGAAGAAATTGATAGTTCTTAAATGTAATCCACAGACTCTCACAATATAAATGTCAACTGTTTAATATCGGAAGTGTAATTTAAAACATTAAGCTATTAGCTTGGGATCCTGGCATCATATCAACATATGATTTCCCTGTTTCTTAATTTTTTTGAAATTGGAAAACGTTCATGATAAAAAGTTATTGTAGGGTCATAAATGTATCAGTCAATTTTGCAAAGTTAGAAGAGATTTTGAAAGACTTGGCAAAAAGAATACCTTATAGACTCACTCTGTGATGACTGTGTCAGTGGAAAATTGAGAAAAATGTGAATGATAAATTTTAAATATATCAGTCCAGAAATTGATATGATTTTGTTGAGCTTGGTATTGCCATAAGGTGAGACTTTTCCCATGTCTTTGTAGGTGGCAGTGATGGCAGCGGCATGTCAAAATGTTAAAGTTTATGTTAAAGTATTTTATTTTCTACTTGATCAAAAACTAACCAGGCGAGACATTTAAATCTGTGGAATTCCTATTTTTTCTATACATAGATTTTGGATGACTGTTATGACCTATGTTCTTGCTTTTGTTGGCTATTTCATAATACATTTCTGCTTGTTTTTCCATTACAAATTCCTTATATGTTTGTGTTTTTCTAACAACCAGATTTTTATAATTATGAAATTGTATAAATTATATATTCTGCAGGTGACAGTAATAACAATGGACAGAAGAAAGATGCCTCTGGTGTTTAAAGCTTGTATATTGGAGATGGGAGAAAATCTGTTGCTGGATTTCAGATTGTCAAAGGTAAAAAAAAGGAAAGAAAAAGGAAAACAAACAAACAAAATCCACAAGTCTCTGACATTTTATTCTTGATTGATTTAGAATGACTAAGATCTTTTAAACTTCATCCGGTTTACCAGGATCTGTGTGTTTCTTAAACTGGCCACTAAATTTCTCAACCAAAAAAAGAAAGAAAAAAAAAGAAATAAAAAAAGAAAAGAAAGAAAGACTTTGCGTAATAATTTCTTGTTTGCAAGTTGAGATTTTTATGATATTTTTATGGCATGCAATTTCTGAGTTTTTATTCCAAAAATCTGTAAATTATAAAATCATGAAGTGTTTGTGCTTTTGTCTTTGACCTAGTACAAATCTTTGGACTCATTTTTTTAAATTCCTTGAGAAAATCTGTGATAATTTTGTCTCTCAATTTGAGACTGATGACATAGCCAACCTGTTGTGGTCCAGAGAAATGTGCTAAGCTTTTGGCTAAGTTATTAATTGAATTTGTTTAAACTTTGAATAACAAATTAAATGTGTTTTAGGACAATCTAGCTTAACTTAAAAAGAGATTCACCACCCTCAGCTTTTTATAAGCTTTTATAAAATAGGTACATATTTATTTAGACAAATCTTTATGGGTTTTTTTGGACTAACTAGTTAGTTTTTTTTATATTTCAGGGTGATGGTTTAGAGTTTAAAAGACATTTTGTGAAAATTAAAAAGCAGATGAATCAAATAATAAGTAAAGTGCCACCTGCATGGCCACTTGTACCCTCGCAGATTGGATAAAATAATGCCACCTGTGTGGTCACCCATACCTTCACATTTATAAATAAAATATCAATCTATGACCACGTGTACCTCACAGATGGAATAAAAAATTATATTGGAGCATATTGTGATTTTAAGAACAGAAAAACATCTATAATTGCAACACACATTTATGTCTGTCATTGAATTGTGACATTTAACTAAACTTGAAATCCATGTAATTAGTGGCATTGAGAAAAAAGTGTGTCTGTTCATGAACTGAACTGGTTGGCCAGTTTGAATTAAATTTTGATTTGAAAATGCCTTGGTTGGTTAAGTCGTCATTTAAAATCAAAGACAGCAAAAACAAATTACCAATGCATTTTAAAGAGACTTATTTTCTTACCCTAAAAAGATAGAAACTAATCTTAAAGTAGTACATAAAGAGTCATTTCAAATATTCAAATTTTTTTACCAGCCAGTTTTTCAGAAATATATTAATATGGTGCTATTTGAGACTACTTGACTTGTCTTGTGATTAAAAGAATGTTTACAAAATACTTACATTGTTGTTAATTTTACTCTTAAAATGTTATAACATACAAATATTTGGCTGTGTATAAATGTGATTGTTTATTACCTTGGAGATATTCATTAATTTCCTCTCTCAAGTGAATATCAGGTTCTTCAACAAAAGACAATGTGATTTAAAAATGTCAAAAACATATAAAGTGTGATACTACATTTTGTTGGGATAAAGTGCCTATATTCCATGGGCTTAAATGTTAGTTAGTTATGAAAAGTGTCAGTCTATTTCTCAGGTTATTAAGTTTGAGTCTGTAAGTATCAGGTTATGAAATTGAGTCTGTATTTCTTGGGTTATGAAGTTTAAGTCTGTTTTTCATTTGTTATGAATTTTGAGTCTGTATTTCGTGGGTTATGAACATTGCATCTGTATTTCATGGTTTATGAACATTGAGTCTGTATTTTGTGGATTATTAACATTGCATCTGTATTTCATGGATTATGAACATTGAGCATGTATTTCATGGGTTATGAAATTTGTATCTATTTCATGGATTATGAACATGTATGAGTCTGTATTTCATGCATTGTAAATTTTGAGTCTGTTGTGGGATATGAATTTTAAGTCTGTATTTCTTTGGACAATAATCTGTATGTCTTGGATACAGTTATCAAATAGTTCATACAACTGTACTTTGTGAAAGAAGAAACTGTTAAACAAGTTTGAGTAAAATGTGTTCTTTATTTTCAGATATTTTGGTATGACTTTGTATGAGGTCAATATAAACTGTACCGATTTATTTCAGAAAAATTAGTGTTGTAATTTATAATTCATACAACCATTTGAGTATCGTAAATAATGAATCTATGTGTTCTTTGTCATTGAATTCTTACAATCAGTTAGTTTTAAGACAAATAATGAGAACAAAACATCCTTTCTGACTCATGACTAAAATGGAAAAGGTGACCTTAATTTGTTTTGTTAGGGGCTTTTATTTTCATTTTTAGTCCAGTGGTGCAGAGAATCTTTCAAGGTTGAACATTGAATATTAGTCTGTTTCTCTGATTTTAAATCCTTGGACTTTGAGTTCCTTTTTGCAAATAATTCAACACTTGTGAACAAAAGACCCTTTTAGGTTTCATGGTGGATATATTTGTCTTTGAATTCAAATCCATGGACTTTGAGTTCCTTGTTGCATATGAGTGGACTATTGCTATCCGTCTTGGTATGTCGTGTGCCGTGCGTTTACTTTTTACATTTTAATCTTCTCCTCCAAAACCACTGAGCCAAATTTAATGAAACTTGGTAACCATCATGCCTGGGTGAAGCCCCTTCGGATTTGCACAAATGAAGGAGTTATGTCCCCTTGGGGCCCCATAAGGGGGAAAATAGTGAAAAACTTTAAAAATCTTCTCCTCTGAATCTACAAGAGATATACCTTAGTTATTTCATTTATAATATCTTTAGGTCATCTATTTTCAGATTTGCACAAATGGTAGGCATGGGGATCAAACTTGGGAAATTGTAAGGCACTGAGTGGGGAAATTGCTAAAAATTATATATTTGTCACTGTATCTTAAAAACTATTAACTTTTTGTATAGGCATGTATATTAGAATATTGTAGGTATTGACGTGACGATCATTTTGATATATAGCTCAAGGTCATATGTTAAAAGGTCAAGGTCACAGCTGCAGTAAAAGACTTAAATTGCTAATTATCTTGAAAACAATTAACTTTTTGTATAGGCATGTATATTAGAATATTTTAGGTATTGACATGACAATCATTTTGATATATGGTTCAAGATCATATGATAAAAGGTCAAGGTCACAGCTGCAGAAGAAGACTTAAATTGCTTATTAAATTGAAAACTTGACTTTTTGTATAGGCATGTATATTAGAATATTGTAGGTATTGACATGACGATCATTTTGATATATGGTTCAAGGTCATATGTTAAAAGGTCAAGGTCACAGCCGCAGAAGAAGACTTAAATTGCTAATTATCTTGAAAACTTTTGACTCTTTGTACAGGCATGTATATTAGAATATTGTAGGTATTGCAACAACAATCATTTTTATATATGGTACAAGGTCATATGTTGAAAGTTCAAGGTCACAGCTGCAAAAGAAGACTTAAATTACTTATTATCTTGAAAACTATTAACTTTTTGTATAGGCATGTATATAAGAATATTGTAGGTATTGACATGACGATCATTTTGATATATGGTTTAAGGTTATATGTTCAAAGGTCAAGGTCATATCAACATACTAATACTAAAATTATGAATTATCTTGAATGCTATTAATTTCATGCATAGGCATGTATATTAGAAAATTGTAGGTATTGACATGATAATCATACATGGTTTGAGGTCATATATTTTCAAAGGTCAAGGACATAGCTGCATAAGTATACTGAAATTGATTATGATTTGGAAATTATTCATTGCACTAAAGTTACTTCATGCATATTATATAAACTACTTATAAATGAAATGTGAGTGGATATATTTCTGATTAAGTTTTGTGGGAGTTCTTTACTTGAGGAAACTTTTAAAGTTTCTGTACTTAATATATTGTCTATTGCACTTTGCAAACAATATTGGACATATCTTCAGGTGAGTGTAACGCCCATGGCCTTCTTGTTAATATTTAAGATTAAGGAAACTATACAATATATTGATTCAGATTGTTTCTGTAAATTAACTGTTCAGAGATAATAGATATTTTAGTTGTAACATCCTTAGGATCTTAACGATTATAGAACAAACTGCTATAAATCTTGATTCTGCTATAAATCTTGATTGAGCCTCTTGGTTGATGTAGTCATCAGAAAGTTCGTCTTTAAGAAAATTTATACATTTAATATTGTAATCAATATGCGTTAATCTTATTTTCAATGCAAAGATGTTGCATGTTTATTGTAGCATGTATGTGCATGTCGTTATATGTTTATGTTATATAAACAGTGTAAAATTAAAGATAATATTACTAACAATATCATTGTGTTTGTGAAAACATATTTTTGATAATTTTCAAAGAAAATAAAAATGATTTATCTTAAAGTTTGATACTTGTATTTTTTTACTTAATTTAGTTATCTTAACTAAAAATCATGGAGGTCAATTCTGACAAATCATACAACATATGAACCTAAGTTACTTTTGTGTATACCATTCAATCCTTCACATAGAGAATCACTACTGATGTAGACATTATTTTCAAGATAGAAAATTCTGCAACCCAAATGATCATATCATGTACCTAGCTAATGAAACAATCCAGTATATCATATCATGTACGTAGCTAGTGAGACAATCCAGTATATCATATCATGAACTTAGCTAATGAGACAATCCAGTATATCATATCATGTATCTAGCTAATGAGACTATACAGTATATCATATCATGTACCTAGCTAGTGAGACTACAGTATATCATAATCCTGTACCTAGCTAGTGAGACAATCCAGTATACCATATTCTGTACCTAGCTAATGAGACAATACAGTATATCATATCATGTACCTCGCTAGTGAGACTACAGTATATCATAATCCTGTACCTAGCTAATGAGACAATCCAGTAAATCATATACTGTTCCTAGCTAATTAGACAATCCAGTATATCATATCATGTACCTAGCTAATGAAACAATCCAGTATATCATATCATGTACCTAGCTAGTGAGACAATCCAGTATATCATATCATGTACCTAGCTAGTGAGACAATCCAGTATATCATATCATGTATCTAGCTAATGAGACTATACAGTATATCATATCATGTACCTAGCTTGTGAGACTACAGTATATCATAATCCTGTACCTAGCTAGTGAGACAATCCAGTATACCATATACTGTACCTAGCTAATGAGACAATCAAGTACATTATATCATGTACCTAGCTAATGAGACAATACAGTATATCATATACTGTACCTAGCTAATGAAACAATCCAGTATACCATATACTGTACCTAGCTAATGATCCAATACAGTATATCATATTCTGTATCTAGCTAATGAGACAATACAGTATATCATATCATGTACTTAGCTAGTGAGACTACAGTATATCATAATCCTGTACCTAGCTAATGAGACAATACAGTATATCATATCCTGTTCTTCCTAGCTAATGAGACAATCCAGTATACCATATCCTGTATCTAGTTAATGAGACAATCCAGTACACCATATACTGTACCTAGCTAATGAGACAATCCAGTACATCATATCATGTACCTAGCTAATGAGACAATACAGTATATCATATACTGTACCTAGCTAATGAGACAATACAGTATATCATATACTGTACCTAGCTAATGAGACAATCCAGTATACCATATACTGTACCTAGCTAAAGAGACAATACAGTATATCATATTCTGTACCTAGCTAATGAGACAATACAGTATATCATATCATGTACCTAGCTAGTGGGACTACAGTATATCATAATCCTGTACCTAGCTAGTGAGACAATCCAGTATACCATATACTGTACCTAGCTAATGAGACAATCAAGTACATTATATCATGTACCTAGCTAATGAGACAATACAGTATATCATATACTGTACCTAGCTAATGAAACAATCCAGTATACCATATACTGTACCTAGCTAATGATCCAATACAGTATATCATATTCTGTATCTAGCTAATGAGACAATACAGTATATCATATCATGTACTTAGCTAGTGAGACTACAGTATATCATAATCCTGTACCTAGCTAATGAGACAATACAGTATATCATATCCTGTTCTTCCTAGCTAATGAGACAATCCAGTATACCATATCCTGTATCTAGTTAATGAGACAATCCAGTACACCATATACTGTACCTAGCTAATGAGACAATCCAGTACATCATATCATGTACCTAGCTAATGAGACAATACAGTATATCATATACTGTACCTAGCTAATGAGACAATACAGTATATCATATACTGTACCTAGCTAATGAGACAATCCAGTATACCATATACTGTACCTAGCTAAAGAGACAATACAGTATATCATATTCTGTACCTAGCTAATGAGACAATACAGTATATCATAATACTGTACCTAGCTAGTGAGACAATCCAGTATACCATATACTGTACCTAGCTAATGAGACAATCCAGTATATCATATCATGTACCTAGCTAATGAAACAATCCAGTATATCATATCATGTACCTAGCTAGTGAGACAATCCAGTATATCATATCATGTACTTAGCTAATGAGACAATCCAGTATATCATATCTTGTATCTAGCTAATGAGACTATACAGTATATCATATCATGTACCTAGCTAGTGAGACTACAGTATATCATAATACTGTACCTAGCTAGTGAGACAATCCAGTATACCATATACTGTACCTAGCTAATGAGACAATCCAGTACATCATATCATGTACCTAGCTAATGAGACAATACAGTATATCATATACTGTACCTAGCTAATGAGACAATACAGTATATCATATACTGTACCTAGCTAATGAGACAATACAGTATATCATAATCCTGTACCTAGCTAATGAGACAATCCAGTATACCATATACTGTACCTAGCTAATGAGACAATACAGTATATCATATTCTGTACCTAGCTAATGAGACAATACAGTATATCATATCATGTACCTAGCTAGTGAGACTACAGTATACCATAATCCTGTACCTAGCTAATGAGACAATCCAGTAAATCATATACTGTTCCTAGCTAATTAGACAATCCAGTATATCATATCATGTACCTAGCTAGTGAGACTACAGTATATCATAATCCTGTACCTAGCTAAGGAGACAATTCAGTATATCATATCCTGTTCTTCCTAGCTAATGAGACAATCCAGTATATCATATCCTGTATCTAGTTAATGAGACAATCCAGTATATCATATCCTGTATCTAGTTAATGAGACAATCCAGTATATCATATCCTGTTCCTAGCTAATGAGACAATCAAATATATCATATCCTGTATCCAGCTAATGAGACAATCCAGTACATCATATCCTGTTCTTCCTAGCTAATGGGACAATCCAGTATATCATATCATGTACCTAGCATGAAACAATCCAGTTTACCATATCCTGTTCCTAGCTAATGAGACAATCCAGTATATCATATTCTGCACCTAGCTAGTAAGACAATACTGTATATCATATCCTGTTTCTAGGTAATGAGACAATACAGTATACCATATTATATACCTTAATAGTAAGACAATGCAGTATATCATATCATGTAACTAAGTTGTGAGACAATCCAGTATATCATATCCTGTACCTAGTTCATGAGACAATCACAACACCAAGCCTGTAGCTAGCTAGTGAGACAATACAGAATGACATATCCTGTACCTAGCTAGTAAGACAATACAGAACATCATACCCTGTACCTAGCTAGTGAGTTGAGTTGAGTTATGCCGTTTAACGACCCAGTCAAGAATATTTCACTAATATCGAGATGTTGCCAGCTATAGGCGAAAGTGCAGAAATTTTGCCTGTGCGTTGCGCTGATGGCATTATACAGCAGGGTTCTTTATCGTGCCATGCCTGCCATGACACGGGACCACGTTTATTTTAAGTTCCCATCCCAAAGAACTGTGACTTTCACTTCGTAATGCCCAGTGCTTGGCGAAAGAACAGTCACTACCCACTTTCAAGCCGGGGTTCGAACCCACAACCTTCTACTTACGGAGCGAGCACTCTACCAACTGAGCTACCGCAGTGGCCACCTAGCTAGTGAGACCATACAGTGTACATATCATGTACCTAGCTAATGAGACAATAGAGTGTATCATATCCTGTACCTAGCTAATGAGACAATAGAGTATATTATATTCTGTACCAAGCTAGTGAGACAATACAGAACACAATATTCTGTACCTAGCTAGTGAGATAATACAGAACACCATCTACTAATGAGGCAGTCCAGCACATTTCCTGTATCCAACTAGTGAGGCAATTCAGCAGACCATGTTTTCAAATCTTTATACCTTGCAAGAGAGACAACTCAGCAGACATGTTTGGTTCCTTGCTAGTAAGAAAATCCAGCACAATATATCCTTTACATAGAAATTGACTCTGATAACCCACTGTCATTAATTATTTTTGCATGTTATTCAGGGAACGAACAAAATTGTTTAATTAACACGTTATTTATATTATTGAGCAATAAATCATTCTAAATTTGAACCAAATCTGGCTAATAATAAACCTTTATTGGCTATGTTACATGTTTTTACCAATTATAGCAGTTACCGCAATACCAGTCACAAAGATGCCAGATAAGGCAATTAGAGGAGCTTCAGTACTAATTTGTGCTACTGATATTTGCACACATACGTTGAAATAATAAACTTATGTTGCTTTTCGTAAGGCAAATTTAAACTACCTTCTTTAAAAGAGATGGATTAATTTAATAGTGTTTTACTGCCCAGTTGAGATATTTTCACTTATAACAAGTCAGTCAGTTCTGAAATAGTGCAGGAAACCCGAGTGTTCAGAAAAAACCACCCACCAACAGCAAGCAGACTGTCAAAACAGTTACAATATATTTTTTCATCATTTTTAGCTAGAAAACTGGTTTTACAAGCAAAACCAAATCATTGATCTTTAAAATAATAACCAGACATATTTATTCAAACTTCAAGTTTTGTCGACATGAGTTAACCCCTGGCCAGTTAGATGTCTTCATTTTCTTTGAAAAATGCCTAGAAAACCACTGACTTTTAGCAAGTGAAATGACAAACTTTCTCATTAAAGAATCTTATTCCAAGTTGGATTCAAACATCAGCAGTGATTAGCAGTCTTACCACCAAGACCATATCATTAAGAAATAATTGGATACAGGGACAATATCTTGATACAAAAACATTTACAATGGCATGTAAAAATGACCATTTCAAAGCAACAGTCAATGAGAAGAAATGAAAATTAATGCAGCAGAGGTTAGAACGATATTAACCAATTTGCCAAAAGAACATGCAGGGAATAAAATCAGTCAAGAAGAACAATCATTTGTTTTATAAAACAAAACTTTTATTCAGATTTGAAAAACATTTCACAGCACAAATCTGGTTTAGCACAATTATCATTTTAAATTCAACAACTGGGATTTAACTTGATATGAAACATTTCATTTAATATTGTTAATAATAGTGTTATACATTTAATATTTTAATTTTTGGGAAATGAGCATGATCACAACTAGTCTTTTCTAACAACATTGTTGGCCCTCAAAAGGGCCGTTGTATATAACTGAGATGATGGCTTTGAGTTTAGTATTCTTGACTCTGTGATGACTTCTTTCCGGCTCCAGATTTCTTTGGCAACAGCACGGCATTGATGTTTGGAAGTACACCACCCTGTGCAATGGTCACGCCTGACAAAAGTTTATTCAGTTCTTCGTCGTTACGGATAGCCAACTGAAGATGACGTGGGATGATTCTAGATTTTTTGTTGTCCCGGGCGGCATTGCCTGCCAATTCTAAAACTTCTGCGGCCAAATATTCCATAACTGCTGCAAGGTAAACAGGGGCACCTGCACCAACTCTTTCGGCATAGTTTCCTTTTCTCAAAAGGCGGTGGATTCTGCCGACTGGAAATTGTAAACCTGCCCTGGATGATCTACTCTTTGCCTTTGCCTTGGCTTTTCCTCCCTTTCCACGACCAGACATGATTAACTCTTTTCTAATATCAATACAACTTCGCAACTGATATTGAAATGTGCCGTCTGCCCGAAATTCAGGGGTTTTTGTGTAGAAAATTTGGCGCAAAGGGATTGAAAACACATGACCAATCGAATTGTACTTTCATTTTAACACTGACCAATCAACGTAAACTTTACTACGTGTTTTCCAATTCTCGACTAAATCTCGTCCATCTGCTCAATTCACACGTTAACTGTCATGGTGGACAAGGGATGACAAAATATTAGAAATTTAGTTTGTTTTTAAATATTTTACATATTTTACAAAATGGAATTGACTGATACCCAAATTCACCTGCTGACTAATGCAGGAATGTCATTTATAGGATTTCTGGTTTGTTTCAACATAATTCCCAAATTTAGAGACATGTTTATTGAAGCTAATCTGTTTGGAATTGATATGAGTAAAACCAGCCGAGAAAAAGTGTTAGTATATTTCAGAGTTATTTTTAATTTATTTTAATTAAAATCTAAATACTTTAAATAGTAGCAACTGTTTTCTGTGAAAGTTTTATGTCGTATAAGTGTTAGTTAGAAAAAAAAGGAAGTTGCATCATACATTTAGAACTAAAAGTACCCATAGTTGTAACCTGGTAACTGTGTTGTGACATGTTGCACGATTGTTTGATCTAAAAAGAAGAACACTTTCTATTCAGAATTTACGAAAATACTCTCACGCGCAAAATTATTGTCATTTCGTACCATAACTATTTTGTACCATTAAAAAAAAATTCATACCATGACAAATTTGTACCATCTTGTTTGACATAGTGAATTGCTAACATTTCATGAGTATGATATTGTAATGGTGTCATTTCCTGCCTCAGTGTTTTCTCCAGAGTGCATTTCTAGCGGTTTTGACGCGATTTTTTTATGAATGGGGCAACTTGGTTTTGCTGTTGCGTTATTTTTAACGCAACACTTTTTGCATAGATTGAAATCGGCTACTGTAAATTATAAAAGGTGACGGGACTGAAAACGAAAGTACTGAGCGGAAATTGTGTATTGTCGTACCACATGACTATCGTACCATATTAAAGGATGCTAATTATTAATATAGGAACCTGTCTATATTCTTAATCTTTAAAATGTTTGTATAGAATGCTTAATTTATATAGTCATTATAAGCGCTCTTTGCATCAGGCATAAAAGAAAAGTCGAAACAATCTCGTTTGACAACGTTTTTAAACATTAAACGACTTGTGTCAAAGTCCTGCACGGAGCACTGAACATGACCAGGCGGCATCTGGTAGTAACTTACTTGCCGACGACTCGCAGTCAAATTAAAAAACTTATGTAAATCAAGATCTTAATAAAATTTGTTTAAACAAATACCCTTTAATGATTTATGAAAATAATAAAATCAAAATATTTCCTTTATTGTAAAATATCGAAAAAATTAATTTTTATTCTAAAATTTCATGACCCCTTCAGTTTGAAAAATGACCCCCCTTTTTTCATGTAAGGGGGTCATCAATGACCCCCTGTTTTAGTAAGCTGGAGAAAACACTGCTGCCTTACATTTTACAATTTTTCCCATGTTAGAGACCATGTACCATCTTTTCTTCCTACCATTTCATACTAATTTTTTCCTTGAAAAACAATTCTAACATATGTATTGCTGGCAAGTAAACATGTTTTTGTCGCATTTCTATTAATAATTTTGTAAGTTTACAATAAAACCAATTGAATTGACTTGAGTCTTAATTTTTTCTTATATTCAAGTAATTCAGATTCCTCAATACATTCATTACAATCACAAGTGGGGTCTTTAATGTTTGAAGTAAAAAGTTAAACTAACACCCTGAAGAAAAAAGATATATAATATTTAAAAAATCACAATTTTTTCTTTCATTTGAAGTAAATAGTAAAAAATTGGTAGTATATCACTAAATTATTTATTATACTGTATGGTAGAAAATGGTCATATGACTTGGGAAAATTTGGGTAGGAAATTGTCATGGTACAAATTGGTTATGGTACAAAATGACTAGCTCCCACACAAAAATCTTTTTGAAGTTAAAGGGTACCTTTCAGTTTTGACATATTTTATTCATCCTACTTAAATATGGCTTTAGCCAAAAATTCCATAAAATTCCATTTCGAATGAGGATGATATTGGTGAATTTCTAATACATCTCTAAGTATCCAAATAAAAATTGAGGCTCCCATGTAGTGACGTCATACCAGTAACATATCTCCTTTAATACACTTAATCTGATTTAAAAATTTAAACAGAATGGACACCGTGTTTTTGCTGCTAGTACTTTGTACTAAATACTAAGTATTTCCACAAAAATGGACACCATTGAAATTTAGTTTGGACAACTAGTTAAACAGGTCAGTAAAAATTGTGTGGTAAAAATTTGGTACAACATCTATGTCTTAGATTCAATGGTTTTAATCATGTTACAGATAAATGCAAACAAAAAAAGAAGAAGGGAAAAGTGGTGTTTTGAGACCTGAACATTTATTCCTTTTAAAATGTCCATATTATTATTATTGTTGTTGTTGTTGTACAGAAATATGGTTATCATCTTTAATTAAAAAAAAAAAACTTTAAATAAATTGATTAAAATTATTACAAAATATGACATTCTTATGATGAATTCTATTTATTTGATGTCAAAATATTAATAATCAATAAATCATTTGAGTAAAATAGTTTTATTGTCCAAAACGCTGAAAGGAAATACCTTTCAGGGTTTTTGACATAGATATCAATATATTTCCTGTGCTTATTCTTTTAATCTCCCTATGGGGTAATCTTATTTGAACTTGTTGAATTTATTCATGTAAATTAAGATGGGCTATGACAGCAAGTAAGAAATAGCTTGGAGTATATAATTACATTCTCACCTGAGGCACACATGTTATCCTTATCACAGGAAATGCCACATTGGATTAAGTGATTTATGATAAAATTCAAAACCTTTATTCCATTAAATGATAAATACATTATTCAAATCATTATCATGTTATAAAATTATTAATATATATTTTTCACATTGTCAGCTTTATATTTAACATGGTTATTAAAAAAAATGCATTTGTCCATCTTTTTCATTCATTCATTCATTCATTCATTCATTCATTCGTAATTCTTTTAACTTTCCTTGATGATATAATTTGCTTTAGTTAAAAAAAATAAACATATAAATTTGTAAATTTGATATGTCAGTTTATACAGATAACACACATGACTGACAAGAAATTCAAAAAAATATAGATAAAGTTCTTTCTTTTTAATATCTGCAATAACAGACAACATATGAACTAAAAAAAATAGTAATAAAAATCAGTCAACATGTTTAGCATTTAGTAGAACATTTATGATTACTGAAGCTTGCTGTACTGTATCAAAATTAAATATTTCATATTGGTGTATTGCAATATACGTCTCATCAGTTTCTCCCAAAGAGTCAGACATTTATTTTTTTTAATTTATCAATTTATCTGCTTATTTGTTTGTTACAGATTTTGATTTTTCATTTAGTTGTTTCTTTGCAGTACTTTCAGTACTTTAATATCTATTTTCAGTCCAGAATCCTTGGGTGTGATATGTGGAGCAGTGTTCCTGATCATTATGTTCTTATTTATTCCTGTTCCATTCTATAAACATTTGTCTGATAATGAATCCACAAGGTTTCCGCATCATGAGGTAATTATCTCCCTTTTATTCCCCAGACAATTTTAGAGCTTTAGTCATTTTTTTTTACTGTGTATAGTTAATCAAGTGAAAATTGCCTTGCTCTCTTACATTTTAGCCAATAATAAAGTAAAAATTAAAATTGAAAAAAAGAATATTAGAGTATTTAAAAATACATAAAAATGTATAAACCAGTATATAGATACAGACTGACCAACATGTATTTCTCTTTAGAAGAGGCTGATTACTGCTCCTGACTAGAACATGTGTTATTAATAATGCAGAAAATCTTCTTTCGTCAGGGAGAACCATGCACCATTGACAAGTTGCTAAAAAATTTTGTGTAAAGTCTTATGAGCTCTAATTTACTGATCATTGCCAAAAACACACAGAGAAGCTGTGTGTGTGTGTGTGTGTGTGTGTGTGTGTGTGTGTGTGTGCAGGGTTGGTACTGCTACAGAATGGTCTACAGCACAGTGTCTCTTACATACTAGATTCAGATCCCATTCAGGTAGATTTCTCTGAAAAAAAGTTTGTTAGTCTGCTTGCTTATCAATATTGCAGTTTCTTTTCAATGACATCTGCTGTTTTCATTATGCTGTTGATGGACAATTTCATGTTTATGATGTAATGGGAATTATGGTGCCAATTGAAGTACAGCCAAATTTTAGACTTTATACCTAAAAATGTTGTAAAAATACATGTAATTTATTTATTTTTCAGTATATTGAATATATAGCAGCTCTCTTATCTATTTGCTGTATGATATTTTTGGGATTTGCTGACGACGTGTTGAATTTAAGATGGCGCCATAAGTTACTCCTACCAACAATGGCTAGTCTACCATTGCTCATGGTGTATTTTGTAAATTTTGATTCCACTATTATTGTTGTCCCTAAACCATTCAGAGAATTTCTTGGAAAACAAGTGCTTGAACTAGGTAATATGAAGGTATATGAAAGTCAGTGAGTGTATATAACTGAGTGAGTATTATTGAATGAGTGTAACTAAGTGACTCTATTACTGAGTGTTATTGAGTGAATTTTACTGAGTGTGATGTAGTGACTTTATGAACAGGTGTTATTGAGTGTGTGACTTGGTGATTATGACTAAATGTGTATGAGTGATTGTTACTGAGTGTGATGTAGTGACTATGAATGAGTTTTACAGAGTGAGTGTGACTGAGTGACTATGACAAAGTGTGTATGAGTGAGTATTACTGAGCGTGATGTAGTGACCATGAATGGGTGTTTCTGAATTAGTGAGTATTACAGTGACTGTGACTAACTGTGTATGTGAGTGTTACTGAGGGTGGTGTAGTGACTATAAATGAGTGAATGTGTGTGATTCTATAAGTTAGTGTGTATGAGTGTGTAATACTGAGTGTGATGTAGTGACTATGACTAAGTGTGTATGAGTGAGTGTAACTTTGAGACTATTACTGAGTGTGTATTACTGAGTCAGAGAAACTGAGTATATGTGGTTATTGGAGTAACTATATAGGTGACTGTGTATAACTGAGCTAGTTAGTGTGATGCAGTCTGTATAACTGAGTCAGAGTAACTGAGTGTATGAGGTTGATGGAGTAACTATATAGGTGACTGTGTATAACTGAGCTAGTTAGTGTGACTGAGTGTGTATAACTGAGTCAGAGTAACTGAGTGTATGAGGTTGATGGAGTAACTATATACGTGACTGTGTATAACTGAGCTAGTTAGTGTGATGGAGTGCGTATAACTGAGCCAGAGAAACTGAGTGTATGTGGTTGATGGAGTAACTATATAGGTGACTGTTTATAACTGAGCTAGTTAGTGTGATGGAGGGCGTATAACTGAGCCAGAGTAACTGAGTGTTTGTGGTTGATGGAGTAACTATATAGGTGACTGTTTATAACTGAGCTAGTTAGTGTGATGGAGTGCGTATAACTGAGTCAGAGTAACTGAGTGTATGTGGTTGATGGAGTAACTATATGGGTGACTGTGTATAACTGAGCTAGTTAGTGTGATGGAGTGCATATAACTGAGTCAGAGTAACTGAGTGTATGTGGTTGATGGAGTAACCATCTAGGTGACTGTGTATTACTGAGCTACATGTAGTAAGTGTGATGGAGAGCGTATAACTAAGTCAGAGTAACTGAGTGTATGTGATTGATGCAGTAACCATAAAGGTGACTGTGTATAACTGAGTGAGTTAGTGTGACTGAGTGTGTATAACTGAGTCAGAGTAACCGAGTGTATGAGGTTGATGGAGTAACTATATAGGTGACTGTGTATAACTGAGCTAGTTAGTGTGATGAAATGCATATAACTGAGCCAGAGTAACTGAGTGTATGTGGTTGATGGAGTAACTATATAGGTGACTGTTTATAACTGAGCTAGTTAGTGTGATGGAGTGCGTATAACTGAGTCAGAGTAACTGAGTGTATGTGGTTGATGGAGTAACTATATAGGTGACTGTTTATAACTGAGCTAGTTAGTGTGATGGAGTGCGTATAACTGAGTCAGAGTAACTGAGTGTATGTGGTTGATGGAGTAACCATCTAGATGACTGTGTATTACTGAGCTAGTTAGTGTGATGGAGGGCGTATAACTAAGTCAGAGTAACCGAGTGTATGTGGTTGATGCAGTAACCATATAGGTGACTGTGTATAACTGAGTGAGTTAGTGTGACTGAGTGCGTATAACTGAGCCAGAGTAACTGAGTGTATGTGGTTGATAGAGTAACTATATAGGTGACTGTTTATAACTGAGTGAGTTAGTGTGACTGAGTGTGTATAACTGAGTCAGAGTAACCGAGTGTATGAGATTGATGAAGTAACTATATAGGTGACTGTCTATAACTGAGCTAGTTAGTGTGATGGAGTGCGTATAACTGAGTCAGAGTAACTGAGTGTATGTGGTTGATGGAGTAACCATATAGGTGACTGTGTATTACTGAGCAAGTTAGTGTGACTGAGTGTGTATAACTGAGTTGTTTAACTGAGTGAATGAGATTGACAAAGTGACTATGTATAACTGAGTTAATTGGTGTTAGTGAGTCTGTTTAACTGAGTGAAGGAGTTTGAAAAAGTGACTGTATATAACTGAGTAAATTAGTGTGACTGAGTGACTTTCACTCTGATACATTTTGTTAATAATTTCAGGTCTTTTTTACTACCTTTATATGGGGATGTTAGCTGTTTTCTGCACTAATGCTATAAACATTTTAGCTGGGATAAATGGTTTAGAATGTGGACAGTCGTTAATTATAGCTATATCAGTACTTATATTCAACTTTACTGAGATTGGGGGTAAGTGCAGCTATTAGGTATGATTTTTTACCCCTCCATACTCATCTAAATGCAGGAATTTAGAAAGAAAATTTAGTCACTTGACCATGGTGCATAGTGGAAAAACCATTCATTCTGCCTGAGAAATTTTACTTGTCACACAAATGAAGTCCTGAAGAGTCTGTACACTGTTAACTATTTGACCAAAAAGTAAAATCATGTTGGTCAGTCTATATTGGTCAGTCTATATCAAGTGAACATTTGGATTTCTTTCAAAAAATGCTCTTGTATCAATTTCAACATGATTATTGGGTCAGACCTAATATTTGTAAATATTTGTTCAAACAGAGTTTAATTCATCATTACATCACAATTTCTTTACTTCATTGCAGAATTTTTTACACTTTAAGAAAAATTTCATAAAGAGATCATGTTTTGTCAAAAAGGAGGTACTAGTCTGAATTGTAGAAAATCTTTGTTAGTAATTTAAATGACAACTTTTTTCCCCAGTCTTTTTAATTTTTTTCAGAATGGTTCCTTTGTCACAAGCCATATCATGTTCAGTTTATATTTTTTCTGTTTTTCAGGCTGTTGTACAGAGGCACATGTTTTTAGTATTTATTTTATTTTACCATACACAGCAGTTTGTAGTGCTTTATTTTATTATAACTGGTAAGTAACATTTTTCAAAAGCTCAGTTTTTTTCACAATTTGTTCATGCTTTTAGGTCTAGATGCCCAAGTAACACAAATGTCAACTTTACAGATCAACCTGATCACAAAGACTTCTTGAAAAATCTTACTATGACAAATTTTATTCTGAGATCTCAAGGTTGGCAAAAAGGATGATGTTCTACTGAAGCAATTTAGTTTTCTTCATTATTTCTAAAATGATGTACCACAAATTAAAAGAAATAGTAAAAAATACAACTTCAAATATCCAGCATACAATTTTGACATCATGCAATTTTGACATCATACAATTTGACGTCATACAATTTTGACGTCATACAATTTTGACATCATACAATTTAGGCATCATAAAGTTTTGTCAGCAAACAATTTTGGTGTCGTACAATATCAGAGGTCAAACAGCTTATTTGATAACTGATTTTTGTTTTTCAATTTTGTAATAGTGGCCTTCTTTTTGTAATTTTTTGAAAATTATTTTTTTGTAAAGATTTTCAAAAGGCTTTTTTTTTCTCCAGTCAAAAATAAATTTTTAGTAGAGGGTAAAAAAATGGAGTTTATTATAATTAACTATTTTTATTTCCATAGCTGTTTTAATTTAGCATTTTGGTAAATTCTTTTTTTTTTAAATTATTTTTCAGGTATCCGTCACAAGTTTTTGTTGGTGATACATTTTGTTATTTCTCGGGAATGACATTTGCAGTAGTAGCTATTTTAGGACATTTTAGTAAAACCATGTTACTGTTTTTTATACCTCAAGTATTTAACTTTGTATATTCTGTGCCACAGCTGTTCAGATTTATACACTGTCCAAGACATCGTCTACCAAAGTAAGTCATTATACACATTTATAGATCTATAACACAGTTCCCGTAAAGATAATCTAGTTCAACTTTACCCAAGAGAGGAAAATACAGTAAATGTTGCAAATTTTTTAATTTAAATTTATTATTATTATTATTATTATTATTATTATTATTGCATTTTAATGATTTTTTTAAATGATACTTTTTGCATTGATTTGAACTATGAAATTTCACATACGTTGCTAAAAATTGATTTTTGTCTGTTTCAGAATATGCTTTAATAGGCAAGAAGAGTCTCTTTGACTCATAAGTTTATCAGCATGAGTTTTTGGGGTTTTTTTTGTAAAAGAACAGTTGGTGTAGTGATTCTGCTCAGGCTATATAATGTAAATTGTCTTTTAAATTGTGATTCCAAAATGATCTATCTTTTTTTTTTTTTTTTTAATATTCTTAGGAAACAAAAATGTAAGAAAATTTGAACTTGAGTCTGTAGGGGGTATTATGATAAATCCAGGGTGATTTTTCAAGAAAATGAAAAGAAATCCACTTTTAAAATCTTATGGTGATAATCAAAGAGGCAAAGTTATCAAGCAGCCACGTTTGTTTACTGGTTTTTGTAAGGGGCAAAAATGCTGGAAAATGCACCATTTTTAATCTAAGAATTAAAAAATTTCCCCTCCACATCTCCCCCTCACAAGGCACTATGAGCTTCAAAATTTTATTGAACATATGTAAAATAAAAGAAAGGAATTTGTAAATAAAAGACATGTGCTTTGCAACAGCCAAAACAACACAGTACAAGTAATTGACAGAAACATTCAAACAAGAAAAAAGAACAAGAAAAGACCAACACATATTGGGATCACTGACCTCTGTCTGATAAGTAGAAAAACCAGCATGCTCCCTTCTGTGACCTTGCCAAGGTCATGGAAAAAAGGTCATAGCTCTAAAAACAGTCACCAATAAATGGTTATTTCTGTAGTTCAAAACCTCATATTGGCCCTTTCTTTATTACAAAATGATATGAGTCAAGTCTTGAGGCAAGAAGTAAGATAAATGAGAAAGTTTTAAAGCCGCATT
The DNA here is from genome assembly GCA_029721355.1 of Tegillarca granosa. Taxonomy (NCBI): domain Eukaryota; kingdom Metazoa; phylum Mollusca; class Bivalvia; order Arcoida; family Arcidae; genus Tegillarca; species Tegillarca granosa. Next base: position 21,600,335 of record CM056611.1, on the reverse strand, counting down.
TACTCACCTTTCAGTTTAGATCAAAAATAAAATTGAGTCATTTTTGGATGCCAGATTTTTGTTTTAGGGACCAATGAAGCTTAGTGCTCTTTTAGATCTATACTTTTATTTCACATCAAGACATGGGACTTTTGTCATAAATGACAACTTCAGAGTTTTGACAAATTGTGATAAATTCTTGTCTTCTTTTTTTCAGATTTAATAAAGAAACTGGAAACATAGAAATCAGTTACTCTAGATTTAAAACCAAAGATTTAAAACCTTTAGGAAAACTTATGTTAAATGTCTTACGGATATTACGCTTAGTAACGGTAAAAGAAAACATTGGAGAAGATGGACTTTATATGGAATGTAATAATTTAACACTGCTCAATTTTGTATTACAATTTACTGGTCCACTTCACGAGAGGACGTTAGTCATAATCTTATTAAATTTTCAGGTAAGGTATTTGTATTTACTTTAAAAAGAATGTTTTAAAAACTCGACCTTTTCAAGTACCCTGGTAATTAAAAATCATGTATAATTATACCATCATAGAGACAACATATCAAGGCCTCCAATAACGGGACTCCATTATAAAACTAATCATTCTAGTAGTTGTTTATTTGGTTGAACAGACTCATCTGACATGACATACCCATTTTAATATGGACAACTTGTTATTGTGAATAAAGAGTTCTTGTTAACTATTTTTTGTTGTTTTAGTCATGTTAAAATTGAAATGCTCAACATTTACTACAATTGTCAAACATACACTACTGTACAACAGAAAGAATCACTAGGTGATTGCTGTTTATACATTATTGAATGATAAAAAAATGTTGATTATTTCTTAAGCAATACCACACTTCTTAGATTGCTCAGTGGGAGATCATCTGACTCGAGCGGGAGGTCAGTGGTTTTCCCCGGGCACTCCAGTTTCCTCCACCATCCCAGAACTGACTGCCTCGAAATAAATGAAAGAATCTTGACTGGGGCGTAAAACTCCATTACTCCACTCCACTCCACTCATAGATTAATCCATAGAGATCATTTATAACCTTGCTCTCATAAAAAAATGGCTGAAAATTTGCTGATGTGACATTAAACAACATTTCAACAGCAATAACATCTTAAGCAATACCATGTGTTTTATGTTTATTTATTTTTATTTTTAGATTATTGGAAGTATTGGTGCTTTTATTATTCGTTACCAGATTGCTAAGTTATTTTACGATTGAGTCCCAGTTGTATTACATTGTGATGCCAGTGAAAAGTATTATTAATATACATGTACATGTACATATACAGCTTGAATTATAGACATTATCAAAATGTATCATAAACATTTGCTATTGTCTCATAAGACATTTTGTACCATCCCATAGGACATTTTGTTCCATCCCATAGGACATTTTATACAGTCCCAGATGACATGTGATAATTTAACTTGTTTGATGATTAAAATGAGCACTGATGTTAGATCTTTTTATTCTGCCTGAATTGAAAGAAATGAAAATCTTTTCCCATTTGGGATTCTAGCCAATGTTTTAACCCTCAAGAGATGAAAGAAAAAAATCTTGAATGTATTATTTCAATCTGTAAGCAATGTATAAAGCAAGTCTATTTTTATAAGAAAATGATATACAAACAAAAACACATTGTTGTTACCTGTGTATGCGATTACCTGTGTACGTGGTTATCTGTGTACATGGTAACCTGTGTACATTGTTACCTGTGTACGTGATTACTTGTGTACATTGTTACCTGTGTACATGGTTACCCGTGTACGTGGTTACCTGTGTACGTGGTTACCTGTGTACGTGGTAACCTGTGTACATTGTTACTTGTGTACGTGGTTACCTGTGTACATGTGTACATTGTTACCTGTGTACATGGTTACCCGTGTATGTGGTTACCTGTGTACGTGGTTACCTGTGTACGTGGTAACCTGTGTACATTGTTACTTGTGTACGTGGTTACCTGTGTACATTGTTACCTGTGTACATTGTTACCTGTGTACGTGGTTACCTGTGTATGTGGTTACCTGTGTACATGGTTACCTGTGTACGTGGTTACCTGTGTACGTTGTTACCTGTGTATATTGTTACCTGTGTACATGGTTACCTGTGTATGTGGTTATCTGTGTACGTGGTTACCTGTGTACATTATTAATATCTACCTTTGTTTATAGACACTGCCACATCTACACTCAGATGCTTCAACCTCAATAAGTTCAATCATTTAATTAATAATAAATTGTTAATTGCATACATTCAAATGTTTTGTGAATTATTTGGTTAAAGAAGACAAAAAGAAATCATTTTTTCATCAAACAAAATCACTTGAACACTGGTACCTTGAGTTATTAAAGTCTGTGTTTGATCATTATTTTATTTTAAACAATTCAATCTGTGAACAACTTGGTCCAGACCTTGAACACTGGAGTTATACTCTTTCTGGTACCTTGAGTCGTTGAAGTTCCCTGTATGATTTTTGTTTGATATTTATTTCTTGTATTATTTGTTAAGTTTGTTATGTAATCATAATGATTGGTTTCGTTTGTTATACCCATCACTGCCATGACAGACATATTTTGTTATGTAACTTGATGTACCATTATCATTTTTACAGAGGTAATAGAGTTAAGGTTTTTGTTTTGTTTCATAACCAATGTTTTTCTGCTTCTTCATGAATCAGGGGCCTTTGTGGTTCAAGGTGTCTAAAAAACCACATGCTTATTGAGCATGGTGCCTCTCACTGGCTAGGTTCAAATCCTGCTTGGTTAGATCCTAGTGTGAGAAAGTTTGTCAGTTTGCTTGCCGATTGCTTTTTTCTCCAGACACCCCAGGTTTTCTCCACCATCCCAGAAGTGACAGCTTTGATATAAGTGAAAGAATCTTGACTGGAGTGTAAAACACCATTACTAAACTCATCTCTTCTTGAAGCATATTTTTCTTGCCTGCATATAATAAAATTGGTGGGCTCAGAAAAGTTACAAGATACATAACTGTGTATGTATAATTATTTTACCGTTTTACCTTTACAAAACATAACTACAAACTACTACAAAGTACATAACTACTAGAAAGTCTCTTATTATGTGTAGTTGAAGAATTTGTGGTTATTGACTACAAGAACATCTTGATATGGTCAGATATATACTTTAAAATCACAAATATTTATTAGGGATAAAATTTCGTTATATTCATGGATAACTGAAAACAATGAAATTAAAGGTCAGCGAAAATTTTTAATTACCACTGCACTAAATGGAATTTATTTTCACGAAACTCAATTCCACGAAAATTTCTACCAACAGAATTTTAAAAAAAAGGGGAAAACCACGAAATTTCAACCCAACGAATATTAATGATTCGACAGTAGTTTACATTGTTAGACTAAACTTGTCTCAGTTATCTCTGTAAACAAGTTATTTTCTTTCTCACCATAAACAGACAGGATTTCTTTTAGTTTAAGTCTCCCATCACACTTCCATCCTACTCCTTGTTATATAAGAGCTTTTACAGCAGTGATTATTGTTAAGTTGATTATCTTATCTGTTTTTATTCACCCCCACCTCCTCCCCATTACCTGAAGTCCAACCCTCACCTCCATCCCTGCACATTGTAATGTAAATATAACACCTGCTAAAACACTGTCTACATGACATTTGAATGTGTTTATATAAAGAAATCATTCTGTAATCGTTCTAATCCCCCCCTCCCCCACCTTCCCCATGACATAAAGTCCAACCCTCACCTCCATCCCAGCACAATGTTAATTTAATTGTAACACCACCTGTAAGGACACTATCTACATGAAATTTGAATGTGTTTATAAAAAGAAATCATTCTGTAATCATTCTAATCCCCCCTTCCCCACCTTCCCCATTACCTTAAGTCCAACCCTCACCTCCATCCCAGCACAATGTTAATGTAATTGTAACAACACCTGTTAAAACACTGTCTACATGAAATTTGAATGTGTTTATATAAAAAAAATCATTCTGTAATCATTCTAATCCCCCCTCCCCCACCTTCCCCATAACATAAAGTCCAACCCTCACCTCCATCCCAGCATAATGATAATGTAATTGTAACACCACCTGTGAGGACACTATCTACATGAAATTTGAATGTGTTTATATAAAGAAATCATTCTGTAATCATTCTAATCCCCCCTTCCCCACCTTCCCCATTACCTAAAGTCCAACCCTCACCTCCATCCCAGCATAATGATAATGTAATTGTAACACCACCTGTGAGGACACTATCTACATGAAATTTGAATGTGTTTATATAAAGAAATCATTCTATATTTAAACTTCTCTTCATGAGGTCAGGGCTGTATTTCCCAAGGTATACATCTCTGTTCTTGGTAAGGTAAGTCTTCCCTGAGTCAGGACTAAATTTTCCACAATGAACATCTTTTCACATGGTCAGGGCTATATTTTTTAAAGTGTATGTCTCTTCACTAATACTGCACTTTATTTCCCTAATTATTATGTGAAGATATTAATCTCTTGAAGGATAAGGACTATATTTCCTAAGGTTTACATATCTTTTCTGGGTCAGGACTAATTTCCTAAGGTGTACATATCTTTTCTGGGTCAGGACTAATTTCCTAAGGTGTACATATCTTTTCTGGGTCAGGACTATATTTCCTAAGATTTACATATCTTTTCTGGGTCAGGACTTTATTTCCTAAGGTATAGTAGCTTCTCAATATTGATTCCAAAGATGTACATTTCTTCACTGGGATATGGCTGTGTTCTCCGAGGCAAAAACTTTTTACTTTGTTTACAAATATATATCATATCAAGTTCAAGTTGCATCATACCAAAGAAGGAAATTAAAGCGACTTTGATTAATCTAAAGACAAATTTATGTATGCACAATACTGGATTTGCCAATTAAAATTCCGACCGAAATATGAATCAAGTTTTCTATTAAGATTTTACAACTTGACCGGACAGTTCTCGGGGGGTTTTTAAAGTATTTTAAAACCATTTTATTTTGCATATAACGCCTCAAATGTATTTAGACATTTGGGGGGGGGGGGGGGGGGGGGGGGGGAGGAGGATTTACTCTTTGAGAGTTCTAGTTTTGCATTGTCATAAAAAAGTGTTTATGGTTTTTTATGCAATAGCTTAGTATTTTGTTATTTTTCAGTTTTGCTTCAAATGTGACGGGTATATAAAATATATATATACTCTAGATTATTTAAATAATAAATTCATTATTAAATCATACTGTGTGTTTTTGTTCTTTGCTTTATAAACTGTTGATCACCTACATCAATTTCAAAAATCAGATTTTCACACATGTAGTCATGGATCATGAAATCAAATATAAAAATGCCTGAAACAAGAGTTGATCATTGCATCATTGGAATCACAAACATTTAATGTGGCATACCGACTCAGTTTGCTAGCACTTTACCAAATAAAAATAGTTGCCCTGAATGTGTGCAAGTAGGCCATTATAAAACTCACTCAATAGACCATTTGCCAATTAAATGTTCCAAGTCATCGTGAATCATTTTCCTATTAAGATATTACAATGACGGGGGACAAAGCCTCTGAATTTTCGGGTTTTTTGGTACAAAAGCACTGTTTTTACCAAGTGTAATTTCTATGTTGTCATTTTATTTAAAAAGTTTACCAGACAAGCCTAAATACATTTGAGACATTATGTGCAAAATAAAATGGTTTAAAAGATGAAAATCTTATTTCTAGCTTTTTGTTTGCCAAGAGAAGTCATGTTTTATGAAACCAAAAAACCCCCCGAGAACTGTCCGGTCAAGTTGTAAAATCTTAATAGAAAACCGATTCATATTTCGGTCGGAATTTTAATTGGCAAATCCAGTATTGTGCATACATAAATTTGTTTTTAGATTAATCAAAGTCGTTTTAATAACTTTGCTTTCATCACAAAAATCTGATTAATTGCTGACACGACCTTAAGCAACATTAAATTCTAATTCTAATTCTTTATTGTACTAAACAGGCCACCAGCCCACGGTGCAAATTACAATATCATCATATTTTATGACACCATCTACAGTAATACAGAACATATTCATATTCATTTGTGTTTCAATCTTTATCATGTTTATAAAAAGACTACATATACCTATATACATTATAGCAAAATAAGCATAACTCATGATGCAAATAAAACAACAGATAAACATATATATATTTGACTGATTTCTCAGTTGTCAAAAGGATAATACCTCTTCCCTTATAAGCTTAGCCTTTTTTATATATTTATAGAATTAGAATAAGCAACATTAAAATTAACCAATAAACATTTAATGTCACAGAATCACTTTTGGTACAACAGAATTACAACAGGTGTCAACAAAAATAAAATGAATTACAAATACAAACACACATGTATTAGGATTTAACAATATAAAGATCTCTATAGAGTTACTGTACAGTGCTTGGATAAAAAAATTTTAATCAGTGCATACTGATGCCAATGAAAGAAAAATTTTACTTGACACACAACTCTCATAATAATTTTAGGAGACTACTGATCTAATAATTGTGTAAAATAAAAGAAAGAGGGGTGATTTTTAATTGGTTTCTATATACAGTGAGGCATTTACTCAGTTCTGTGAGAAATGAAAGATAAAAAAGAACACTTACCTAAGCAGGATTAGTATAATGTAAGGTCTAAGGCAGAACCATTTGTCTTAAAAAACTAAGGTTCATTCATCTCATTTTGCTATTCTGTTGGTTAGTCTAATGGTTTTAACTTGAAAGTGGTCACTCTTTTTTGGACCACTAAAGCAATGTCCACTATAAGTTTAAAACATAAAATTGTAAAGCCTTAGTTTGTGATAGATTCCTGCTGCTTTGTACTAGTGAATGATTATATTGGATCGTGTTTTGTGTTCTACCTCACACATGGAAAACAACAATTGCTTCTTTAATAGTTTTGGAAGAATGGCAAGTACCTTGAGAAAACCACTGGCCTTTGTTGAATTAGCTGTGTAGAGTAGTGAAAAGTACATTGAGAAAACTACTGGCCTTTGTTGAATTAGCTGTGTAGAGTAGTGAAAAGTACATTGAGAAAACCACTGGCCTTTGTGGAATGAGCTTTGTAGAGTAGTGAAAAATACATTGAGAAAACTACTGACCTTTGTTAAATGAGCTGTGTAGAGTAGTGAAAAGTACATTGAGAAAACTACTGACTTTTGTGGAATGAGCTTTGTAGAGTAGTGAAAAGTACATTGAGAAAACCACTGGCCTTTGTGGAATGAGCTTTGTAGAGTAGTGAAAAGTACATTGAGAAAACTACTGACCTTTGTTAAATGATCTGTGTAGAGAAGTGAAAAGTACATTAAGAAAACTACTGACCTTTGTTAAATGAGCTGTGTAGAGTAGTGAAAAGTACATTGAGAAAACCACCGGCCTTTGTGGAATGAGCTTTGTAGAGTAGTGAAAAGTACATTGAGAAAACTACTGACCTTTGTTAAATGAGCTGTGTAGAGTAGTGAAAAGTACATTGAGAAAACTACTGGCCTTTGTTAAATGAGCTGTGTAGAGTAGTGAAAAGTACATTCAGAAAACCACTGGCCTTTGTGGAATGAGCTTTGTAGAGTAGTGCAAAAGTACATTGAGAAAACTACTGACCTTTGTGGAATGAGCTGTGTAGAGTAGTGAAAAGTACATTGAGAAAACCACTGGCCTTTGTGGAATGAGCTTTGTAGAGTAGTGAAAAGTACATTGAGAAAACTACTGGCCTTTGTGGAATGAGCTTTGTAGAGTAGTGCAAAAGTACATTGAGAAAACTACTGACCTTTGTTAAATGATCTGTGTAGAGAAGTGAAAAGTACATTAAGAAAACTACTGACCTTTGTTAAATGAGCTGTGTAGAGTAGTGAAAAGAACATTGAGAAAACCACCGGCCTTTGTGGAATGAGCTTTGTAGAGTAGTGAAAAGTACATTGAGAAAACTACTGACCTTTGTTAAATGAGCTGTATAGAGTAGTGAAAAGTACATTGAGAAAACTACTGGCCTTTGTTAAATGAGCTGTGTAGACTAGTGAAAAGTACATTCAGAAAACCACTGGCCTTTGTGGAATGAGCTTTGTAGAGTAGTGCAAAAGTACATTGAGAAAACTACTGACCTTTGTGGAATGAGCTGTGTAGAGTAGTGAAAAGTACATTGAGAAAACCACTGGCCTTTGTGGAATGAGCTTTGTAGAGTAGTGAAAAGTACATTGAGAAAACTACTGGCCTTTGTGGAATGAGCTTTGTAGAGTAGTGAAAAGTACATTGAGAAAACCACTGGCCTTTGTGGAATGAGCTTTGTAGAGTAGTGAAAAGTACATTGAGAAAACTACTGGCCTTTGTGGAATGAGCTTTGTAGAGTAGTGAAAAGTACATTGAGAAAACTACTGGCCTTTGTGGAATGAGCTTTGTAGAGTAGTGAAAAGTACATTGAGAAAACTACTGACCTTTGTGGAATGAGCTTTGTAGAGTAGTGAAAAGTACATTGAGAAAACCACTGGCCTTTGTGGAATGAGCTTTGTAGAGTAGTGAAAAGTACATTGAGAAAACTACTGGCCTTTGTTAAATGAGCTTTGTAGAGTAGTGAAAAGTACATTGAGAAAACTACTGGCCTTTGTGGAATGAGCTTTGTAGAGTAGTGAAAAGTACATCGAGAAAACTACTGGCCTTTGTGGAATGAGCTGTGTAGAGTAGTGAAAAGTACATTGAGAAAACTACTGGCTTTTGTGGAATGAGCTGTGTAGAGTAGTGAAAAGTACATTGAGAAAACTACTGGCCTTTGTTGAATGAGCTGTGTAGAGTAGTGAAAAGTACATTGAGAAAACTACTGACCTTTGTGGAATGAGCTTTGTAGAGTAGTGAAAAGTACATTGAGAAAACCACTGGCCTTTGTGGAATGAGCTTTGTAGAGTAGTGAAAAGTACATTGAGAAAACTACTGGCCTTTGTTAAATGAGCTGTGTAGAGTAGTGAAAAGTACATTGAGAAAACTACTGACCTTTGTTAAATGAGCTGTGTAGAGTAGTGAAAAGTACATTGAGAAAACTACTGACCTTTGTTAAATGAGCTGTGTAGAGTAGGAACTGAAGGAGGGCACTAAAGACCAATGGGCCAATACATAATAAATTGCTAGCACTTGAGACTGAAATATGGCAGGGTAAAATAGATGAAAACTGGAGGGAGGGTTGAAAGTTCAAAACTTTTAATACATGTATTGACCTCATTTACAAATTCTGAATCTAAAGAACGTTTTTAAATGTGTATGTTACAGATGTTTTTTAAAAACACGTTTCAATAACTTTGTGGCTGATCAGAGTGAAATCTTAAGTTATTGGTGAAATTTTAAAAACAACTAACTCCTGTGCTATAAAAATATATTTCTTTATTGTGATTTTTACATTTTAACATATCTTAATGTGTAAATTTTAAAAATTATATCATACTTTACAACATGTCAATAAACTGTCAGTAATAACTTAAAAATTGTAAATTTTGGGGTTTTTTGTTTGTAAAATAGAGAAAATAAATAAATAAATCTGAAAACAATTAGAATCCACTGCCAATAATTTTTTTTTTTTTTTTTTTTTTTTTTTTTTTTTTTTTTTTTTTTTTGTTTGTTTTTTTTTTTTTTTTTGTTTTTTTTTTTTGTTTTTTTTTTTATTTCCACATATATTCCTGGTTCTCTGTTGTATACAGCATAATGTGAGAATTAATGAAAAAAGTTCCTGTTGTTATTGCTACTTTCAACAAGTTCTGCAAATTAACTTCTGATAAATAGTTATGGAGAATTATTTGAGACAAGAATTTATCATTGAAAGCTTCAAAAAGTCATAACTGCTAAACAAACCAACTCGGGTCAATAATATGCTATTTAATCACTGTTGATGCTTTTTTATTAACTCTGCAAACTTCAAATAAATAAATATGGGGAACACCTTGGCAAGAATTTCTTAAATAAAAACTTCAAATGGACATAATCACAAGAAAAATTTGTATGAGTAATAATTGCAAAACATAAGAGCTATAACTGGAAAATAAACTAGCAAACCAACTCGGGATAATAGTTTGCTGATCTATCACTGTTGATACCTTTCAGCAAATTTTGAAGAACTTGACTTGAGAGAGTTAAGTAATGGTGTTTTACGTCCCAGTCAAAAATATTTACTTATATCGAAGCAAATGAAAATATTGATATACAATTTTGGAAAATTATTCAGGACAAGAATATCCCAAAAAAAACTTTAAAAGGGATATTACCACAAGAAAATTTTACATGAGCCATAACTGCAAAACAAAGAGTCATAATGACAAAAAACAAAGAGGCATTTTACTGAAAAAAAAAAAAAAAAAAAAAAAAAAAAAAAAAAAAAAACTGCAAAACAATGGGGCATAACTGCAAAACAAAATAAAAACCCATTCAGGTTAACTGTCAAAGAGTCATAACTGTAAAACAAATATTACAAACTTGATACACAATTTAAGTGAATTACTCAAGACAAGAATTTTATCAAATGAAAACTTTAAAAGGGAGATGACCAAACAAAAAATTGCAAGAGTCATAACTGTAAAACAAACGGTCATAAGGGGAAAACAAGAAGGCATTTAACTGCAAAAAAAAAAGCATAACTGCAAAACAAAGGGGCATAACTGCAAAACAGAGTCATAAGGGTAAAACAAGGAGGCATTTAACTGCAAAACAAAGGGACATAACTGCAAAACAAAGGGGCATAACTGCAAAACAAAATAACAAACCCATTCAGGTTCATTGAAAACTTCAGAGTCACAACTGTAAAACGAATACTGTAAACTTGTTATACACTTCTAGTGAATTATTCAGGACAAGAATTTCATCAAATAAAAACTTCAAAGGGACACAACCACAAAAAATATGCATGAGTCATAACTGCAAAACAAATCAACAAACAAATTCGGGTTAATATTTTGCTGATTCATTGCTGTTGAAACATTTGACCAAATTTTGCAAACTTGAAAAAGAGTTTTAGAAAATTAGGACAAGAAAACTCCAAAAGAACAAGAAAAATTGTTAACTTTTAATAAAAAGCTTTCAAGAAATACTCCAGATATGAATTTTTGTGACTTAACAATTATCAGTATGTGATTTTCCCCATCATTTTTTCCTCCACAAACTCCTTCTCACATACAATTTTTGGATAAACTGAATCATGCATTTGGGAAAAGGGCCCATTTCAGAGCCTGTTTGCCCCAACATAAGCAGATCAAGAGTATAATTGTTGTGTGACTTGTATAATATATGAGTAATTGTTGTTGAGATGCATGTATAAAAATGATTTATATGTACAATATATGTCATGAAATTTCAGTGTTTGCGAAATGTAGGTTTTTTGAAAAAAAGCATTGAATTAAACTAGATTTAAAAGGACATAAAAATCAATTATGTTAATTAATGTTGAGTATAAGTTAAAAGTTTTAAAAAAATTAATTTAAGTTGAAAAAAAACAATTTTAAAACATACATATTATAATAGTTACTACATATGCTAACAGTTTGAATCATAATTTTTCAAATGATGAGAAATTGAGATATCCCTTGGTGTTCAAGCGGAATAATCATTGATACTCTTTTCCGATCTGATTTCTAGCTGGAAAAAAATAATTGTTTTCTTCTACTGAGAATCGCTGGATCCTTTACTAGATTTCTTAGCCAGGTTGACAAATCAGCAAATTAGGTTATCCCCCTGAAGGTTACTAAGACCAGATCCTTCACCAAACTTGTCTATAGAAGGCAGGTTCGGCATCATGTTTGAAAAAAAAAACAATTCATCTTAACTTTCATTAAAACATTAGTAACTCATATATTGTCTATATTCATTAAATTTTATTCCTAATCATGGCATGGCGATCAGTGTCAGGTATTTTTTATCAATGACTGTGGAATTAGGTGATGTCCACTCTTTAAGTTGATACCAATAAAATTTCTCCTTTTACTGACTGACACTTTACTAATGACTGGTAAGTTGAGTACAAAGTGAAAATTGAGTATCATGAATATTTGTTATGTAATGTACGATTTTTTTTTCTTGTTAAGATAAACAAGGAAAGTATATTATGATTTAAACTTTAGAATTTCCATTAAAATTTGTAATTTAGACTGAAAATTCACTACCATTGAAAAAAATTTTTAATTTCAGTATTTTGATTTAAACACATAGCAATCTGACAGGACTGTTTGTATCATTTCAATTTAAGCAAAATTTTGGTTCTGCCAATTTCGACTAACGAGAGTTGACTGTATACTTTTATTTTAAAAGTGATTTGTGATTTGGTTGGTATGACTATATTTATACACACACATATATATATATATATATATATATATATATATACACACATGTATATGCTATATCTTAAAGCTAGAAATGCTTCACTATATTAATGAAATCAAATTTCAATAAACATTAAAACTGTAAAAGCAATGGAGAAAATGCATCAAAAAAATAACAAAAAACAATATCACAAATAGAAAGAACAATCTCTTCAACCTACAGTGATAGACCAAAAGGCATCAAACCCGTTTTTAATATGTGGAAGTCCAAAATCCTATATTAATCTACAGTATCCAAGGAGTTGGTGTCACCATATCCAAGGTGTTCTAAGTTGTCACCTTTACCTGTGATGTCACACTGAAACCATCAATATCACAAATAACCTTTTTACTCTATAGTAATAGACAAATAGGCAAAACCAAAATTACAGATAACCTAGTATCTGAGGAGTTGGTGTCATCGTATCCAAGGTGTCCGAAGTGGCCATGTTCACCTGTGGCATCACACCAAACCATCAATATCACAAATATCACCTATAGTAATAGACCAACAGGCAAATCCAAAAATTACAGGAAATGGAATTTACATTTTAAAGATTTAAAAATTATTGATTGATAATTAATCTGGTTAAAACACTGGAATGTGATCTCTCCTTACTGAGAACAAGTCATCATCTAATGTCAGCAATATCTGAAAGAAAAAAAAGAGTTTTTCTTTAAACTGTAACAATTCTAAGAAAAATAAATGAACATTATTTTGTACCAGAAATCATGTTAAAGGCTAAAATCAACCACCTCCCCCCAAATAATAATAATAATAATAATAATAATAATAATAATAAAAAGAATAAAAACAAAAAGACAAACCCAATATTTATAGAACGATTGATTGGTTGAATGGTTTATTTCATCACATAAGCAATCTTTCAGCTGTGACATGTTTATTTCTTGAAGATTAATCTTAACTATCTATCTAAAATTATTGTAGATCTATAAAGGAGTCAATTTTTAAAAATCCACTGATATATTTGGGTAAATGAGTTTTTGTTTTACATTTTGACTTTGTTGTCGTTTTGATCATGTCAGACCTCTTTGTCTAAAAGTATACAAGTCAAAACCCCCTGTGTTAAAAAACTATGAAAGAACTAATTACATGCCATTAACAAACAGGAAGTGCCAGATGTAACAAGAATTCCACAGATTTATATGTCTCGCCTGGTTAGTTTTTGATCAAGTAGAAAATGAATTACTTTAACATAAACTTTCATATTTTGACATGCCACTGCCATCGCGGCCACTGACACAGGAAAAATAACGAAAAAGTCTCGCTTTATTGCAATGCCAGGCTCAACAAAAATTAGTGCATTGTTCAATTAATTTGTATGTTTGCTACAGGAATTAAATACCATTATAATAATATAATAATAATATATTATATTTTCTTACCAAAAAGGAGAAAAACATACTAGTAGCCGACAGGAAGTGCCAAACATCATGAGCATCATAGAAGTCCAATACCATACATTTCTGATTCCCAGCTCTAGAATTGGCAGGTGTTAACTACAATTAAAATTATATGAAATCTAATTAGAACAAGTGTTAACTGTAAAGGGATGCCACTACAATGATCTCTATGTGACTATTTGTAATATGCAAGACCATGGGGATGTCAAATAAAAAGGGAGAAAATGTAGCTGTCTTATGGGACCTGATGTGATCTAGCAATTAAGCTATATCCAATTTTTGGCTTAAATGTGGATCATACCAAAAATTTGGGTTAATCACAACAAAAATGGACTTTTTATACCAAATTTCTGAATAAACAGCTTGTGTTCAACAAGAATTCCATGGATTTATTAAATGTCTCACCTGATTAATTTTTGATTGAGTAGAAAATACATTACTTAAACATGACCTTTCATATTTTGACATGCTGCCACCGCTGCCGCAGCCACCACTGCCGCTGACCCCAGAAAAGTAACACCTAAGTCTTGCCTTTTGGCGATGACAGGCTTGACAACAACAACAACAACAAACGATCAATGTTCATCCTTCTCATGTATTACTGAGATTCAACCAAGATCACACAGTAGAATATGCTGTAGATTATACCAAATCTCCAGTTATTAAATTGGATATACATGTACATGGTTACTGATGATACAACTGTTGCTAGGTTAGTTTAACCACTGGGATAATTGTTTTTAACATAATACATGTATAACCAAATTGAATGAAAATATGGGTGCATATGTAACCCCTGCTAAATGCAAATTGTAAACAAAAATACTGGGCGGCTTTTAGGTAAGATAGCAATAATGTATCAACAATCTGATTTTTTTTAAAAAAGTAGAATAATGCAGTTTTAACAAGAATTAATTAATATGAAGCTTGGTTTAAAACATTGTTATCAATATACAGTGAATCTTTATTTACATTTTATAAGTTCTGAATGAAAACAAAACACATATAACTACTAGTGTTGCTTGTTTACATATAATTCTAGCTGATTGATTTACTGTCAGAGTCACTCTGGTTCTGACAGTTAAAAGTTGCATAATTTTTACAGAAATCAAAATTACATGAAATATAATTTATTGTCAACTCAATTTCTTTCCAAAACTTCCATTCTCTTCAGCAATACCCCTAAGGTTTCACCCTATTGGTATACTTTACCTGCCATGACGTGAGATGGAAGAAGAAAAAGTAGAGCGCAAAACCCCATACAATACATGCCATTATAATACAAACAATAGCCAAGGGATGTATCCTCTCTTTATACCGTATCTACAAATAAAAATGTATTAGAACAGGATAAATGTCACAAAAGGAAAATGCTAAAGTCATACAATTATAACATAAACAAGCCAGGTCAAGTCTGTTCTTATCCTACAGGTCACATGATATATCCTGAAATATAACAAAACTACAAAACAGATAATATAGCAAAAATTCTCAAAATAATAAAGAAAAACCTTTAGATTTTTATCCATTACAAGTTCAAATAAACAATGTAAAGCCACTGCTCAGTTGGTAGAGTGCTCGCTCATTAAGTGGAAGGCCGTGCGTTTGAAACCTGACTGGGTTTGACCCAAGACTCGAAAGTGGGTGGTGACTGTTCTTGTGCCAAGCACTCAGCATTATGAAATGAAAATCACAGTTCGTTTGGATGGGAACTTAACATAACCGAGGTCCCGTGTCACGGTAGGCATGCCACAATAAAGAACTGTATAATGTCATCAGCGCAATGCATAGGCAAAATTTCTGCACTTTCGCCTATAGCTGACGAAGTCTCAATGTAAGTGAAATATTCTTGACTGGGATATTAAACACCATTACTCAACTGAATTCAAATAATGTAAATGCGATGATGACATTCCTAGTATGTAATTTCAATGATTCCATCTGTCAACAAATGTGAAAATGATCAAAATAAGAATTTTGAAAATATTTTGAAAGACATTGGCTCAAAATACTTCTCCATGGCAAGCAAAACCACTATTTACTTTATTATACCAAATTAAGTTCTTCTTGCTGTATACCAAGTTTGGACTAAATTGGTTGATAAAAGAATTTTCTGTTTTTACTAGTTAAAAAATTAAAAGGTGGCCATCTTGAATGCAACAACATCATCTTCACAACCTCTATGAGCATTTTTGTTTGTTTTATTTGTGAGGATGGCCTTGGTGGCTTAGTGGCAGAGCATTCACATTGACAGTGGCTATTTGAAACCCCATTCAAGTCATATATAATACTTGAAAATGTGATGCCTCCTCTGATGCTTGGCATTAAGTGCACAGAGTATAGACTAGTTCATCTGGATAATGATAATATGACTGGGAATGTGGTAAGCTTGTCTGCAACATACTGATTCGGTGAGCTAGCACCTAAATAAAGTCATCCTGTGTGTGCACTAGTACAAGGTAGATCATAATACACATGTATTCACACTTGCTTATCTCACACACAAACTTGTTACTAGATTTATCTAGAGATTAATAACCTTGCTCTTGTCCCACATAGCTGAAAAATTGTTGTTGATGCAATGTTAAACTACATAACAACAACATTTGTTTGTTAGGAGTGAAACTAATTATGGGCCCTGGCAAGAATTGGCAACTGTATGATCAAGTCATAAGGTTAGATAAGACTACATGTTTCATGTTCGGACTTCTCAGAAATTTCTGTGCTTGTGTATTGCTTGCATATTGTCCAGTGGACATTGTTAAACATGTGATTACAAATACATATATACAAATTATAACTTAAGAAATTCATCTGAGATATAATAAATACTGTTATATACTTTTATATATTTACCTTCATGATAATGTAAAATGTGGAGTATAGCAGCAAATTACCAATGAATATACCCAACAAGTAGCTAGCAAAATCACCAGGCTCAGTCACTGCACCATATATGGCACTGGAAATAAACAGATTTATCAGTTAAGTCTGACTCATTCCAGTCATGGAAAGAATATTAAATAATGGAACAAAGCAACGCTCATATTCTATCATTAAAATAACTAAATTAAGTGAAAAGTGCAGGGGAAGTAACTCATTTGAAATTTATTTTGTACCCGAGGACAAGAAGTAAACTTGTCAAAATTACGCCATCTTGTACCTTAATGAACACATGATCCCAGAACCAGAAATAAGATTATAAACAGTCAGCATTAACAAAATTTAATTTAGTATTCGCTTCTAAACTTTTTATTTTTATTTTGTATTCTATATTTTATAACAATCATTTTACTAACTGAATGAGAGAGAGAGAGAGAGAGAGAGAGAGAGAGAGATATTACGAAATTAATAAAAAGACAGAGAGAGAGAGAGAGAGAGAGAGAGAGATATTACGAAATTAATAAAAAGACAGAAAGAGAGAGAGTTTACTTATTTAAAAGACAAAATTAAGAGAGAGAGAGAGAGAGAGAGAGAGAGAGAGAGAGAGAGAGAGAGAGAGAGTTAGTTTGTTTACTAATTCAATAAAAAGAGACAAAATTGAGAGAGAGAGAGAGAGAGAGAGAGAGAGAGAGAGAGAGGAGAGAGAGTTAGTTTGTTTACTAATTCAATAAAAAGACAAAAATGAGAGAGAGAGAGAGAGAGAGAGAGAGAGAGAGAGAGAGAGGGGGAGAGACTTACAAAGCCCAGTTAAGCCCATTTGCAACTATCAGCATTATAAATCGATCCTGAAAATAAATCAAATATAACAAATGTCAAAAGTACCATATGTTATAAAAAATCATGGCTGTAGTAATTTTTTTAAACTTTGATAATAATTATTATTATGTTGTCCAATCCAGAAATGTAGTTTGTGGGGTCTTCCTTGCCTGGTCTTGAATTAAAAAAATAAAATAAATAAATAAAAATAAATTGCTGATTTGACAATGAACAACATCACAAACGACTAAATCTATCTTTTCTGGACAAATCTTGGACATCTCTGTAAGAAGGTTGGTTATTTATTCCACTCTTATATAAGTAACATCATACCATGTAGACTGGATTTCCACAGCTAAGAAACTCGTGTCTAACCATCAAAAACACACGTTTGAATATTCCCTTATCTAAAATTAGAAGAAAAAAAATGAAAATGCAAAATTGAACAAAACCAAATCTGTTGCTGAAAATAATTTTGTACTACTGCAATAGTCATCACAACTGACAACAACATAATAAGAAAGAGTGGTGTGTGTGTAAGCATATGCTTTAGATCAATTGGCCACCACAAATCCCTCTTTCCAAAAAAAAAAAAAAAAAAAAAAAAAAAAAAAAAAAAAAAAAAAAAAAAAAAAAGAATCTTTGCAATGATAGGGGTTGTAATCTATACTGCTGCACTTTAAGCCACTCAGTCAGAGGTCACACACTCACTTACTTGCTCACTAACTCTATTACTTATTGACACACTAACTTTTTTTCTCAAAATACACACATTCTTTCATTATTTATACTTTCTCTTACTCACCCACAATCTTTCATACTGTCTCTCACTCACCCACAATCTTTCATACTTCTCTCACTCACCCACATTCTTTCATACTTTCTCTCACTCACCCACAATCTTTCATACTTTCTCTCACTCACCCACAATCTTTCATACTTTCTCTCACTTACCCACATTCTTTCATACTTTCTCTCACTTACCTACATTCTTTCATTCTTTCTCTCACTCACCCACATTCATTCTCACATTTCATTCTTACCTATCTTCCACCTCCCCATGTAATATATATGGACACTTAAAACAGTAATGACAACTATATCACAGCAAGCAAACAGGGTCCAGAATATGGAATTTCCATGTACCTAAAACAAATAAAAATCAGAGTATTATGTAATCAGGCCCCAATTTCACAATCATTCACACAATATACATTGTAGTGTCCACTCAACTCAAATTAGGGAATATTTCAGTGTCAATTTAAATTGTTTAGTGTATGTTTGTTAAATAAAAGCAACAAAACATTGTCTCAAAAAACTTAGAATTTTTCAAATATTGATCAGAAAAAAATGGGAATACATGTATTTGAGTTGACTGTGAGTTGAGTTGAGTAATGAAGTTTAACGTCCCAGTCAAGAATATTTCACTTATATTGAGATGTCGCCAGCTATAGGCCAAAGTGCAGAAATTCTGCCTGTGTGTTGCACTGATTGCATTTTACAGCAAGGTTCTTTGCCATGGCACGGGAGCTCGTTTATTTTAAGTTTCCATCCGAAAGAACCGTGACTTTCACTTTGTAATGTGGAATGCTTGGCGAAAAAACAGTCACTACCCACTTTCAAATCTTGGGTCAGACCCAGCATGAGTTCAAACCCACGACCTTCCACTTATGGAGTGAGCACTCTACCAAGAGTTGAGTGTGATGAAAACCTGAGTTTGTATCAACTGTGATATCAGGAATATATGAAAAGAATAAATAATCATCAAGCAAATACAGAAAAAGTAACTAATCTATGAAAAACATTTTACTAACCAAACTGATAAAATATAAGACAATGGCATCAGAAATATTATTTGTGCACTTTGATACCATTTTTAGCATAGTACTGAAAACACTGAAAAATAAGGAAAGTTAGCTACCACACCAATGACAGCTATAAATATGACTAATGCACTTTGATACCAATGTCAGGATGTCAATTTTGATAGGTTTTTAGCATAATTCCATCAAAGTACTGAAAACACTGAATGATATGGAAAGTTACCTACCACACCAATAACAGCTATAAATATGACTAATGCCATCAGAAGATAGGATGTATGAGCTTTAGCGCTGATATCTGGATGTCGATTTTGATAGATCCGCAGCATACATAAGCAGGCAATTATATACATGTATGAAGTATCTGAAAGAAAATAATCCTAAACTGATTAAACATTATCAAAAAAATGAAAAAAAAAAAAAGACTTAAAAAACTTAAAAGCTTTCCCGAGAGAAATATCACACTTAAAAAGAGAATGATCTTTACTGAAGGTCAAGGTTAAACTTAACAATCACAAGATGTTAGAAATTAATAGCTACTATGTATTAAGTTTCAAGCTAATGACTGGATTAAAATGTTGACTGAAGTGTCACTGCCTCCTACCACCTAGGTATATAACTACAGATCCTTGTGGGAAAAAAGTGTTTTTGCTTGTAAAAAGTTAGTGTTTATTTTCAGGGTAGTCAAGGTTACTCCACCATACTAGTTCTGACCACTTATAAGTGACAGACACTTGACTGGGGTTGAAAATGACCTTGCTCTAAACAGCTGATGCTTCTCGGTCCTTTGGAATTCACAAACTTTAAATTCTTATGACCCTGACATTCATCTGTATGGTAAGATTCATATAAGAGTTGGAGTACAAAGAACAGACATGATAAATAATCATACTCATATGACCTAGATATTGTTTATTATGTACTCACCAAACTGAAAGTTGGAGTAGGTTGGGCACACATGATAACAAGCACTCATAATGCCTTCCATACACAGCCCTAAACCCATTGCATAATATAGTCCCGAATGTTGAGGTATTCCGTATCTCTTAAAAATTACAAAAAATGAAGTGAAACTATAATACATTTTAAAACAACACGAATATCACTTAAAATAAAGGGAATTGATGGTTATGTTGTCCAAAGCAATGGTTAAGCCTCTTATCAGCTAGGTTTGAACCCAAATGGGTCAAATCCCAGTGTAAGAAAGTTAGATTGCTGAAAATCAGTTGGTGTTTTTCCCTATCAAGATGCTAGTGTTTTCTACACTGATAACTAATGGTATCATGTGATTGGAGCCAAGAAAAATAAATAAATAAATAATTATTTTAAAAAAATTCAACTCTCTTCTTTAGTTACTGAGAATTCCATGCCACATTTTTGTTGAACTGATAGTAGCATGTAATGAAGGTCCTGTGTTCAATACCCAGCCTGGGTCTAACTCTGCCTTTTCTTTTCTTTCTGTTACTAACTAAATCCAACTTCTATGCTTACCTTGGCTGCTATAGGGTTCGATTCTCGTACTTTTTTATATATCAAAGATCTGAAAAAAAAAAAACAAAACAAAACAATTATGATGTATTATCAATGAATAATATCAAGAACTTTACATGGAGAAAAAACATTGTATAATGCCAGTATGTGACACGATTTAGAGCAATTTCATTGGTCGTTTTTCTGTCAAATGACGTTGTTATTTTCCAATAAGAACGTTTTCTACCGGAACTACTTTTGACCAGTTTCGGCGATTACCCATCTTTGAGTTCTATTAATGGAAGTTATTTTTAAATTGTAAACAAATGGGAATGTCTTCAAGATCGCAAATATTCCACCTAGAAACATTAAAATACTTCAATTTTTTTAGAATAAAATTTTACAATAAAATATTCAACTTTACATGTTCTGATATTTTTTCACCAAAATAATCAAGACTAGATCTATTTTAATATTTAATTATGAAACATTTTTATCTTTTTGTAATCCAGTCGCGGAGAATCCTTTTTGTACACCCCTAAAAAATCCAAAGTCAAAATCTTGTTACACACCTTAACCAATTTCTAAACGTGTGTTTCCGAATTCATGCAAAAAATATCAAAAAATTATAATTGTAGTCAGGTCACCCGCCAACCACATCAATATCTATGCTGAGTGATGCTCAATTTCAGTTACGCATCATCATGCTTATGTCAGGCCACAGAAATGAGGCCTCAGTTTACAGCTATAACAGGGACTGTTCTTTTCACAGAAGAAAAATATCAGTGATACCCTCTCGGGTAACGTCCAGTCTAATGCATCCCTACCGCTTGTTTTACCTCCATATGTCTCTGATCAGCCATTACAGCTACAACCGGTGTCATCATTAAACGAAATCTCTTCGTCTTACTCCCAGCCCATAGTTAGCAAAAAAATCGGTTTCCACCAAGAAAACATTAATTCCATTTCATTAGTTTGTTACATGGTCTTTTCAACACTGTTCATTTAGTGATTCTTTTGTTATGGGAAACATCAACCTGTAAGTTGACACGCGTGTCCTGCAAATGTATGATAGCCGTACGTTGTTGATAAATGTGTTGTCACGAGACATAATATAGTACCTTTTTTCTCAAAGGATTTTATTGTAATATCATTTATATGTTGACTGAAATTAACAAGAAAATGAAGAAAAAGATATCCATTAAAAACCTTTTTCGGTTTTTTACAAGACATGTAATCCTCTTTTAAAGGTGACATTTAATTTATTATTACGCCGCGACGTTTTAACCAATTTTCTGAAATCTGCTACGCTACACAGTTTTATGCTACGCAGTTTTACACAATTTGTAATTATTTTCATGTTGTTACACCCCGATAACAACGTAAAAAGTGAACTTCAATTCTTCATTTAATCTGCATTAAGTTTTTCAATTTTCTAAAAATTTTGATTTTCTAAAAATATGTATTTTTTTAAAACAGATAACTTCTAATCACCATCCGTAAAGATTCACTTTCTAAAATTTCATTCCTATTAGCTGTAATTAAACAGAATCCTCTAACGGAATGGTCAATGTTTAACGATGATTATTCTGAGCTTGGAGCATGTGCACAGTTACGAGATTTCCAATTGATCGAAGGTGAAACCTGATAAATTGTATCAATTGTCTGTCATGAATATCCGAATGTTTTCACAATTGTGTTATGTATCCTTATCAAGTCACAAATGACAAATTCAACGAAGTTCTGGGTTTAATTTATCGTATTTCACCATTTTGTAAGTTTTGTTAAAATGACCTGGTTTTTTATGACTTAAACATGTTCAAAAATTTGATCCCACATGCTACATCTCGCTGGGTAAATACTGTTATTTCTGTATTTATTTGAGCTTTTATCTTTGAACCAAATGTAACATTATCCATTAGGAACATCCTTAATTAGATCAGCACCATTTAAATTTTTTCCTAGGAAAACTTAATACAGTTTTAAATCAAATTGCTATTGAAATACATATATCTTATTTCACAGTGTTAATGGTAAGACATTGATGAAATCTTAGAGAAAAAGCTAGACACAGGCAGTAATTGGGAACTCGGGGTAGACTTGAAGAAGAAGTTAGTAATTCAAGATATAGTGGTTACAACATTGAGACCAGACATTATACTGTGGTCCAAGCAGGTCAAGACACTGGTCGCAGTGGACTTAACAGTGTCATGGGAAGAAAACTGTGATAAAGCCCATAAGAGGAAAGCACTGAAGTACACAGAACTGATATCAGAGTGTAGAGAGAAGGGATGGAAAGTACTGATTCTTCTAGTCGAGGTGGGGTGCATAGGGTTCCCAGCGCAGTCAGTATGGAAGTCAATGATAACATTGGAGATGGTTTCAACAGTACATAAAGCTGCTGTAAGACAACTAGCAGAGATAGCAGAGAAGTGGAATGGCTGGAAGTGAGTAGTGGATTGGCTACCACTGCTGACCCACCAACTGGAGGGTGTCATGGTTAAGGGTCGAAACATCTGAGGAAAGTTGGATACCATCTGAAGAAAATTCCAGGCAGAAAGTATGGCAGCATCATCCAGGCATGAACTGCATGCCAGGACTTCAAAGCAGGATACCATCATCTGTAAGTGTATTTTTTTCAAATTCATATCCTAAGAGAATTCCATTTCTGTAATGGAAAGTTTGATTCTTACATCATAATAAGAAAAGAACATTAAAAATGTTGGCAATAAGCATAAAACAAACCAGATGAAAGATGACATTTTATGACTGAAAAACTGGAGCATCAATTTTCTGATGAGAGGAATTTTGTAAGATCAAAACAAACTTACTCTCACAAACAAAGTTGTACCTATCAATTGATACACTAAGACATTCATCATTGTGCAACCTTGTTTATCTTCTTAAGCATTCTTACCACTGCTTGGTATATATGCTAAAATGCCAAAAGATGATATTAATGCTGCCAACTAGAGCTAAACCTACAACACTGATAGACTAGGGCAATCACCATTTTGTGCAAATTTGTTTTATTTCCTTTGGCATTCCCCTAACTTCTTGGGTACTATCTATAAGGCTAATGTTGTCAACCAAAGCTGAACTTATAACACTGATAGACCAAAGCATTCAACACAATCAGCCTGGTCTTGACTTGCCCTCTTTGGACTTCCCACCACTGCTTTGAGTACAGCTATTCTAATGAGAGTAATAAGACAATGGATTGATTTTCACAGATTTAAAAAAATTGTCAAATAATGTTAAAAATATAGCATTTAATGGGAAATGAGTATCAAGTATAGCTATTCCAGTTTGAGGTATAAGACAATGAATTGACTTTTACATATTTCAAAACATTGTCAAATAATGTTAAAGTATGGCTTTAAATGTGAAATGATAAAATAAGGCAGTTTATTTACCTTCTGTAAACAATTATCAGGAACAAAAAACCCAACATTACATAACCAATGTTGCTGAAGACGTTGTTAAAAGCAGTCAAGACACCCAGAGGATGTGCACAGTCAAAATTATAGTAACATATATCCTGATCTCCAGTAATGTGTAGAACCTGAAATAAAAATCAAAGGACTGAAAGTACTGAACACATGTCAAAAATACTGATACAAAAGCTATGTTACTGAATACATTGTAAAAGGCAGTCAAGACACCCAAAGGATGTGCACAGTCAAAATTATAGAAACATATATACTGAACTCCAGCAATGTGTAGAAACTGCAATAAAAATCAAAGGACTGAAAGAACTGAACACATGTCAAAGATATTGATACATAAATGAAAGAACTGAACACATGTCAAAGATATTGAAACATAAATGAAAGAACTGAACAAATGTCAAAGATATTGATACATAAACAATGTTGCTGAAGACATTGTCAAAGGCAGCCAAGACACCCAGAAGATGTGCACAGTCAAAGTTATTGTAACATATATCCTTATCACCAGTAATGTGTAGAACCTGAAACAAAAATCAAAGGACTGAAAGTATTGAACGCTGAAATATATAACATGCAACACCTGAAATAAAAATTAAAGAACTGAAAGTACTGAACACGCGTCAAAGATTTTGATACATAACCTATAACGCTGAAGACAATGTTAAGTGCAGATAAGGCAAGTTATGTTCATTTATAATTAAGAACAGCTTAGCATGTCTACAGTACTGAAGAATCCATAGTGACAGATTAGATGAACAATCAAACCACTTTCTTTGAAGAATCCTTTTTTAAATGGATATCTCATAATAAATGACTAGATGAAGATATCCAATCAAATGGGGGTGTTTATCATTATAACTACAGTTCTTTCCCGGGATGTTTATCAATATAACTACCGTTCTTGCCCAGGATGTTTATCATTATAACTACGGTTCTTGCCCAGGATGTTTATCATTATAACTATGGTTCTGGCCCAGGATGTTTATCATTATAACTATGGTTCTGGCCCAGGATGTTTATCATTATAACTATGGTTCTGGCCTGGGATGTTTATCATTATAACTATGGTTCTGGCCCAGGATGTTTATCATTATAACTATGGTTCTGGCCCAGGATGTTTATCATTATAAGTATGGTTCTGGCCTGGGATGTTTATCATTATAACTATGGTTCTGGCCCAGGATGTTTATCATTATAACTATGGTTCTGGCCTGGGATGTTTATCATTATAACTACGGTTCTTGCCCAGGATGTTTATCATTATAACTATGGTTCTGGCCCAGGATGTTTATCATTATAACTATGGTTCGGCCTGGGATGTTTATCATTATAACTATGGTTCTGGCCCAGGATGCTTATCATTATAACTACTGTTCTTGCCCAGGATGTTTATCATTATAACTATGGTTCTGGCCCAGGATGTTTATCATTATAACTACAGTTCTTGCCCAGGATGTTTATCATTATAACTACGGTTCTGGCCTGGGATGTTTATCATTATAACTATGGTTCTGGCCTGGGATGTTTATCATTATGACTATGGTTCTGGACTGGGATGTTTATCATTATAACTATGGTTCTGGCCCAGGATGTTTATCATTATAACTACTGTTCTTGCCCAGGATGTTTATCATTATAACTACGGTTCTGGCCTGGGATGTTTATCATTATAACTATGGTTCTGGCCTGGGATGTTTATCATTATAACTACGGTTCTGGCCCAGGATGTTTATCATTATAACTATGGTTCTGGCCCAGGATGTTTATCATTATAACTACGGTTCTGGCCTGGGATGTTTATCATTATATCTACAGTTTTGGCCAATCAGAGCATTTTTATTGATTATATATGGTGTATACATATACCTTCTGATATGTAATAACTAACTGAATAACTGGTAATCCATAAAAGATTGATAAAGCTACTAAATTCCTGCCAAAAAAAGAGAAGTAACAATTATATTGTTGTAGTTTAAATAATAATAACAGAATTATAGTAATGTTCAATTTGTTAATGGTGAGTGGAGTAATGGTGTAGTTTGTCTCAGTATTTCATTAACAATGATGTGGTCAGCTCTTAGCTGATGGAGGAACGAGAAAAACTGTCAAAAAATTCTTAGCTGATGGAGGAACGAGAAAAACTGTCAAAAAATTCATAACAGCTCATTGTTTGTATTTATCAGTCAAATTTTTAAATGCAAAAATGTTTTTTATTTATTTATTTTTTCCTTCTTATTAAAATTCATATGGCTGTCACTTTGTATAAGCATCTAGTCTGTAGAACAGCCAAATAAATTTGACATCACTTGTGTATTTTATAAAGAACCATACCTCCAATAAATGGTGTATTTTTTATTTTGTCTGGTCATCTTCTTTCTAGCGAGATCACAAACATACAACGCAGTCTGAAATATAAATATAACAATAGGACATTGATAACTTGATTTTGTTTTCTCACATACTGGGAGAATTATCCCTGAGACAGCCCCCCTGCCTTTTAAGTAATTGATACTTCATAATTTTTATGTAAAACTACAATTAGTATATTACATGTATTTCCAATAGATAAACAACTGTGTAACTCAGATGGTAGAGTGCTTGCTTTGTATATGGGAGGTCAGAGATTTCACCTGCACAGGATAAACTGATACAGGATAGACAGACTGATACAGGATAAACTGATACAGGATAGATAGATTTATACAGGATAGACAAAATGATACAGGATAGACAGTTTGATACAAGATAGAATGATACAATATAGACGGATTGATACAGGATACAGAGACTGATACAGGATACAGAGACTGATACAGGATAGACAGAATGATACAGGATAGACAGTTTGATACAGGATCCACAGTTTGATACAAGATAGAATGATACAATATAGACAGACTGATACAGGATACACAGACTGATAAAGGATAGACAGAATGATACAGGACAGACAGTTTGATACAAGATAGAATGATACAATATAAACAAACTGATACAGGATACACAGACTGATAAAGGATAGACAGAATGATACAGGACAGACAGTTTGATACAAGATAGAATGATACAGGATAGACAGTTCGATACAGGATAGACAGTTATATACAGGATAGACAGTCTGTTACAGGATAGACAGACTGATACAGGATAGACAGACTGATAAAGGACAGACATAATGATACAGGATAGACAGTTTGATACAGGATAGACAGATGATTACAGGATAAACAGAATGATAAAAGATAGACAGAATGATACAGGAAAGACAGACTGATACAGGATAAACTGATACTGGAAAGACCCATTGATACAGGATAGACAGACTGATACAGGATAGAGATTGATACAGGATAGACAGGCTGATACAGGATAGACAGATTGATACAGGACAGAGATTAATACAAGATAGACACTGATACAGGATAAACAGAATGATATAAGATAGACAGAATGATACAAGATAGACAGACTGATACAGGATAGACAGCTGATACCAGACCTGCCAACCCCATTAGAAGTCTATCAGTAAAGTCAGTAAATTTTTCAGTAAGAATGGGCCATTTTTGGATTTTCTTCTGTAAGATTTTTTTACTCAATAACTGCTGCTAACTGTTACGTTTCTGGGGGTATTGGCGCTTTGATGAAGACGGTTGTTCATCTTGAACAGCTGTTGAATCCCCCTTATGTTTGCGGTTCATTATAATCAAGTTGAACTGTCACAACATGTGATTCTATTACCTCCCAATAGACGCTTAAATTTCGACTGCACTTGAAATCATTACTTACAAACGCAGTTAAGATGTTACCTACACTTAGATGCTTGCTTAGTTTCAATGTTTAAATAGATCAATTTCAAACGTTTTGATGACAAGTGTAAAAACTTAGTAGAAAATGGATAGGACATGAACAAAAATCCGGATTTTACTTCAAATCGTAAGGGTTGGCAGGTCTGTGATACAGGATAGATCGATTGATACAGGATAGACAGACTGATACAGGATAGAGATTGATACAGGATGACAGCCTGATACAGGATAGACAGACTGATAGAGATGGAAAGACTGATACAGGATAGACAGAATGATAAAGGATAGACAGTTTGATACAGGATAGGCATTTTGATACAGGATAGACAGACTGATACAGGATAGAGATTGATACAGGATAGACAGACTGAAACAGGATAGACTGATACAGGAAAAACATAATGATACAGGATAGACAGAATGATACAGGATAAGCAGCTTATACAGGATAGACGAATTGATACAGGATAGAAAGATTTATACAGGATAGAGATTGATACAGTATAGACAGACTGATACAGGATAGACAGACTGATACTGGATAGAGATAAATACAAGATAGACAGACTGATACAGGATAGACGGATTGATACAGGATAGAAATATTTATACAGGATAGAGATTGATACAGTATAGACAGACTGATATGGGATAGACAGACTGATACTGGATAGAGATTAATACAAGATAGACAGACTGATACAGGATAGACAGATTGATACAGGATATAGATTAATACATGATAGACAGACTAATACAGGAAAAACAGAATGATACAGGATAGACAGAATGATACGGGATAGACTGATACAGGAAAGACATAATGATACAGGGTAAACAGTTAGATACAGGATAGACAGCCGGATTAAGGATTAACAGAATGATATAAGATAGACAGAATGATACAGGATAGACAGACTGATACATGATAGACAGACTGATACAGGATAGACGAATTGATACAGGATAGAAAGATTTATACAGGATAGAGTTGATACAGTATAGACAGACTGATACGGGATAGACAGACTGATACTGGATAGAGATTAACACAAGATAGACAGACTGATACAGGATAGACAGATTGATACAGGATATTTATAAATACAAGATAGACAGTCTGATACAGGATACACAGACTGATACATGATAGGCAGAATGATACAGGATAGACAGACTGATACATGATAGACTGATACAGGATAGATAGATTGATACATGATAGACAGACTGATACAGGATAGATGGATTGATACAGGATAGAAAGATTTATACAGGATAGAGATTGATACAGTATAGACAGATTGATACAGGATAGAAAGACTGATAAATGATAGACAGAATGATACATGATAGACAGACTGATACAGGATAGATGGATTGATACAGGATAGAAAGATTTATACAGGATAGAGATTGATACAGTATAGACAGACTGATACAGGATAGGCAGTTTGATACATGATAGACTGATACAGGATAGATAGATCGATACATGATAGACAGTTTTATACAGGATAGACAGACTGATACAGGATAGACAGACTGATACAGGATAGACAGACTGATACAGGATAGACAGACTGATACAGGATAGACGGATTGATACAGGATAGTAAGATGAACGAAATTGAGTATACAACATAAAACCTTGCCACTTTGTGTTTGTAGAGGGAAGGGGTGATACAAAAGTGTAGAATTAGAATTAAATTTATAGTACCTTAGTCCTGAAAACATCTTTCTCTTTGTCGGCATCTTCTAGAAAGTCAATATCATCAGTGTCCAGAGATACATCAGATATGTCGCCAGATAGCGCTGTTTGAGATGGACTAGCAGCTTCCTGTACTGATCTCTCCTTGACAGATCCTAACTCCTTACATATTTCTGTACTTCTGTCTTCGGTATCTGAAACACACAACAAATACAGAAAAACCTAAATAAATTGTAGTGATATTGAAAGTTACATAACTATATTCCATAGAAATGCTACGTTTGTCTGTTTGTCACAATGTCTTGCTAAGGTATTTTTCAAAAATATTTTAAATTTTTAAGTCAGTTATTTCATACTGTAATTAAAAATTAACTCGCGCAATTGTTTTTCAGATTATACTCAATAAATCAATCATAGCAACAATAAACAGGAAGGGTTGCATTTTATTTCATTAGCTATAATTGTTTATTGATGACAGTTCCTATGGTAGCACATTATGAAAACCTAAAATACCACGTACATCTTAGAGTAAGAAAATTTGTCAGCTCGTTACAAAACAGTACTAGTTATTCCTTCATCATTCAACTGGCCCAATTTCACAATCATTCCTTAACAAAGATTTTCCTTAACTTAAATATATATATTTTTAACTATCTATTTTTTAATTACAAATAGACATTTTTTTATAAAACTAAATGCAGATGTTAAAAACTTGTATGTGATCATCAAAATGACACCTAAAATTACCGAATATCTCAATAATTAACAAGATTATGAAGATTACAAATCTGTCAGGTTTAAGTCAAGGAAAAAATTTGTTATGGAATGATTGTTAAATTGGGCTTAATTGTCTACATGTACATGACAAAAATAATGTACAAAATAACACTGTACTTAAGCACACTGATTACAGAGGTGTTTATTACAAAACATTTTAATGCCACAAAAAAAAAAATAATAACAAAAAAAATAAAAAAAAAATAAAATAAATTAAAATAAATAAATCAATAAATAAATAAATAAATAAATAAATAAATAATTAAATAAATAAAAGAAAAATACAACATAAATAATTATGTCTTTGTATAAAATATTATTAATTTTATAAGATAAACATTTATAATACCTGATATTGCACCGTATGAAGCATTGCCTTGGTTACCAGGATTCAGTGCAGCTCTTGCATGTTGCTCTGTGTTACCTAAAACATTTAATAATTCATATTATTCAACTTAATCACTGTGTACAAGACAGCAAGTTTAGCCGCTATGCATTTTAGTTCAATAAGTTTTTAAAAGTTTTACAACTTCAGGTCACCTAAATTGGTGGACAAAAGAGCTTCTGAAAAGCTCATCCTGAGCGTTTGCTAAAAATCACCTGCAGCAGTTCAACTAAAATTGGACTGAATAAACTCATTAATTTACTGAAGTTTTGTGCATTTGCACAAAGTTTGTTACAAGAGGCCCATGGGCCTTAACGCTTTCAGCTCAGGTAAGCTAAAAAACCCATGTAATTTATGCAGGTGGTTTTCAAGGTAAAATTTGATTAAAAAATCGTGTAGAATTCACATTCAAAAATTTCCAGAATTGCAGATTTTTTTATATGATCCGAGGAGTGGTTTTCATCTATTTAATTGTTTTGTTTCAGTTTTTTGTATCTTACCAGTTTTAATTAACTTTGATCAGATTTTATTAATTTTTTACTTTAAAAAATTATAGTAAGTATCATAATAAAAGAAATTAATCTACAAAGTGTTTTTTTTTTTAATATATGTAAAATCATATGTAAAATATGAACACAGATCTATGATCATTTCTTTTTTTGATAGTCATTCTTAAGTTAATAATCATACCTGATTGTGTAAAAGTTTCATCATGAGGTGTAAATGTCCAGATACCACGGTTTTTGTCACTATAAATGGAAAGAAAAATTAGAACATTTGTATTACACAAAGTGGCTTCACAACATACAGCACAACCAACACTAAATAGTGTTTAAACATAAGATACTAGATTTACATAGGTAAACATAACTTGTCAGATTCTATATACACTAGAAATAATAGTATGGGGTATTAAATAGGTTAGGTCAAGGTTTGAAATTTATGCACGTCTAAGATTAATACTGTAAACATACTAATTTTAGCAAGTATGTATTTTAGTGCAATTTACATTTTCCACTAATTTGCATGGATTTAAATTAGTGCAAAACAAGCCCTACAAAGAAGCACCTACATAACAAACTTATTTTAGCAGTATGTAAATTAGCGCTACTGTCCTAGGGCAAAAATCGCAAAAATTAATACACTGTTAAAATTAGTACATTTACAGTACACGTATATTTACAGTACACATATATTTACAGTACACGTATATTTACAGTACACATATATTTACAGTACATGTATATTTACAGTACATGTATACATGTTTGTAATATATATCTTCTGTTTACAAGAATAAAATTAATTAACTACTTTAAATTAAAAAAAAAAAAAAAAAAAAAAAAAAAAAAAAAAAAAAAAAAAAAAAATGTGACAAGCTGGGCTTGATAGGTGGACAGGTACATGTAACTAAGTCAGTATAGCATCCCCCTAGTATTGAGAAGTCTTGGTTTGGCTGCATTTTTTCCCTTCTCTGTTACAACTGACCTAGCCAGAATTTTTAATAACCAGTTGGACAACTTGATGTGTAGATAGTTCATTTGTCCCGTCATGTGATTAATTGGTTTGATCAAACCCTTGGTGAAATGTTTTATTTACAAACTGAAGTACTATAACTTACCAACCGTGGTAACAAACACCAATAACAAATGCCATTATGTAAAAGAGAAGAAATACTGCAACAGCTCCTGCAATGCCAACCCAATATTTCTCGGCTGAAAAAAACAAACAAATTACAATTTACTAATTTACATCATACATATTTATGGTGTACTAGCTGACAAAAAAATTGTGAGTTATTTTTTAAATCTGCATCAGATTTTTTTGCAGCTATCTGCAGACAGAAAATGTAAAAGATACAATAGCATCATAAATTACTGAATAAACAAGAGGCCCGTATGGATCTTCCACACCAAATATGGTTTTAGTTGGCCCAGTGGTTTCAGAGGAGACGATTTTCAAAGAATTGATTAAATATTACACCTCATTTGCATAATTCGTAAAAATCGGGTCAACAAAAATTTCTCAGAAAAACCCGTTATATATATTGAAGGCCCCGATATCGACATGGGAGCCTCGATATCGACCTTTTTGATTTGGATTTCTAGAGATATATTAGAAAATCGCCGATATCTACCTTATTATGGAATAGAAATTTATGAAATTTTCGCTAGTCATATTTAAGTATGACGAATAAAATATGTCAAAACTGAAAATTGTTACAGGTACCCTTTAAATATGTTGAATGCCCCACTATCTACTCTCTACATTTCAAATTTGAACAAAAACGGTTGAAAAATGACTCAACAATGGCAATTTATGTGTTTTGCTTTTTTATAGTAACAGCGGCCATCTTGGATGTCGAGCGGGGTCACCTGGTACAAACTTTAGTCTACCCCACCTAGGGACCTTCCACACCAAATATGGTTTGAGTTGGCCCAGTGGTTTCAGAGAAGATTTTCAAAGAATTGATTAAATATTACACCTCATTTGCATAATTTGTAAAAATCGGGTCAACGAAAAATTTCTCAGAAAAACCCGTTATATATATTGAAGGCCCCGCTATCTACTCTCTACATTTCAAATTTTACAAAAATGGTTAAAAATTGACTCAACAATGGCTATTTATGTGTTTTTGCTATTTATAGTAACAGCGGCCATCTTGGATGTCAGGCAGGGTTGCCTGGTACAACCTTTAGTCTTCCCCACCTAGGGACCTTCCACACCAAATATGGTTCTAGCTGACCCAGTGGTTTCAGAGAAGAAGTTTTTTAAAGAATTGATAAAATATTACACCTCATTTGCATAATTTGTAAAAATCGGGTTAACAAAAAATTTCTCAGAAAAACCTGTTATATATGTTGAATGTCCCGCTATCTACTTTCTACATTTCAAATTTGAACAAAAACAGTTGAAAAATGACTCAACAATGGCTATTTATGTGTTTTGCTTTTTATAGTAACAGCGGCCATCTTGGTCACCTGGTACAAACTTTAGTCTACCCCACCTAGGGACCTTCCACACCAAATATGGTTTTAGTTGGCCCAGTGATTTCAGAGGAGAAAATTTTAAAAAGATTTCGCTAAATATTACACCTAATATGCATAATTCTTGAAAATCAGGTCAAAGAAAACTTTCCCAAAAAAACCGGTCAAATTTGTTGAATCCCTCACGATATACTTTGAATATTTCAAATTTGAGCTTAGTTCGTTGAAAAATGGATCCACAATGGCCATTTAGTGTTTTTTCTATTTATAGTAACAGCGGCCATCTTGAATGTCGGCGGGGTCACCTGGTACAAATTTTAGTCTACCCCACCTAGGGATCTTCCACACCAAATATGGTTTTAGTTGGCCCAGTGGTTTCAGAGGAGAAGATTTTCAAAGAATTGATTAAATATTACACCTCATTTGCATAATTTGTAAAAATCGGGTCAACAAAAATTTCTCAGAAAAACCCGTTAAAGGGTACCTGTTACCAAAATTTTTTTTATCACAATTGTTTTATATATTATTTAAATATAACAATATTGAAAACCGCATCAAAATTTGTGACAAAATAAAAAAGTGATAGCGGTTTAAAATCCCCATTTTATAACTTTCTCTTTATTGAAAAGTGAAACGCCTCGTTTTGAGTTATAAACGTGTGACTTCATTGCAGTATTAGAAGTAGTGTCTTACATAATAGACAGTATTAACAATGATGATATAGATGTATGTAGAAGAAAGTAAAGACTCTGACATGTACCTATTTATGTCAAATAGTTCATCATTATTTTGGGAAGCAGTAGACAATCTTATCAGTGATGAATTTGGAGTAAAACTGTTATTTATTCGAAACCAGAAACGGACGAATCCGATGAACATAATGAGTCAATTCAAGACCTGCGTACAGTTGCATAGCTGTTGAAAAATACTTGACGAGTGTTAACTTGTCAATAACACAAAAAATTATTATATCTTTGACTTAAGAAAATAAATTGTTTTATGAAGTCGGACTGGACAGACTCGAGAATTACGATAAGTTGCATAGCTATAACAAAAAATATGCGATTAGTTTTAACTAGTCAAATACACAAAAAATTAATTTTATCGTCGACATTTTAAAATGAATTAAATATCAAGTCGGACTGGACAGACTACCGAGTGAATATTATGGAATTACTGTTGTGTCATGTGCTGATTTTGAATTTCTATTAAAATAATGCATTCAAAATTTTGAATGCACGCACGCATGGACGCAAAACAATGCCATAAGCTCAGCTGGCTATAGCCAGTTGAGCTAAAAATAATTACCGGTACACTAAAAAGTATAAATTCATAAAATCTCTTCCATGCACCATTGTAAGTCAAAAAATTCAGAAAATAAAAAATAAAAAAAAAATTAAAAAAAAAAAAAAGGTGGCCCCACTGAGATTTGAACACTTTGTGCTCAGGTGAGCTAAAAAAAACCAGTATTATCATAGAGACAAGTTATATATAAAACACTGGAGAATAGGTGATAAAACAATTACATTTTATTAAGCAAGTTTATTTCTGGAAGGAAGTTTAAATTTTGTGTTTATCGACATATGACTAAAAATATCTCCTGAAGCAACCAAAGGTGGTATCACCTTTTTCAAACTCTACTGACATGTAAATATTGCACAGCTGACAAATTTGAAATCTGTTCTGAATCTAACAAAGTGTTGTAATGAGGTTTTTTTCTGGTTTGCCATGGAGTTGAAAATCATCTTAGAAAATACTAAGTAAGATTTGAGCAAACAACCCTAGACATGAAAGCCAGTGACGTACAGAACTGTGACACTATCGAGTGAGGCATTGTGTTACAAAACCACTCAGCAATGACCGTCTATCGATAACCATACTCACCACTTATAGTTCCATAAACATACAGTGTAACAGATTTCTTCCGTTCCAATCCAGCAGGTTGTATTTTTTCCACTTCATTGCAACTAAAATCGTTTGGCTTTAAAACCATGACGATATATACTGAGTCATTTTGGTAATTTTTCTTCTGAAATACAAAAGCAATAATACATGTATACATGTGCATATATAATATAGACATATACAAAGTAATACTGATGATTCTCCATCTGAAATACAAAAATCCTGATATTTACAGATTCATATTATTTAGTAATTCTACCTCTATATACAAAATTCATGAACTTGCATGCACTTTTACAATTTTACAGCAGATAGTAACAAGAGGCCCAAAAGGGCCTGTGGAGCTCAACTGACAAAAATGGTTCTTGTGCCTCCATTTATATAAACTCGATACAGGGACTTGAGCTGATGTAAAATGCTAAATATAAAAGCTGTAGGCCTTACAGTTTCAGAAAAGAAATTTTTTAATTTGACTTCCCATATAAGTATATATAGATATATGCACCCCTGGGTGGGACCAAAAATGGCCCAGAGGCCTTTATTTGTACAAACCTGGTAAAGGGACTTTAGCATATTGTGAAAGCTTTAAACCTTACAGTTTCAGAGAAGAAGATTTTTAAATTTCATTTCCCATATATGCATATGTAGATATATTGGCCCTTGGGGTGGGACCAAAAAAGGCCCAGGGGCCACCATTTGTACAAACCTGGTACAGGGACTTGAGCTGATATTAAATGCCAAATATAAAAGCATTATGCCTTACAGTTTCAGAGAGGAAAATTTTTAAACTTGATTTCCAATATATGCATATGCAGATATATGAACCCCTGGGGTGGGGCCAAAAATGGACCAGGGGCCACCATTTATACAATATTGGCAAAGGGCCTCAAGCTGATATTAACTGCCAAATATGAAAGCTTAAGGCTTCATGATTTCAGAGAAGAAGATTTTCAAAGTTGATATCTCATTTTAAGCCATATATGCATATGCAGATATATAGACCCCTGGGTTGGGGCCAAAAATAGACTGAGGGCCACCATTTGTACAAACTTGGTAAAGGGTCTCAAGATGATATTAACTGCCAAATATGAAAGCTTAAGGCTTCATGGTTTCAGAGAAGAAGATTTTCAAAGTTGATTTTCCACTATAAGCCATATATGCATATGCAGATATATGGACCCCTGGGGTGGGGCCAAAAATAAACCGGGGGCCACCATTTGTACAAACTTGGAAAAGGGCCTCAAGCTGATATTAACTGCCAAATATGAAAGCTTAAGGCTTCATGGTTTCAGAGAAGAAGATTTTCAAAGTTGATATCTCATTATAAGCCATATATGCATATGCAGATATATGGACCCCTTGGGTGGGGCCAAAAATGGAACGAGGACCACCATTTGTAAAAACTTGGTAAAGGGCCTCAAGCTGATATTAACTGCCAAATATGAAAGCTGAAAGCTTCATGGTTTCAGAGAAGAAGATTTTCAAAGTTGATTTTCCATTATAAGCCATATATGCATATGCAGATATATGGACCCCTGGGGTTGGGCCAAAAATAGACCAGGGGCCACCATTTGTAAAAACTTGGTTAAGGGCCTCAAGCTGATATTAACTGCCAAATATAAAAGCTGAAGGCTTCATGGTTTCAGAGGAGAAGATTTTCAAAGTTGATATCTCATTATAAGCCTTATTTTCACTTTTTACGAAGTATGACAGAAAAACGCTAAAAACGCATAACCTAGTTTTTGACAGAATTTCACGAAATGTACAACCTGTATGTTTAAGCGTGTCTAGAAGCTAAATATCACATCAGATTTTGCATATAACCTATGGTTTCAGAGAAGAAGCTTATTTTAGGTTTTTTACATTCTAGATCGCTGTGACCTACTTTTGGTTGCCATGGAAACCAATTGTAAAAATTTTCATCTACTTCTTCTAGGGATCATTCCTGCAAAGTTTTGTTAAAATTGGCCCAATAGTTTCTGAGTTTTTGCTGTTAATGGACGCACGGTCGCACGCACGCACGCGCGCATCATGCCATAAGCTCATCTAGCTTTAGCCAGTTGAGCTAAAAATTAGACAAATCAGTTGCAGGTCGTACCAAGTGAAATTGTAGGTTTTATGGTTAAAACAACAATGTCTGAAGACATACATGTAAATCTGATGTTTAAAAT
Source organism: Tegillarca granosa (assembly GCA_029721355.1). NCBI lineage: Eukaryota > Metazoa > Mollusca > Bivalvia > Arcoida > Arcidae > Tegillarca > Tegillarca granosa. The sequence goes on along the minus strand of CM056611.1, from coordinate 21,562,372 downwards.
TTTCTTTAAAATATCTGATGGTCAGGTACAAAATTATAAGGAGCCCCAGTTCATATAAAGTCTGCTATTCGTGATGTTGCTGAAATATATACACGTGTACATCATTTGCAATGCATTTATGAACTGAGGGAAAAGAGATACAATGGAGAAAATGTACCAAAGAACACCAAGGTATAGAAATACTGGTACAAGACTACTGTAAGAAAAACTGCAAGATAATGAAAAATTACTTCAAAACATGTTCTAATTTTAACAAATTTCAAAATACAATAAAACTAGTATTCTTAGTTTGTACCATGGTATATTACACCAAACAAACACCTGTACACTTGTATAAGAAAAAACTTAATAAGTACATTTCTAGTATGAGACCTCCTTGGTGGCTCAGTAGTAGAGCACCTGTCTGGAGTAGGAGGTTTGGGGCTTCAACCTTTGCCTGGTCATACACAGGACTTTAAAATTTGAGATATTGCTTCCTTGCCTGGCACTCAGCATTAAGGGGACCGAGTATTACCTGTTGCCAAAATAATGTGACTAGGGAGGTGATATGCTTGTTAGTGACATACTGACTCAGTGAGCTAGCACCTTAACAAAAAAGTCATCCTGAATGTTCAAGGAACGAGGAAGTCCATAGTACACACTTGCACACATCAAGCATACCTGAACTTGTTCTTAGATTAATCTTTAGAGATAACCTTAATGCCGTTGTGAAAAGCTGAAAAAATTGCTGATGTGATTTTAAACAACATTACAACCTAGCAACCAAATCTACTGTGAGAATTCTTGATTTGACATTTTTAACATTGTTACACACACAGTGGTACAAGTTTTATGTGTTTTACCTCTATCGTGATAGCAGCTTTATTTGACATTGTTTGATAGACACCTTCAAACTTTACATCTCTATCCTGATCCATTACTGGACACTAAATAAACAAAATATAACAATACATATATTATTTTTCCTTTTTTTTTTTACTCATGAAAGGCTTTTACAGTTTTTCTTGAACCATGAGGACTTTAATTTTTTTTCCTTAAATAGGTCACAATAGCCTGGTGGTCTAAAGTATGGTATTAACAAACAAAGCTAATGTTTTTTACTAGCTAAGTCTATATTTTGTTCAAATAGATCAGAACTGAAGAAAAATTTTCGGTTCACTTTCCAGAGGTCAAGGTTTTCTTAAGACAATCTGGTTTCTTTCAACAGAATAAGTGGAAGAATCTTGACTTGGACGGCAAGCTGTATTACTTGTCTCCCTTGATAACATTAAAAAAATGAGATCTGCCAACCTTGTCTTGCCTGAAAAATTTCAATTGTGAATAACAACTCATGTGAAAGAATATACTAAAAAACTTAATCCTGACATTATCTAATAATTCTCTTCATTTATTAGCTCACCTGAGCTGAAAGCTCAGATGAGCTATTGCGATGGTTCACCGTCCGTCGTCTGTCGTGCGTCGTGCGTCGTCTGTTAACTTTTTACATTTTAATCTTCTCCTCCAACTTGGAAACTTGGTTACCATCATGCCTGGGTGAAGCCCTTTCAGATTTGCACAAATGAAGGAGTTATGTCCCCTTGGGGCCCCACAAGGGGGAAAAGAGTGGAAAACTTTGAAAATACTCTCCTCTGAATCTACAAGAGATATACTTTAGTTATTTCATTTATTACATCCTTAGGTCATCTATTTTCAGATTTGCACAAAAGGTAGTCATGGGGCTCAAAATGGGGAAATTATAAGGCACTGAGTGGGGATATTGCTAAAAATTATATACAGTATAACCTGTGTATAAAGTCCACCTAGGGGACTGAGCAAAAGTGGACTTAATAGACAGGTGGTCTTTATATAGAGGGTTCCCTATATGTACGAGTAAACATACAGTGTTTAAAATAGTTAAAAAAGTGGAAATATGCAGCACCTATTAAAAACTTATTACTATATATATTAATAAAGTTATTTTCATTTTAGTTTTTAAAAACAGATTATTCAGAAATAATTATTTAAAAAAAAAAACCAAACTATTTAAATTTGATAAACTGTACATCAGAAAAGATTATTTGGTTAAACTCTACCTATTATATACACTTGACTAATTGTGTCTTTGTTGTTATAAGTAGCAGCAAAGGTGTCACAAATTAAACAATTATATAAAACATAATAGATAACAATGGATATTTCTACCTTTATATCTGATGGCTTCAGTTGTTGACATGATAAGTATGACTTCATAAATTTTTCTGTAATATCAGTCGATACTGTAGTCTTTACTACAGTAGATTTTACACCTATGTAAGTTACTACATTGTATTTAGTGTGATCAGTAATTTATATTAAAATTATTTATTGCCAATCTTCATACATCACAGTATCAAAGAAATGTGGCTGATATTTACTTCAAAAAATTTGGGAAATAATAAAATTTAATAAAAAATTATATTAAAGAAGTGGACTTTATAGACAGGATCTGGAGTCATTTGGGACTGAAAAGGGTGGACTTTATTCACATTAGACAGGTGGACTTTATATAAAGGTTCATTATATAGTAAAATCCATTGGGGATACTTCAGACTGGTTGCTATAGACAGGTGGACTTTATATAAAGGTTCATTATATAGTAAAATCCATTGGGAATACTTCAGACTGGTTGCTATAGACAGGTGGACTTTATATAGAGGTGGACTCTACAGCAGGTTATACTGTATTTGTCACTATATCTTGAAAACTATTAACTTTTTGTATAGGCATGTATTTTAGAATGTTGTAGATATTGACATGACAATCATTTTGATATATGGTTCAAGGTCATGTGTTGAAAGGTCAAGGTCACAGCTGCAAAAAAAGATCAAATTGCTAATTATCTTGAAAACTATTAAGTTTTTGTATAGACATTTATATTAGAATTTTGTAGATATTGACATGATAATCATTTTGATATATTGGTCAAGGTCATATGTTGAAAGGTCAAGGTCACAGCTGCATTAGTATACTGAAATTGATTAATGATTTGGAAATTATTCCTTGCATTACAGTTACTTCATGCATATTATATAAGCTGCTTATGAAGGAAATGTGAGTGGATATATTTCTGATTAAGTCTTGTGGGAGTTCTTAACTTGAGAAAACTTTTAAAGTTTCTGTACGTAATATATTGTCTACTGCACTTTGCAAACAATATTGGACAAATCTTCAGGTGAGCGTTAAGGCCCATGGGCCTCTTGTATAATTAAAGATATGTTTTTCTTTTTTGAAATTTAGTCTCTATAAGTTTTACATGTATGAGGTCTTTAAGATTTAAAGACGTTTGTATGAGGTAAAAGTGAGAACATGATCCATACTGTTAGCAACTAGGCTAGAGTAAGTGAAAAATGATTGATTGATTTAATGGTGTTTTACATCCCAATCATGAATATTTCACTTATTTCAAGACATCACCAGCTATAGGTGAAGTGGCAGAAATTTTGACTTTTGCAGTTGACTATGGGCAATGTGCAATGAGGGTTATTTAGTGAACCATGCCTACCATGACAGGGGTAATCAGTTTATAAGGTCTCCTCCAAAGGACCCTGTGACTTTCATTTCTTAATGCTGAGTGCTTGGCAGGAAGAACAGTCTTGGTCAGACCCAACCAGGGTTCAAACCCTGACCTCCCACAAATGCAGCAAGCACTTTACCAACTGATCTACCATAGGGATAAAAATGACCAAACTTTATTCATATTTATTCTATTTCCTGTAAAACGTGTACATAATTCACTGTTACAATCAAAGTGACTCTGATAGTGATTTACTGACTTTTACAGACCTCTACAAACCCTGATATTACTATACTTACTAAAATATCTTGTACTGATAAAATCATACAGTAGTCATCATCTGATGTTGCCTCGACGACAACAGAATCAATATCCACTGGAAAACTGTACATAAAATACTGTGGTTCTGATGATGTTAGACTTATATTCTTTCTTTCTCTTGTCCTAAAACATCAGACAAAAATTTCACAAGTGCAACCTGTATAAATAAACTCAAAAGTCAACCAAAATTCTGTCTAAACAGATGTATATTATATGTTTGCATGGCAGGTATAAATAACACCATACAAGTTTTGCAGAGTGTAAAAGACCATATGTGTGGCAGGGTATAAAAACATTGTACATATGTGGCAGGATATAAAACACCATTCATGTGGCAGGGTATAAAAACATTGTACATATGTGGCAGGATATAAAACACAATACATGTGGCAGGGTATAAAAACATTGTTCATATGTGGCAGGATATAAAACACCATACATGTGGCAGGGTATAAAACATTGTACATATGTGGCAGGATATAAAACACCATACATGTGGCAGGGTATAAAAACATTGTACTTATGTGGCAGGATATAAAACACCATACATGTGGCAGGGTATAAAACATTGTACATATGTGGCAGGATATAAAACACCATACATGTGGCAGGGTATAAAAACATTGTACATATGTGGCAGGATATAAAACACCATACATGTGGCAGGGTATAAAAACATTGTACATATGTGGCAGGATATAAAACACAATACATGTGGCAGGGTATAAAAACATTGTTCATATGTGGCAGGATATAAAACACCATACATGTGGCAGGGTATAAAACATTGTACATATGTGGCAGGATATAAAACACCATACATGTGGCAGGGTATAAAAACATTGTACTTATGTGGCAGGATATAAAACACCATACATGTGGCAGGGTATAAAACATTGTACATATGTGGCAGGATATAAAACACCATACATGTGGCAGGGTATAAAAACATTGTACATATGTGGCAGGATATAAAACACCATACATGTGGCAGGGTATAAAACATTGTACATATGTGGCAGGATATAAAACACCATACTTGTGGCAGGGTATAAAACACCATACATGTGGCAGGGTATAAAACACCATACATGTGGCAGGGTATAAAAACATTGTTCATATGTGGCAGGATATAAAACACCATACTTGTGGCAGGGTATAAAACACCATACATGTGGCAGGGTATAAAACACCATACATGTGGCAGGGTATAAAAACATTGTACATATGTGGCAGGATATAAAACACCATACTTGTGGCAGGATATAAAACACCATACATGTGGCAGGGTATAAAACACCATACATGTGGCAGGGTATAAAAACATTGTACATATGTGGCAGGATATAAAACACCATACATGTGGCAGGGTATAAAACAATGTACATATGTGGCAGGATATAAAACACCATACATGTGGCAGGGTATAAAACATTGTTCATATGTGGCAGGATATAAAACACCATACATGTGGCAGGGTATAAAACAATGTACATATGTGGCAGGATATAAAACGCCATTCATGTGGCAGGGTATAAAACAATGTACATATGTGGCAGGATATAAAACACCATACATGTGGCAGGGTATAAAACATTGTACATATGTGGCAGGATATAAAACACAATACATGTGGCAGGGTATAAAACATTGTTCATATGTGGCAGGAAATAAAACACCATACATGTGGCAGGGTATAAAACAATGTACATATGTGGCAGGATATAAAACACCATTCATGTGGCAGGGTATAAAACACAATACATGTGGCAGGGTATAAAAACATTGTACATATGTGGCAGGATATAAAACACCATACATGTGGCAGAGTATAAAAACATTGTACATATGTGGCAGGATATAAAACACCATTCATGTGGCAGGGTATAAAACATTGTACATATGTGGCAGGATATAAAACAACATTCATGTGGCAGGGTATAAAACATTGTACATATGTGGCAGGATATAAAACACCATTCATGTGGCAGGGTATAAAACACAATACATGTGGCAGGGTATAAAAACATTGTACATATGTGGCAGGATATAAAACACAATACATGTGGCAGGGTATAAAAACATTGTACATATGTGGCAGGATATAAAACACCATACATGTGTCAGGGTATAAAACATTGTACATATGTGGCAGGATATAAAACACCATACATGTGTCAGGGTATAAAACATTGTACATATGTGGCAGGATATAAAACACCATTCATGTGGCAGGGTATAAAAACATTGTACATATGTGGCAGGATATAAAACACCATACATGTGGCAGGGTATAAAAACATTGTACATATGTGGCAGGATATAAAACACCATTCATGTGGCAGGGTATAAAACACAATACATGTGGCAGGGTATAAAAACATTGTACATATGTGGCAGGATATAAAACACAATACATGTGTCAGGGTATAAAACATTGTACATATGTGGCAGGATATAAAACACCATACATGTGGCAGGGTATAAAACAATGTACATATGTGGCAGGATATAAAACACAATACATGTGGCAGGGTATAAAACATTGTACATATGTGGCAGGATATAAAACACCATACATGTGGCAGGGTATAAAAACATTGTACATATGTGGCAGGATATAAAACACCATACATGTGGCAGGGTATAAAAACATTGTACATATGTGGCAGGATATAAAACAACATTCATGTGGCAGGGTATAAAACACAATACATGTGGCAGGGTATAAAAACATTGTACATATGTGGCAGGATATAAAACACCATACATGTGGCAGGGTATAAAAACATTGTACATATGTGGCAGGATATAAAACACCATACATGTGGCAGGGTATAAAAACATTGTACATATGTGGCAGGATATAAAACACCATTCATGTGGCAGGGTATAAAACACAATACATGTGGCAGGGTATAAAAACATTGTACATATGTGGCAGGATATAAAACACCATACATGTGGCAGGGTATAAAAACATTGTACATATGTGGCAGGATATAAAACACCATACATGTGGCAGGGTATAAAAACATTGTACATATGTGGCAGGATATAAAACACCATTCATGTGGCAGGGTATAAAACACAATACATGTGGCAGGGTATAAAAACATTGTACATATGTGGCAGGATATAAAACACAATACATGTGGCAGGGTATAAAAACATTGTACATATGTGGCAGGATATAAAACACCATACATGTGGCAGAGTATAAAAACATTGTACATATGTGGCAGGATATAAAACACAATACATGTGGCAGGGTATAAAAACATTGTACATATGTGGCAGGATATAAAACACCATACATGTGGCAGGGTATAAAAACATTGTACATATGTGGCAGGATATAAAACACCATACATGTGGCAGGGTATAAAAACATTGTACATATGTGGCAGGATATAAAACAACATTCATGTATTTGAATTGTGACAGCTTTACTGTCTTAAAGTATTTATTATTAAACATTATTATATAGCAATACATGTATATGTTTCACATAGAAATAAAATGACACATTCCATGGTGTTTGTGTGCAATGTATATACATATTTGCACTCGAACTTTGTTCTTGTCAGAGATCTCTCAAATTCATTTTTCATATTCCACACTTTGTCACATGATAGTGTCATCTTAATCATGACTGAAACAGCCCTCAAAGTGGGTTTTAAAGACAATTGGCCAACTGGCTACCATTTTAAATTTTCAGGTGGCCAACTGCAATTCCAGGTAACCAAGTACTTATTTTAGGTCGCCAAGCAAAATAAAGTATTATTATTATAAAGAAATTTAAGCTTTTTATAATGTTTGTTAAACAAATTAAAGAAATATAAACGGTGTTGTGTTGTTGTTGTCTATTTATTTGATCATCATGAGAGATGCAACAGATTCTTTTGATATTTTATCCGCCGTTAACTCCGGGTCTGGCGTAATTTTTCTTTTAAGAAATTTCGTGAAAGCTGCATTAAGTTTTTCAATTTTCTGAATTTTTTTTTGATTTTCTAAAAATATATTTAAAAAAAAAACAGATATCTTCTAACCACGATCCGTGACATTCATTTTCTAAAATTTCATTCCTTTTAGCTGTAAATAAACGGAATCCTCTGACCGGTTGGTCAGTGTTGATGTAATTATGAGCTTGCAGTATGCGCACGGATGTACGGAAAATCCTAGAATCGAAGGTGAAACACGACAGTTTGCATTAATTGTCCTTCATTAATATCCAGATGTATTTGAAATGGTGTTATATATCCCTTACTAAGTCACAAATGACAAATTCAACGAAGTTCTGTGTTTAATTTATCGTATTTCACCGTTTTGAAAGTTGTGTTTAAATGACCCAGGATTTGATGACGTAATATTACTATTAGATCCCAAATGCTGCATCTCGCTGGGTAAATACTGTAATTTCTGTATTTATTCGAGCTTTTATCGTTGAACAAAATATAACATTGTTCATTAGGAACTTCATTAATTAGATTAGCACCGTTTTAATTTTTTCTTTGGAAAACTTAATGCAGCTTTTAACTGAAGTTGAGACATGATCATGAAAATGACCTATCGTCCTCTAGCTCACACATACGCTTGACAGTGACAATAAAAAATGCCAATGATGAGTCAAGCACACAAATGACTTTGACTGTTAAACTCTGAAGCGAAAACGATACAGGGGAGTTTGCACTTGAAACGGAATTGCAACTCGCTTCATTATCACACATACGCTTAAGAGTAACATAAAGAATACGGTAATTGTAAAGCGCAAAAATGACTTCTGACTAAAATCTGAAGCGGAAATGATACAGATCTCATAAATTCCGATTTCTGGTCGCCGCTGATTAAATGAGAAGTGGACAAGCTGGCGACCGTTTTGAGATTTAAACTCGCCAAACACAATTCTAAGTCGATTTGGCGACCATTTTAGTCGACAAAATTGAGGGCTGTGAAAAGGACATTTTTTTTCAAAAAATGATATTGCACTAGTTTTTATATCAATATATAAGAACTAGTGCAATATTTGTGTATTTTGATCCAAAAAATGGTATTTTAAGATGAAATACAAGTGGGAAGCAAATGAAATATATTTTGCTGTATAATAAGCAAACTCGTGCAAATGTCGAATCAAAGCAGAACAATATTCACAATATCAGTTCAATAACCAAACAGTAAATTTTACTTACTCTATCTGGAAATCATCCAAAATAACAGCTTTAACATCAAACTCCACATCTTCTTGATACATGGTGGACACGCCTACATAGATAGTCTGGTTCCTTTCTATGGTTTGTCTGCGCTCTACATCTACTGGGCAAAGTGTTCTACTCACACTGTAGTATGTATATCTGTCAAATAATCAAAGTACTGTAAGTACTGATAGAAGGAGTGGAGTAGAGTGGAGTAATGGTGTTTACGCCCCAGCCAAGATTCTTTCACTTATTTCGAGGCAGTCAGTTCTGGAATGGTGAAGGAAACCGGAGAACCCAGAGAAAACCACTGACCTTTGGCAAGTAAACTGACAAACTTTCTTACACTGGGATCTGTCCCAAGTGGGATTCGAACCCAGGTGGTGAGAGGCGCTGTGATCTGTAAGCATGTGCTTTAGACCACTCAGCCACCAAGGCCCCTGGTACTGATAGTAGGACTATCACATAATAATCAGCAGGGCTTAGATGATTGGACTACTAATCCAGATATGTAGATATTCTATTAAAACAAGTACTCATTCTGTTACTTGCTACAGTGTGAAGATCCATTTATATAAAAGCTTCAGAAAAACTGCTTTATATCCTTACATTTTGAGCAAATAAAAGATGAGAGTGGGTTGTAGTAAAGTGTTTTACTTCCAGTAAAGTTACATTTGCTTCAATCAAGGACATCAGTTCTTGGATGATAAAAAAAACTAGAGTAACAAGAGAAAACTATTATCCTTCAGCAAAACTGACAAAAGTTATTACCCAGGGTTCTAATTGATTGATTGAATGGGGTTTTACATCCCAGTCAAAAATACCTCATTTATATTGAGACATTACCAGCAATAGATAAAGTGTAAAGTGGCAGAAATTTTAATGCTTTGGACAATGTGCAGGGAGGGTCATGTCTGCCGTGACACATGGCATCAGTTTTTAAGGTCTCCTACGACAGACCCCATGAATTTCATTTCTAAATGTTGAGTGCAGGGAGAAAGAACAGTCACTACCTATTTTCAAGTCTTTGTCAGACCTGGCCAGGGTTCAAACCCTGACCTCTCACATACGAAGCATTCTACAAACTGAGCTACCATAGTGGTACCACTAGGTTCTGCCAGAGTTGGATTCAATCACTGGTCCCTTTCAGAGCTATGAATATGACTTTAGAAAAAGATATTATAGAGAAATTCAACTTACGTATATTCCAATAATAATGGAATTTGCCATGACAAAATTCCTTGCTGTTGTCTTATAACAAACAAGACTGGAAAATTTGTTTCTGCTTCTGAACTAACATTTACTGTGACTCTCACTGCTGTTGTCTGTATAAAACAAAATAAACAACGATTTTTGTTGATCTATAAATAATCTCACTCAACGACAAAAATGTTAGACATTAAAAATGTTGCTTAGTTATTTATTAACTACCTGTATCTGATGGCAATCAAGACTACACATTGAGACGATTTTCAGACCAAACCTGGATGTGAACATATATTTAAAAAGACGATCTTATAATGATTCCGATTTTATTCTTTTGCTAAAAATCTTAATAATGTTTTCTGTCACATGAATTGAAAATTAAAGTTAAACTGAGCACCAATATATGGGTGTCTTGTTTTAAATCACTTGATTGCAAATAATGTATTCATTCATCTTTTGACAATGCCCTGGTAATGCTTAATGCATCAATACATCATCTGGTTCGAAAGGTTTAAACAACCTTATGTTAAAATAGACTCACTGTATACTGTTACATTATTGACAAATCATGACAAACTTATTTAATTTGCAGCCTCTACATAATTCAAAAAGCTCCATGTTCTTAGACACAGTTAAATACTTGTATGCAGGGATTTATCTTGATTTTGGGGGAACTACAGTTTTTGTTGAAGTGGGGAAAAATAGGGGAGTGTTCAATTTAACATTGAATGCAAAGGAGCTTCTTCCCCCCACCCCTTAAAGAAAAACACTTTTATCAGCTTTAAGAGAAGCCTCCATGAGATAACTTTAAAAAATGGTGAAAAGGAACACAAATTTTATTGATAACTACAACAAAATCATCTACCAAAGGCATTTATTTTCTATATCCATTTTTAACTGACTGATTTATGGTACATTAACATTAAACAATTGTAAAAAATGATCATATCTCATGAGAACATGTCATTTATCCCCCTGAAATGTACTCAAAATTAGTGTCAAACACTGACCAAAGAATAATAATTTAATAGCATCAAAGAGTTTATATTCCTTAAAATAACTTTTCACATGCTACACTAAACCCTCGGCGTGCCTCTTATTCAGATCAATGGTTTTGAATAAACATGCGTAGGTAAAGCATCAAAGATGTTACATTCGGTGTATAGGTGATTTAACACCTATTATCCTATCATGACATCCACACTTACTGTCTGGTCAGTTTCATGTTTTGAAGTGTTTTTTTTTTATCTGTTGTCGATGGTAAGTCATAATTAGGACCAATTTTACCAACTTCGTTATACACATTTTATTTACAGTTATATTTTTTTATGAGACATGAAATTTATTATGTTATAGGCATTTTTTCGTTACAGGTTAATTCGTTATAAGCAATTCAATTAAACATAGATTATATAATAAATTGGTCCGGGAATTTTTTCTAGTTCGTTATAGGCCTAAATTTGTAACATACGTCTTCATTATAGGTGAAATCCACTGTAAATCTTAAACACAAACATTTGTATTATCTTAACTTTGATTTTTTTAAAACAGTTCTAATAGTTTGTGAAATGCTGTTTTACAAGCACATCTTTTTTCTATCTGATAATATGGTACAAAAATTCTATTTAGAATACCTCCCTTTAATAAGTGATTTGTATTTGATAAACCATGTAAGTTAACAGAACTTCACTGCTTATGTTGCTACAAAACTAAAAATGCTTTACCTTGCTGATTGCACTTATCTACAAAACAGCTGACAGACACGGACCATATCATATGACATACAAAGGATGAAAATTATGACAAACTTTGAAAATCTAACTCTAAAAATAAATGGAATTTCTCTAAGATTCAAAGCAGATATTTTTTTTATGGTTAGGGAAGATTTTCAGTAATATTAAGGAAATTTGTTAATAATTTTAGGGCAAAAATATAACATTCCTTTAGGGGAAAATACCAATATTCAGTATTAAAATTGAACTGGTTTAATCCCTGGTATAGTATTGTAATGCTAGGTATGGCTAACAAAAAATGAATGAATGAAAGAATGAATAAATTTACAATACAACCAACCAAACAAACAAATGAATAAAAAAATAAATGAACAGATCCATGTGGAATCAACAAGGTTCAGGGCTTCGATTATTCAATCGTCCACTCGTCCTGACGAGTGAAATCGGTACTTGGACGAGTGATATTGTTACTACCACTTGTCACAGTGCCAAGTTAAATTTATCAGACATATACATCAAGGGGCTTGTTGCAATTAATAAACAACAGATAATATAGTGTTTGTCGGAAAAATACTGTATAAGGAGGTCAATTGTAACGAGGCTCTTTCTAGACATCGGCCTTTCTGTTACAAGCATCAATCAACAAAATCATTTAAATGTTTGCATCACATGTAGAAACCTATTGTTTCGCATTCGGAATTTACTTAGTGTAACGTAACATTGAACCAATGTTCCGAGTGTTTATATACTTGTCGGTCCGTTAAGTATGTCAAATCAAAGTAAAAAAACTGTTTTGTATGACTTTTTAAAGACAAACAAGGATGAAACAGTTGATAAAGATGTTTTCGAAGACACTGATTAGACTATGCTGTTCCTGGCGACAAACAAGTTGCAGGTAGAAGCATTTCTAAACCTGCCACTTCAAAACGAAAGTTACTGGTTACTGAAAACGGAAAATCCGAAGTTCCTGAAAAGCTAAAGAAGCTAGTCAGAAAACATTTATTGGTACAAGCTCTGGCTGTACGTAAGAGAAGAAAGTCTCGTTTTTCATTTAGTGGACTGTGCCGAGTAAAATTTCCAAGTGTTAAATGATTTTCTTCTTTAACTAGGCACTGTGCCAAGTGGCATGTAAAATTCTACCTAAGGCCTGCAAGGTTCCTAATTATGTCCAATACCTACAAAAATCCTTGATGTGAACAATACCAACAAAGATCCCCTGTATGGCCAACAAAATCAAGGCTGCCCAAAACTTGCGGTTTTCCTTTTCCTGTAACAAATACAACATTTGGCTTCTAACAATTTACCTTATTTTTAACTTCTACATATCTATATTCATAGATAATACCCCTTGTGTTGTTAACAACGTCATGATAAAGTTGTCCAAAATCTGCCGGCTCTAATATCGGTGCATTTGGACTCGACTCTATCTGGGAACCAGCTGTCAAAACTACTTTCACTTTCCATAGCCCCACTATTAAAATTAAAACAGACAACGTTTTCAAAGAACTTGTAATGCCCATGATAAACACGACTTGCACTGGAATAGTTGTTCAAAATTTAACTAATGGATATACATCATATGACAGCATTTCAACTTAATTCAGTTTTAAAAATAGTGAATAACTGAATGTCACATGCCCTCTTGTCAAAGAGGAGTTTCCGATATAGAGATCATTCGGTACTCATCGGAATTTTCCTTTTATTTCCGGGTAAAATGAAACTGTCTGGAAAACGGATTTTTTCGAATTTTCTGTCGTATAATTGCTTTTTTAAGGATTAATATAACAATTATTCACAACAGACTCTGCATTTAAATACAAAATTTTTATTTCATTGATTGTCAAATACACAGTAAACTATATTTTGCCAGATCGAAATTCAATTTTTTTTATCCGTAGTTATTAATTTTCAACTTAGCAAATTTTACTATTTAGAAGCTTGTGTTGTTGCATAGTAAGTAAAGGCAGATTTTTATGTTTAAAGGTGACAATATTGGTTATTTACATGTTATACTCCTTTTCACTGACGCCTTTATTATTTGTTAATGATTTCTTCTGTAGATGTATTAAATTCCAATCAATGTCATAGCACTATGTGTTGACAAAGGCGTGTGAGAAATGCATCCAACAATGATTGTGTAGTAAATTTAGATACAATTTATCGTCTCGCTAATCAGACAACTTAACTATCCATTTTATTTAGTGTTTTGTCACAAACCCACAAAAATACAAACGATGGATTAAAGTAGGTTGATAGATCGGACTAGTAGCAAAAATTGGCTCCTCCCAAATAACTAGACCTGAAATACATGGCTCCAACAGTTTTTTTTATAATATCCTCAAGACGCCTAAATTCGTGGTAGGGTCATATTGGTGGCAGATTGTTTACACCGGATATCATTTACAGGAAGTACATCACTGCACACACTCAAAGTCAAATAGGTGCCCAAAGTATTAAACTTTCCATACTTACTTAGAAAATTTTTAAATATGTCCTTAACTAGTAAGAAAATATAAAAATATCAAAAGTTTTAATTTTTGACAGATTTCACTATTGCCAAATTATTCTTGAAGTTATATCTTTATTTTTAATCACAAGTAAAATAAATAACGATGTAAACTATGTCGTCTGGAAGAAGAGAGTCTGGCCTATTTACCCGATCAACATCTGGAACTTTTGTTTCAAGTAATACTTGTTTTGAGTGTCATCAAAATCTTGTGTCTCTTACGCTATATTTAGTAAAATTCATGCATTTTTCACTATATAATATGATGTAAAATGACATGAATTCCGCATGTCATACCAGAAATGCCTAATCGTTTTAAATCCTTGTAATAATTGTGTAATCAATAATAATCCAAAAATTTGCATTGTTAATCTAAACTAGATCATTGAAAAATATAGATTTTTTAAACAGTCAGTGTTGTAAACCCTAACCAGGAGAAATCTCGTGATCCGAGAGACTTCCCACTATTTTGGTCACGTTTTCAAAATGTCGTCTACCGCGAGGGTTTTATTTACAAACAATGTTTTCTGGTATATTCATATGAAAACAACTAAATTTTTCTTCATTTTAAAGGAAAGTGCAAGAAATGTTAAACGGTATTGACTTTTTTACTATTTACTTACGATTAACCATTAAATTTAGCAACGAACTGTTAGTACCACGAATATTGGCAACAGGAGGATACTGATGTTGCCGTTTCAGAGCCATGATGCAGTTATTGCAATTTAAGCCATTTGATTGAAAATCCGTCATTTTTGTGCATGCCTGAAGCCTAGTAATGCATATTTAAAACATGGTGACCTGCAAAAAATATTTGCGCCGATAGCTTATACAAATAGATTTAAAACTTGGATATTTTTACTAACTTGGTTAAATAAACATAGTGATCGATTCATTAATTTTTCAGGTAAGGCAATATATAAATTTATAACCTGCGTGTAGGTCAATGTAATTTCCACTGATTTTATATAGGATGGCATCATGGCTCCGAAACGGCAACATCAGTATTATGAAAAAGCCGTTCGGAGCCATGTATTTCAGGTCTACCAAATAACACAATGTCCAGTTTACTGGCCTAACCAGGGATTTATCTGCCATAATTCCTTATGCTAATTAAAATGTTGTGTCATGAAAAGGAAAATGTATCATCAAAGTCACACTGTTAACAGATTTAACCCTGGAACATTTTTGTCACACTACCAGTTGAGCTTATTGGCAATTTACCAGTTAATATTTACAGCTTGTTGGACAACTAAGTATGAATTCTGACTATGATTACATCTTTCTTTAATAGACATTTTGTTCATGCAAGCAGCTAGGTCACTCCGACTGACATACAAGCTACCATCATCAAAATTGAAATACTGTAATTTATTGTCGTACAGCAGTATCCATAGCTACCATCTATTTTCAATTTTTTACTGTTATATACTACTATAAGTAATAAAGACGGATAACTTTGCTTTATATTGAATGGTTTAGTTTAAGTTTTATGTTACAGTCAGTCATTGTTTTTGTTGTTTTTTTTTTTATTATTGACTGGTCAAATACATCATTTTAAGCTTCAAATAACTTTATTTTTTGTTTCTTTCAGATTGTTATTAACTAGTCAAGAATCATTACTGTATGAATCAATGTGTTATGGTACAACTGAGCTAATTCTGGTTTACAAAAGTCATAACCTAAGACCCTATTTCTCGTATGTTTTTTGAGTTTTGTTATTATTCTGGTGTTGTTGTGGAGATATATACACACTTGAAGTTACTTCATTATCAGAAGTAGATTTTATGTAAATATTGTTAATATCATAAAAATGGAAAATTCTGATTCACAAGAAGCATCTTTCTTGAACAAGGTTGATGCAAATGGCAAACATTTTGATGCTTCTGCTATGCATACAGGTGAGAATGATGCAGATGTGGAACATCTAGAAAATGCTCGTTTTATAGAATCACCTTTGCAGTCTGAAAATGAAATTGTATCTGATAATGTTATCTATGACAATTCACAGGAAAATAGTGTCAGTACATCATCTGGTTATGAACAAGTTCCGATTTCAATTCAGAATGAACAGAATGGAAGTTCTGGTATACAAAATACTGTTCAGAATAATTATAATGTTTTTAGTCGGTCAAATTCAGGCACTGATGGCCAGGAAGATTCAAATGAAATTCAGATACAAACAGCTCATCTTCATGGTAACACAGGAATTCTGAACGAAACTGGAATTCCGAGTAGTCCAGAGGTGCATATTGAAAATGAGTCAGAGATGCCATCAGATTTCCGAATGCAAGTTGAAACTGTATATACTACAATATCAAATTTGGCAATGTCACAAACTGCAACTCAAGCAGCAGTTTCACCACCAATGAATACATGTATAATTCAAATGGAAAATGTTGCTGATGATGGGATGATGCAACAATCATCTCAATATTCCGATCAGAATTCAATGCAAAATCAAATGCCATGCATGATCTGTGGTGATCGAGGCTCTGGATATCATTATTCAGTTTATTCTTGTGAAGGCTGCAAAGGATTTTTTAAGAGGTCAGTCCAGAAGAATTTGCTTTATCAGTGCAAAGATCAAGGAAAATGTGTTATAAATAAATTCACACGGAACAGTTGCCAGCATTGTCGATACCGAAAATGTATGGAGATGGGAATGAAAAGAGAAGGTAATAGTTTAGGGCATTTTTAGTCATCTGTTCATATTTATAAGATAAAATAGGCTGTTTTTGAACCTTGAACATGTTGAAATTGTTTTTGGCTCTTGAAAAATGAATTTGACTCCCAGCTTTTAAAAAGAAACAGTTGTGATTAATGACTGGGTCCTTGATATTTTGTTAAAAAAGTCCAGGTTTGTCACACTCCCTTTAGGTAGTGGTTTTGTGACTTATAGAATTTGGATTGTTAAGAGTCTAGTTGGTAGTTGACTTTCAATACATTGATTAGTGTGATCTCTATATTTCTATTTTGAATATACAGTACAGGCCTGTCAAAGTTTAACACTGAGCTGACGAAAAGGAGCTGAGACTCGGCTGCCAAGGGGCCGAGCTGTGGACAGCTAGTGGCCGAAAAGTTGTCAACTCTCGGCCCCTCGGCAACTGGAACTGCCCACAGCTTGGCCACTCGGTAGCCAAGTCTCTGCAACTCATTCAGCTCCTCGGCACTTTGAACTGTTCAGGACTCGGCAGTTCATTTGTCCTCTCAGTAGCCTAACAATTAACGTCAGAGATTAATGTTTAACTGTATATTTAAAATGATCAAATATATCAATCGGTAATGATAAAGACTTTAAAAAATAACAATAATAAATTAAAAATAATAATAATTATACAAAAAAAAATAAAAAAATAAAATAAAATAAAATAAAATAAAATAATAAAATAAAATAAAATAAAATAAAATAAAATAAAATAAAATAAAATAAAATAAAATAAAGTAAAGTAAATAAAACCATTAAATAAACGGATGGTTGAAAAGATACATGTATATGTGATTTTTTTTCAGCAATTTACATCTGAGAGAGATTAATTGTATATAATAATAATAATAATAATAATAAAATATATCAGTCGTTTTTTTTTTTTTTTTTTTTTTTTTTTTTTTTTAATTTATTGTTTTTATTTTTCCAGACCTTAATTACAAAATGGGAAAGGCAAGTGCCAGGGTTGGGGCCCATGGGCTCACTTGCCGGGTAACAACAGGTTAAATATTACAATATTTTTCTAAGTTGAAACAGTGTATACATTTTAGATACTAAGTTATCCAATATATTAAAGGTCATAGGATTTTTCAAGGTATATAGTGGATGTGTGTGCGTGCATGTGGTAAGTATCAAAGGGACATATAAATATCCATATAAGTCTGGGTTTTTGTAGATAAAATTTGTGTGTGTGTGGTGTGTGTGAATTAAAATATATCAGTTGTTAATGATAAGGCATATAAGTGCAAATTAAATAAATTAAATAATAATAATAAATTAAAAATAATAATAGAAATAATAAATAAATAAATAAACAATAATAATAAATAAATACCATTAAATATATAGACGACGGAAAAGTAGATATGTGTTTTTCCCCAGAATTGCATAAATCTTTTATATTCCATTATGGAGTGGGATTTTAAAACAAAAAACTGGACTTCTGCGAATATTGCGATATACGCTTAACTGCAGGCATGTTTAATGAACTGATGTTTTCGAGATAACGATCGAAAGGTCGAGTGGCCGAAAAAATTGCAGAGGAGCCGAGCGGCCTGAAAAAGTGCCGAGCAGTCAAAAAGTGGCCGAAAAACAGCTGAGCGATGGACAGTAGCTGCCAAAAAAGGTGCCGAGCTGTTGATTACTATTGGCCGAGACATTACTGCTGAGGGGCCAAGACGAGCTGCCGAGTCGGCACTAAAGTGTTTAACTTTCGATAAGCCTGTACTGTAAGGTGATATTTTGCTTTATTTTGTAGCTGTCAGAGAAGATCGCTCACCAGGTGGCAAACATCGCCACAAGCGACAACGACTGGATGAAATAACAGCAGCAGTATTTGGTTCTGGTATGTCACAAGGGATCAATCTGGAAGTAGATGACAAAATAATTAGTGGCCTCATCAATGCCAAACCTGATGTAACACCTAAAGTGGAAGGTAACATATTCAACCACATAACTTTTTAGGGGTTGGAGAATTCCTTTGGTCCAAGGGCCAAGCTTAGATCACCAGCATTGTTGCTTTGACCAATGAAGTTTGACCTGCATCTGGATCAGAAAAAAAACTTTTGTGAAATTTTCCTAGAAGTTCCACAGTTCTCTAAATATCTACACTTTAGTTTGGAATCGTTGGACTCAAATGTAATCAATCCTGTGCCATGGGATGAAAGCTTCCAACCCAAATAATCTATTTACTCTTAGTGGCCAAGTGGTTGAAGCTTAAGATCAATGTCTGTTATTGCCAAGATTTGATTCTTACTTGGACAGATCATTCATTCATTCATTGTGTGAAAAAAAAAACTTGTTAGTTCAAGAGCTAAATGTCATGGTTTTCGGTAAGTACAAAAGTTTCCTTTTGCCATCCAAAAACAAGCCTTGTTAATTAGAATAAAAATCTTCTAGAAACCGTATTCTTCACTCCTAACCCCAGTAGTTATTTTTTTATAACATACAGGATGTGTGATCTTACTTTTATAGAGTGTAGTGTAAAAAATAGTTGTTCTCTTTCATTGTAAATAGCTTAATTCTATGTATCAACAATTTCAGGTAATCTTGGTTTAAAAAATATGGGTATTAATGAGTTGATGCAGTATGGTTATGCAGAGCTGAAATACATCATTGACTGGGCTAAGAAAGTGCCAGGTAAGTGTGTTTTTGTTTAAAGCTGCATCAGCATCATTGTAGCTATTTTCGGCTTTTAACTTGAAAGAGTGTGAGTTTTTGTCAAGCCTGGCACTGCCATAAGGCGAGACTTAGGTGTTACTTTTCCGGTGTCGTCATAGGCAGGGGCGTGTCAAAAGGAGCAAGTTTATGTTAAAGTAAAAGTATTGTGTTTTCTACTCGATCAAAAACTAACCAGGCGTGACATTTAAATCTGTGGAATTCTTGTTCTTAATAGCCACATCAGCATTATTGCAGCTATTGGCAGCTTGTACAAGGAAAGGGTATTTTATTACATTAAGGATTGATCATAAACCTGTACATATCATCATTGATTTTATTATTATTATTATTATTATTATTATTTATTATTATTATGTGAATACAATCCAGGGCTTAACATTAAAAGTTTTTCAGTTGTTTGGAAAAAGTAAAAAATGACTTTCCCAGGAATTAAAAATATTTGTGATCTGTACCACAGAACTAGTGAAAAGTTGGTTAATCTGTCAAATGTTTTTTGCCAATAAATCTTGTATAATTTTCATCGCATAGGATATAGGATATCATTTAGCTTGTAAATGGAGCCATAGTAAAAACCATGGCAGTTGTATATAAAGTACAAAACAATCAGACTGTTAACAGAGATAGAACAGAATCAGTAAGGCATGGTACCAGTATTTTCCTGTTATGTTTCTGATTACCAATTATCCACCTAGCAACAATAATTGGTTACATTAACTTATATAACAGGTTTCAATGAACGGTGTAACAATAACTGGTTACATTTACTTATACTGCAGGTTTCATTGAAATGTGTAACAATAACTGGTTACATTTACTTATACTGCAGGTTTCATTGAAATGTGTAACAATAACTGGTTACATTTACTTATACTGCAGGTTTCATTGAAATGTGTAACAATAACTGGTTACATTTACTTATACTGCAAGTTTCATTGAAATGTGTAAAAATAACTGGTTACATTTACTTATATTGCAGGTTTCATTGAAATGTGTAACAATAACTGGTTACATTTACTTATACTGCAGGTTTCATTGAAATGTTTAACAATAACTGGTTACATTTACTTATACTGCAGGTTTCATTGAAATGTGTAACAATAACTGGTTACATTTACTTATATTGCAGGTTTCATTGAAATGTTTAACAATAACTGGTTACATTTACTTATACTGCAGGTTTCATTGAAATGTGTAACAATAATAGGTTACATTTACTTATATTGCAGGTTTCAGTGAAATGTGTAACAATAACTGGTTACATTTACTTATACTGCAGGTTTCATTGAAATGTGTAACAATAACTGGTTACATTTACTTATATTGCAGGTTTCAGTGAACTATGTATAGAGGACCAGATGGCGTTGTTAAAGTCATCATTTATGGAGCTCAATGTACTGAGATTATCCTTTAGGTAAAAAATACACCACAATAACTCATTTATTTAACCACAAATAAGAAAGAATTGTGATCAGCAATTTTTACAAAAATTGATGCATCGTCAGTTGAAAGAATTGTTAAGCAATTTTTTAACAATCTTTTGAAGTTTTCAATAAGAATCTCTTATGAGTAAATCCCCATAGATATTTATCAGAAGTTTTACAAAACTTGATATAAATTATCAATTATGAATATACGCTCAAGTTTTATAATATATATATATATATATATATATATATATCCTAGGGGTGATACTTATTCATTGAATTTGCTTGCCTGTTTAAACTGCATTAAGTTTCATTTTCCTATGACAAAATTAAAATGGTGCTGATCTAACAAATGATGTTTCTAATGAACAATGTTACATTTGGTTCAACGATAAAAGCTTGAAAAAATACAGAAATAACAATAATTTCCCAGCAAGATGTTGACCTGTGGATTCTTATATTAGAACCTTAATGGATAAATCAGCGAGAACTAGACTCATTATATAGTTTTATAGTAATACAGCTAAGTGTTGTCAGTGATTTCAGTACTTTGATTATTTTTAGGTCAATGGACACAGATAACTGCATCAGATTTGTTGAAGGTCTTCTGGTACCTGTAGAACTAGCTAAGGGAATGGGATGGGGCAAAGATCTGGTAGCAGCTACCGTCGAGTTCTCAAAAAGACTAAAGGACCTGACTATTGATAATACAGAGTTCTGCATATTGAATGGGATTGTCTTAACATACCCTGGTAAGGATTAATAATGGGAAGCTTTCTCCTAAAACCTTTGTCTACAATTCAATGACCTTGACATTGTTGAACTTGACCATCTCCTTCACCTTCTGTAGGTACTAGTAAAGTTAAGTACCTACATGTAGTACTTTATTTTTATGTTCTACGATTAAATTTATATTTCAAATTTTATTTCCCTATCATTTATTTTAGAAAAAATGTGTTTCAGTTAAACCTTGCAACTGATTTTCTTTGGATCATTTTGAAAAAAACCTGGATGGATATTGCATGTTATGTTTTTTGCACAGTAAAAAACAAAACATCAGATTTAACATTTGTGATTCAATTTCTGATGATAAATGGAACATTTTATATCAATTTGGCAACTTTAATTACTTCAGTTACTGTCTATTTCACGTCTATACTGTATGTCTGCCATAGCACTAGTTTTTCAAGGTTTCAGAAGAGAAATAAAAAAAGTTTGTATCATACCATTATATCATATGCATTATGCATTTACACCAAAATACATGCCATCTCAGCTTGAGTATAAAATGCAGAGCACTTTAAAATCCTTACATGAATGTAATATGGTAAAACACATTCACACCTAATCCAGGAGTACAACGCTGTAATAATCATGTGGGTTAGGGTAGAAAATTCTGGAATAGTCCATTCAGCTATAGGCAAAATTGTCGTTGTTAGAATCACAGTCTATTCCCTTATGTTGTAAAGCTACCAGACAATATTACCTGGCGATTAAAATGAGAATGTCTGTTCATGTGTAATTCAATACTTAACTTGCATGATTTTTCAGCAATATACACTTCCGGATTGAGACGTTAATCAGACAGTAGTGTTTTTCATATACCAAAATCAGAAGTAACATGGAATGATACCATTACTTCTTCATCTGCTATAGGAAACATCAGCATGGCTGCATTGTCTTTGATAATGTAACATTAAATTCATGTCATTCAGCAAGTGATTTAGTGTTACTAATTAACATAGGATAGGGTCATTGAGATATAAACTGAACATTCTTTTTTGTTTTGTCTTTCTCAATGAAATCATTAGAATTTTTATGAAATTTAATCATATCAGTTTGACTAAAAATAGTATCTCGTAGAAATAAGTAACTTAGATGGTTATTACATACCCATGTACTCTTAACAGTTTATTATTTAAAACTAGAATTATTTTTAAATATAGAATTTCAGTTTTTAAATTTTAATCCCCAAAACAGCAACTTACTGCAGGGTTATAGATGATGAATTATTAGAGAGAAACTTGAGAACCAATTATTGTAAGACTGCATTATATCATTATATATAGAGAGAGAATACCTTAGCTTTGTATCCTTTATAGCTAGGATCAAAGCATTACCTGTAAATATCTGCTCCGACTCATCTCTTCATTAAGTAACTAGATCCATTACTCCAACACATCAGGTCCTGTCATCAGGTTTCATTGTTTAACCTCTTTCCCTCTAACTCTGCCATTGTCAGCCAGCAAGTGGTTTATAAAGTTTTTTTTTTTTTGCCATGGACAGAAGTAACAGCTAAGCTCTTCCAGTTTTAACAACATTAGTTGACTGGTAAGTAGATTCAAACCAACTCATCCAAGGGGTGAGTCAACTATAACCATGCCATGCACAGATCTTTTATTACTGGATTTTCATTTGAAGTATTTAACATTTAATTCAGTATACATGTATTTAATTTTATTCATAATTTAGATGTAGACATTCCTATTGATGACAAAACAAATTTGTTTGCTTCAGAAGAAGATTTAGATTAAAATACTGACTGAACCATATTAGGTTTTAGTAATGTGACATTTAAATGAAGTCATCATGAAACTGTTGGTTAGGCATAATGTTGGACAACAAGAAAAATATTGTACAAATAATCTAATAAGCTCTTTTCACAATGATCATTCAATAACTTAAACTATCTCAATTATTATTGCAAAAGAACTTGCCAGAACTTTCAATTCCAATGAAAGTTGTATCAATGACAGTACAATTGGCCTACAAGGTTGTATCATCTACATATATTTTGCATAAAAAATATCTGTTGGGATTTTCATGTACTCATTTATTAGCTGATACATTATTACTAAATTCATTCCACTGTATATCATTCTATCAGGTCTGTGTTATTTCTATGTTATATAAACAATACCTTTGTTTTCTAAGGTGATTGTGTCTTAATTTTTGAAGTGCTGCTCGAATTGCCTTGTCTTTGGTAGATGATAATTTAGTTTTTATTTGTGTGCAAATATCACATTTGGAAAAGGTAGATTGCTGAAAAATTCAAAATATATATATCATTATTGTTTCATATTACTTAGAGTCCAATTAAAGCCCATTTTTTAAAACTTTTTCTCAAAAAGGTATGTGATACATAACAATTGAACTGTTTTAAAATGATGTTCATTGTCAATTATGACAATATCAATAACTGAATAATGTGTCAGCCATGTGTGTTTACTTATGATATTGTAGTTCTGGATGGTGTATTGCATTTTATATGTATTCATACATGAATTCAACTAACAAAAACAAAAAAAGCTCACTTGCACCCCAATATAAAAATAGTCCTTGCACTTTGGTTTTTACGTTCATGTTGCAATTTAGAATTATCAATACAATTATCATCATCAACTAATCATCATCATCATCATTGTTTATCATCATCAACTTTAAAATAAAATTTTAACAATGTGACTGTTTGACCTAGACCTTTGGCCTTCAGCATCCTCAACTTTATGGCTTAACATATCATCTACACCAAGTATGTGATAATTCATTACTCATAACATGGCAAACTTCAAAATAAAATACTTTTAACAACCAACGTTAACAATGGATGCTGAAAATCAAGATTACATCTGGAGTATGACATAAGTTCTCTGCACTTATGTGCATGTGAGCTAAATAGGAAGAAAAAAAAACACTTATAAATAATAAAACATAAATAACAATTTATTTAAAATATGTTCAAAAAGAGATAGTAAAATTCATTTTGAGAGAGATTTCAACTGAATCCTTATATCATTTACTTCATATTCAAAATTTAGAAATTTCATCCATTTTAAGTTTACTTGTTCAACTTACCTGAGGAATGGAAATAAAATTCAGGCATTTTCTCCATAGGAGATAAAAGTGGGAAATGCTTATAATTTTTATTCCTTTTTCTGTCATTTCTTCAGTGTACATCATGTAGACAGATCCTTTTGTTAAGCATGGTGGTAAGTGCAATTTGGCCTGGTCTGGTTGCTGTTCAGCATACTTAATTGCATAAAAATGCAACCAAGCAAGTGCTGACTCTGAATCCGTACCAGGTCTCCCACCTGTTCTTCCGGGTTTATCAATAATTTTTACACAACCTTTAAAACAAGATTGTAAAAGCAGATTAAAATTGAAATTTTCAGGAATAATTCACATATATTAAAGTAATATATAAACAATTATTTTTACTTATTATTTATATCTGGGTTCAATGGGGAGGGGCAGGAGTAGAGTGGAGTAATGGTGTTTTATGCCCCAGTCAAATTTTTTTTCACTTATTTTGAGACGGTCATTTGTGGAATGGTGGAGGATACCAGAGTACCCAGAGAAAACACCGACCTTCAACAGGCGAACTGACAAACTTTCTCACACTAGGATCTGTCCTGAATGGGATTCGAACCTAGGTGGTGAGAGACAATGTGATCTGTAAGCGCACGCTTTAGACCACTTGGCCACCAAGGCACGGTTTTAGTTGAATGGGTTAGTTAAAAGATCTGTGCATGGCACGGTTTTAGTTGACTAACCCCTTGGATGGGTTAGTTAAAAATTTCTGTGCTTGGCACGGCTACTAATAACTAACCCTTTTGAAAGATAGGGTTAGTTAAAAGATCTGTGCATGGCACGGTTTTAGTTGACTAACCCCTTGGATGGGTTAGTTAAAAATTTCTGTGCTTGGCACGGCTACTAATAACTAACCCTTTTGAAAGATAGGGTTAGTTAAAAGATCTGTGCATGGCACGGTTTTAGTTGACTAACCCCTTGGATGGGTTAGTTAAAAATTTCTGTGCTTGGCACGGCTACTAATAACTAACCCTTTTGAAAAATAGGGTAAGTTAAAAGATCTGTGCATGGCACGGTTTTAGTTGACTAACCCCTTGGATGGGTTAGTTAAAGATTTCTGTGCATGGCACGGCTACTAATAACTAACCCTTTTGAAAAATAGGGTTAGTTAAAAGATCTGTGCATGGCACAGTTATAGTTGACTAACCCCTTGGATGGGTTAGTTAAAGATTTCTGTGCATGGCACGGCTATTAATAACTAACCCTTTTGAAAAATAGGGTTAGTTAAAAGATCTGTGCATGGCACGGTTATAGTTGACTTACCCCTTGGATGGGTTAGTTAAAGATTTCTGTGCTTGGCACGGCTACTAATAACTAACCCTTTTGAAAAATAGGGTTAGTTAAAAGATCTGTGCATGGCACAGTTATAGTTGACTAACCCCTTGGATGGGTTAGTTAAAAATTTCTGTGCTTGGCACGGCTATTAATAACTAACCCTTTTGAAAAATAGGGTTAGTTAAAAGATCTGTGCATGGCACGGTTATAGTTGACTAACCCCTTGGATGGGTTAGTTAAAGATTTCTGTGCATGGCACGGCTATTAATAACTAACCCTTTTGAAAAATAGGGTTAGTTAAAAGATCTGTGCATGGCACAGTTATAGTTGACTAACCCCTTGGATGGGTTAGTTAAAGATTTCTGTGCATGGCACGGCTATTAATAACTAACCCTTTTGAAAGATAGGGTTAGTTAAAAGATCTGTGCATGGCACGGTTTTAGTTGACTAACCCCTTGGATGGGTTAGTTAAAAATTTCTGTGCTTGGCACGGCTACTAATAACTAACCCTTTTGAAAAATAGGGTAAGTTAAAAGATCTGTGCATGGCACGGTTTTAGTTGACTAACCCCTTGGATGGGTTAGTTAAAAATTTCTGTGCATGGCACGGCTACTAATAACTAACCCTTTTGAAAAATAGAGTTAGTTAAAAGATCTGTGCATGGCACAGTTATAGTTGACTAACCCCTTGGATGGGTTAGTTAAAGATTTCTGTGCATGGCACGGCTATTAATAACTAACCCTTTTGAAAAATAGGGTTAGTTAAAAGATCTGTGCATGGCACGGTTATAGTTGACTAACCCCTTGGATGGGTTAGTTAAAGATTTCTGTGCATGGCACGGCTATTAATAACTAACCCTTTTGAAAAATAGGGTTAGTTAAAAGATCTGTGCATGGCACGGTTATAGTTGACTTACCCCTTGGATGGGTTAGTTAAAGATTTCTGTGCATGGCACGGCTATTAATAACTAACCCTTTTGAAAAATAGGGTTAGTTAAAAGATCTGTGCATGGCACAGTTATAGTTGACTCACCCCTTGGATGAGTTGGTTTGAATCTACTTACCAGTCAACTAATGTTGTTAAAACTGGAAGAGCTTAGCTGTTACTTCTGTCCATGGCAAAAAAAAAAAAACTTTATAAACCACTTGCTGGCTGACAATGGCAGAGTTAGAGGGAAAGAGGTTAAACAATGAAACCTGATGACAGGACCTGATGTGTTGGAGTAATGGATCTAGTTACTTAATGAAGAGATGAGTCAGAGCAGATATTTACAGGTAATGCTTTGATCCTAGCTATAAAGGATACAAAGCTAAGGTATTCTCTCTCTATATATAATGATATAATGCAGTCTTACAATAATTGGTTCTCAAGTTTCTCTCTAATAATTCATCATCTATAACCCTGCAGTAAGTTGCTGTTTTGGGGATTAAAATTTAAAAACTGAAATTCTATATTTAAAAATAATTCTAGTTTTAAATAATAAACTGTTTCTTGTGAAATTTGTTATGACATGTATATTGGTGCAGGTCAGAATTTTTTTTGATCATTTTGGGACCATCAACTTTCGAGTCGGTTACAATGGTTCAGATCCATTGATCATGCAACAGAACATAGCACAGGAATATTTTAATGACCATTTTTGACCTTTTTACAATTGAGGCACTAGTGATGGAGATTGAGAAAGTGAATCTTGATTAATTTTCTTAGAAAATTTGATCAACTTTAAATATGATTGATATTATTCACTTACTTCAGTCATGGCCTAACTGACACTCCCTTTGCCCATCCATGATTACCGTTAAATATTTCTGTTGCTCTTTTGGTTTTCATGTCTCCAAAAATGACATTAATTACATCGGAACTGATGTCCTTTATGATGTTTTTGCCAAAACAAAAAATCTACCATTTGCCTAGTTTTTCAACCTGTAAAATCCCCATAGCAACAACTTTTTACCTTGTGTAGAGATATTTTTTTGGCAGTCACGGATGTGCATATAGATTTCCTGTTAAAATTGGTTAAAACCACAAAATGAAATGTCCTTGAAAATTTTTAATTACCATTGTCCTCAGTGTGATTTATTTTCACAAAACTCAATTCACATAAATTTCTACCAACAGAATTTTTTAGAAAGGCAAAACCACGAAATTTTAATCCAACGAATATTAATGATTCTACAGTAAGTTAAACACACTGTGACTCTAACAGTAAAGTTATATATTTATGATTGTAGATGCTTGCGGCATTACAGAGAAGACCAAAGTGACCTTACTTCAGAGCAATTTTCTCGACTCGCTGAGAAGATATGAACTTCATCAATACCCTAATGATAAACGACGATATGGAAAAATGTTGTTACGGTTACCGTCGCTACGCACTATCAGTGCCAAAGCTGCAGAAAGATTTCTATCTTTGACACTAGATGGCACTATTCAGTTAAATGATTTGGTTTTAGAAATGATAAACTGATTGTAATTTGTGTGTGTTGAATTGATTTTAATTTTAATTCATTGTGAAAAAAATTGCTTTAATGAATTTTAAATTTTTATTTTTAATGCAGGTCATGTAACCTGATAATATTGCAGAATTGAACAATACACAGGAAGTATTTTTAATAGTCCCACTTACCTGTAAGAAATTTTAAAATCATAAATCAGTCATTAATGTACTATGAAGGATAATTGAATGTGGAATTTGATTTTTATGACAAAATGACTTACAAGATATTGTCATTGACAGAAGACAAATTATTTACTCACATCATTTGATATTAAAGGTTAATAATGTACTGTTAACAACTTCTTAATATTGATGTTTTCTTTGTTCTGATTATTATTATTGTTGATTTAAAAAACTTGTTGTATATGAACTATTGAATAATTGATAAAAACTGTCAAAAAGGTAAGTTGGATTTAGGTCAGACATTAAAAACATTAAAAAAAGGCTTTTATCCAGATTTTCAGATAAAAGCTGTGGTACCCATCAGAGTGTAGTGGAGTAATGGTGTTTTACGCCCCAGTCAAGATTCTTTCACTTATTTCGAGGTGGTCAGTTCAGAGATGGTGGAGGAAACCAGGGTACCCAGAGAAAAACCACCGACCTTTCTTCAGCAAGCGAACTGACAAACTTTCTCACACTAGGATCTGTCCCGAGTGGGATTCAAACCCAGGTGGTGAGAGGTGCTGTGATCCGTAAGTGTGCCCTTTAGACCACTCGGCCACAGAGGCCCCTGGTACCCACAAGACAAGACGTATAAACTCATCACTTTTTTCCTAGTTGAAATTTCACCATTTGTATTAAGATTTCTTTTATTCTGTCTTGTAATTTTATTATTACATGTATATTTGAATTATCATTATTTTCACAAACCCCTTCCTTTTTTAAAAACAAATGGTTTGACTTGGATCTTTGTCTCTAAGTACATGAGTATTTGTATGTTTTCTTTTATTCATCTCGTGTAAAATTAAAGAAATTGTGTATCTCTAAATCCCTTTTTATGGGTCAAAACACAATAGAATCACATTGCTTGATTTGTATATATTGTTGATCATTGTTTATTCTGTGTACAAATTTTATGTTCTGTAAATCTTTGCATCTCTGGGTTTTTGTTTTTCTTTTTTTTTTTTAATTGTCAAGCACAGATACAGAATTAAGTGTCACTTAACAAAAAAAATTGTTGCTTGACTTATATTTTATGTATTCTAAAATAAAATTCAAATCATGTGTCAAATATGGATTTTTTAGTTTCTGTATTATTGTGTGTGTGTGTGTGTGTGTGTGTGTGTGTGTGTGTGTGTGTGTGTGTGTGTGGACAGAAGAATGGACAGACAACAGCATTACATAATACATCTATTTACATAGGGTGTATAAAAATGGGAATATTAATCACTGCTAAGAGCTAATGGGAAATAAATCTGTTGCATCTCACCTCAAGATTTCTCTTTCCTGCCATGCCCAATACACCATGTGGCATCTCGGCTCAATTTTTTTTCTTTTCTGCAATGCCCAATGCACCATGTGGCATCTCACCTCAAAGTTTCTTTTTCCTGCCATGCCCTATGCACCACTTGGCATCTCAGCTCAAATAGTTTCTTTTCTGCCATGCCTAATGTACCATGTGGCATCTTACCAAAGATTCTCTTTCTTGCCATGTCCAATGCACCACGTGGCATCTCGACTTAAAATTTTTCTTTCCTGCAATGCTCAATGCACCACGTGGCATCTAGCCTTCAAATGTCTCTTTTTCCTGCCATGCCCTATAGCTCAAATAGTTTCTTTTCTGCAATGCCTAATGTACCATGTGGCATCTTACCAAAGATTTTCTTTCCTGCCATGTCCAATGCACCACGTGGCATCTCGGCTTAAATTTTTTCTTTCCTGCAATGCTCAATGCACCACGTGGCATCTCACCTCCAAATGTCTCTTTCCTGCCATGCCCAATATACCTATTGGCATCTCACGTTAAAGATTTTCTTTCCTGTCATGCAAATACACCATGTGACAACTCAATTTAAGCGTTCTTCAGTGTACATTTTTGCCATAAAATCATCTATTGGCCTATTTTAAGTTTTGGGTCTACTTCTGACAGGATATAACTTAATATTCTTATTGAGAGAGCACTCTTATCATCAGTGGGCCTCGGTGGCAGAGTGGTCTAAAGCATGCGCTTACAGATCACAGCCCCTCTTACCGCCTGGGTTCGAACCCCACTCGGAACAGATCCTAGTGTGAGAAAGTTTGTCAGTTCGCTTGCCGTAGGTCGGTGGTTTTCTCCGGGCACTCAGTTTCCTCCACCATTCCAGAACTGACCACATCGAAATAAGTGAAAGATTCTTGACTGGGGCGTAAAACACCATTTCTTCACTCTTATCATCAGCTATTCAAGAGGCAAGAAAATAAATTCACATAGCCTTAACGCTTAAATCTTGTCTTAGATCACTATGTTCTACAGCAAACTGGCTAACTTTCTCACACTAGGTCTGCTTGAGTGGGATTCTAACCTCAGAGAGAAACACTAATCTAAGTGCTTGCTTTAGACCACTTGGCCACCAAGGCCCTTTTTGTGTTGCCTGACTAGGCGACATATAGGGATTACTTTCGTCGACGGCGGCGTCTGGATTTCCTTGTCCGGAGCATAACATTGGTGTTGCACGTTCATACGACTCCAAACTTGGTGTGCATCTGGCAGTGACTCGAAGTGCAGTGCACAAGAACTGCAACTCTATCTTTTCCGTTTTTGAATTATTGCCCTTTGATTGATTTTTATAGAGCATTTCTTGTCCGGAGCATAACTTTGGTGTAGTATGTTCAAATGACTCCAAACTTGGTGTACATGTTTCTGGCAATGACTCAAAGTGCAGTGCACAAGAACCACAACTCTATCTAGTTCCGTTTTTTAATTATTCCCCTTTGATTGACTTTTATAGAGGATTTCTTGTCCGGAGCATAACTTTGTCAACTACAGTCACTGCACTTAATGTCATTGCCAGAAACATGCATACCTGTCCTGATCCAGTTATCCCCCTAGGTAGACTGGGTCCCAGAACAAAATTACAACCGTATGCAGGGAATACGACATATGATATCAGTTTTGTGTTTTGCTGGCAAAGTGATTATAGCAGAACTTAATTAACTTATACATTTCATATTGTTAACTTGAGTTTGACATTTATTAATCACTTCTATATGAAAAACACCTTAACACACTTGGATGCCTGAGTAAATGTAAGGTGTGATTTGATACAATGGCTGCTTACAACAATAGGTGAGACAATACCTCTCACCATCAAGTCCCAGATCAGTTGATTGTTGGCTTTTGGTACCTGCAAATTTGTTCGCAAAATCGAAAAACTTCTCAAAATAGGACCTCCGAAAATTGAGACCTTTTTAATATAGAGTTAAGAACAAATATTGTTGGGACCTGAAAAATACCTCTCAAAATTGAGTACCTCTCAAAACTGAATCCCTCGAAATCGGGACCCGACTGTACTATGCAATGTCAGGCAACACATCTGTTTCAAAGAAACATATCTAGTTAGCTTCTTAGAAGGTGAGAAAAGATTCATAGTTGTATTGATTACTATATATACTAGAGTTCTGTTTTATGTTGCTACATTACAGCAGTTCTAGTAACATGACGAAACATCAATGTTTTATGTGATGCAAAAGCAAGTCGTTTGTTTATGTAGAAAAATTCGAGATGCATTTTGATGTTTTATATCTCAGTCAAGAACCTTTTGATTGAGACATCAGTTCTGAGATCATAGAGGAAACCAGAATGCCAGAAGAAAACCACTGACCTCCATCAAGCAAAGAAAACCAGACCTCCATCAAGCGAAGAAAACCAGACCTCCATCAAGCGCAGAAAACCAGACCTCCATCAAGCGAAGAAAACCAGACCTCAATCAAGCCAAGAAAACCAGACCTCCATCAAGTGAAGAAAACCAGACCTCTGTCAAGTGAAGAAAACCACAGACCTCTGTCAAGCAAAGAAAACTAGACCTCTGTCAAGTGAAGAAAACCACAGACCTTTGTCAAGTGAAGAAACCACAGACCTCGTCAAGTGAAGAAAACCAGACCTCCATCAAGCAAACTAACAAACTTTCTACCACACCTGCCGAAGTTAGATTCAAACCTACACTGTGAGAGTCACTTTGATCCATACACATGCTTTAGACCACTATATACAGACAGAAAATCATTACAGTCAAAACATACTAGTACAGTACAAGAGTTATATATAAATAGTTTTATTGTTTATTTGGAATTCTTTATACATTATATTATAAATCAAGTGTGACAATGTTATATATAAAACTAGTTTTACAGTAATAACATTAATGTGTCACAATGAATCGTATGTGTTAACATTACTGTGTGTTAGTAATTCCTAACAGGAACTAATTACTCTTTTATAATACAATATATCAAAATGCCAACAAGTGAATAACATTTGGCACCATTATTTTTCAGATTCTTGTCTCAGAGACTGTTGTTTATGTCAATCGTATTTCACTATCATAATAACCTTTTTACAATTATACTTTTTCCATGTTTCCCTGTGATTATAAAACTTGTATGGTGCTCAATATTTTGGTTCCCCCTGACCAAAAATTAAAATAATGGCACCCATAGAAAATCACCTCTATTCCTTTTGGTCAAGTAATATTTTTGATTCAATGCTTTTAATGTTTTGTCCAAATGAAGATCGCAAAAATAGCTAGTGGCAAATTTCAGTAAAAAGTGGGGTGGTGGGATTTTTTGATTGAAAAAATTTTCTCGAAAAACTTTTCCAACTTTTCAACAGATTTTAAGGTTCTGATATCTAATGGCACCAAATGGTTCTTTAGAAAATATCACGATTAGGTGCATAGTAGATTTGATACGCCTTATCATGTCACTAAGTGTTCTAGGCGACATATCTATATAAAATCATGACAAAATGGATGGTTAGAATTACTAAATAAACACGTCCACTTACTAAGGGGATATAACTCTTGCTACATATCATTCTTGTTATAATAGATTTTTCCATTTTACAAAACTGATACATTAGCATGCAATTTTCTTTGAAATTATCAGATTTATTGCTGCAAACTTTCCAAAAAAATTATAAACTATTTTTCAGTCATTTTCAAGTGCAGTGTTTAACATGCTATTGCCAAAATCTGCAGTCCAAAATCATTAATATTGTTTTGAAAAATTGATTAAAATCAAAGAAATTTTTAAAACATTACAATTTTGAATTGATGCTACCAGGAATAAATATGCAGAAGAAAAATTATAGAAGCTTTTGAACTTTGATATCTGAACTGGCCTAATTTTGAACCCTGAAATGAATGATTCAGTGAATTACTAAAGCGTTCATTTATACAGAAGCAAACTGGCATACATCACAGATATACACATTTATATCCTAAAAAAAGCACCATGATAGTATACATATATATATAACTATAAAGAACAACCTCATTAACCCTTCAGTTAACATTGGAATGACCAATTTTTTATCTTTGGTTCATACCATATACATCTGAAGGGGTGAAAGGATTATAATATGTTTATTTACAAAAAAAATAATTTTACATTCATCAAGGGAGATAATGCAATCATGATTTGATGATTTCAAAGTTTTGTTTTATTACCAAATGAAAAATTATGTTATTGGCCAGTTCAAAATGTTCTTAATAAACTTTAATAACAGAAAAGTTTAAATCTTTATTTTTTCAAAAAAAAAAAAAAAAAAAAAAAAAAAAAAAAAAATATATATATATATATATATATATATATATATATATATATATATATATATATATATAAATAAATAAAAATAAAACCCACCTTCCATATTGATACTCTTGTGGAATAACAACATTATTATTTTTAATCACTTTAACTTTAAGAGATATTCCAGATAGAACACAAAGAAAAGCATGGATTTAACTTTATGTAGATTATGACACAACATCAATATAAATATATAGATTTTACAGCATCACCATAGTTACAAAAGTTTAAAGTTCAAATCAACCTTTGATAGTAACAATATTTCATGTAACGAAAACATGCATAAGAATACAAAATGAACCTTGATATAAAATATATTTTATCATGTTCTATTTACAAGTTTACAAAATGTGTTCAATAAAAAAATTTTGTAAATATAACTTTATATATTATAACCCAATTAGCAACAATTTTTTTCATGGTCTGTTAATTACGATATTCCCCAACTTCTTACTTAATTTTATAAACCTCTGCCACGTTTAATGAAAAATTTGTATTTGGAAATATTAAATTTTTTTTTAAAAATAAAATGTTGCATAATAATAAAATAAAATTCTGAAGCAAAAACCATACAAAATGGATGGACAATAAAATGCATATTATTATCACAAATTTATCTTCACAAAAACATCTCCATAGAAACTCCACATGATTGGATTTCCATAGAAACACGTAATCACTGGGTTTTCATGGAAGTCCTTGTCAATCATTAAACTTCCATAAATGATATGCTTTTTACAAGGATATAATTTGGTGGAATGACATTATAATAACGTAACAAACTACAACAATGTCTGAACTTAAAACTGTTCAAATGTCAGGGCCACAAATCACTTTCTGTGGTCCATGGCTTTAGGTTTTCAGCCCAATTCAAACAGACATGTATCTTTTACAGAAACTGATCCAAATTGAGTGAATCTTTATTTTACTAAACTCATTATCAAAACATCTGTAGCAAGCACTGAAAGTTCAATTTTCCAATTATAAAACTTATGAATGAGAAATTGTCGGGAATTATTTACGAATGTTTTTTTCATTATATGCTGATGAAAGACTGCAACTAATGACATGAAAATCTGTTTGTCTAAAACATCTAATCCTGAAAAAATTAAATAAATGAAAAATATCAGATCTAAACTTTGACAGAACTATGAATAAATGATTAATATATACAATGTATATATATATTTTTGATTCTCATGCATGAAATAACACAACGTTGTAAACTATCAAAATTAATCAAATTTAAACCAAATTAAAATAAAAGATGACTATACATATATATATATACTTATTTACATACAATGTTACATATTGCATCTAAGTTAAATCCTATCAACCCCAAATAAAATATAGTAAGACCCATTTTCAATATTTTGGATCATACCAAATATATGTAGGGATGTTAGGATTACAATATCATGTGAATAATGAAACAACAGACATGCTTAATATACATTATGCGCAACATACCAGTCCTCAATTTTTATTGTTACAGCAAAATTGATTTTCAGTCATTTTAAGACTTGTTTTGGATTTGTCATTTTTATATTTAATGTTTAATAATGGACCAGTAAAATATTGTGTATATAGCAAATTTTCTGAAAATGCATTAGCTTATAAAAGCTCCACATATTAGGCACATAAAAATTTCTAATTATAAAAAAGTTTATGAGGGTCAGCTGGCCTCACAGTGAGTTTAAAACATATCTTAGCACTTTGCATATTTGATGTTTTATATACATGTACAACACATATGGCTACAAAAGCTCCATTCATTATTTACTGTTACCATGGATAGAGAAAAAATTCAAAAACCCTCAAATTATCAAAATGTTACAACATCAACCTTACATTATCACATGATGGGTATCAACAACGCTGTAGTTATATTTGTTTAAACCATTTTGTTTTTTATCACAATTTTAACCTCACACCCCTAAATAAATACTGTGTAAGTAAATCATACATCTTTTGATTTTAAATACCACAACTGTTAAAGGGGTGATGAGGCTTAAAAAAAAATTTAAAAAGTGAAATCAAAATTATAAATTTTAACTTTTATTTTCTTTGAAAAGAAAAAATACATGTACAAAAATAAAGAACTGAAAAAAAAACAACCTTAAAATAAATAAAACTGGTTCTACTGTTGATTTCTGTAAATAAAATACACATTATACAGGTATCCATAAGGTTTTTTTTTTAAACAAGAATTTCACGGATTTAAATGTCTAACCTGGTTAGTAGAAAATATGTTACTTTAACATAAACTTCCACATTTTGACATGCTGTCGACGCCGACACCGGAAAAGTAACACCTAAGTCTCTTCTTATGGTGATGCCAGGCTCGACAAAATATCGGGGAAAATAAATAAAAAAATTTAAAAAATCAGACCATTTTTTTGAACAACCTTTGTTATGACCCAAAAATGTAACAACCAAGGACAAAAATACACATTTATTACAAACAAAATACAGTATAATAGGAAGAAAAACTTATAGAAACT
Organism: Tegillarca granosa; assembly: GCA_029721355.1. Classification (NCBI taxonomy): domain Eukaryota; kingdom Metazoa; phylum Mollusca; class Bivalvia; order Arcoida; family Arcidae; genus Tegillarca; species Tegillarca granosa. The sequence goes on along the minus strand of CM056611.1, from coordinate 21,525,133 downwards.
ATTTTCAAGTTCTAAAACAGCTCAAAATCAGTAGCATTTAATTAATAATGTGTTAAATTCATCACAGTTTCGTAAATTCAGTAAAACACTAAGATGTATTTTAGAAGAATGACAGCTATGAACCGACACAGAATGATCAATTAAAAAATAAGAACAAGTGGTATATGAAATGACAGAGAAAAAAATAATTATAAATAACTGGACAAAGCATGAAAAATGAAAGTACTAAATGATGGACTCTTGGCCCATTTCCATTGAAATAAAAAAAAAAAAAAAAAGAAATGATAATTAAAAATTTGAATAATGCTTATTTCAATTTGTTGAAGGCAATAGAAATTTTAAGTTATAATTGTTAACAACCATTCATTAATGTCATTGCTCAAAATAACCAAGAACAACCTCTCTTTTTCCAGGTATGATACTTTTTCTGTTCTTTTACACATTCACTAATCCTGGAACACCATTGGTCATGAAGCACGAATTGCTGAACCATTTCCATCACATATATAACCAATACTGGCATAGCAGTTGTCATGAAGAGGTCACATGACTAGACACAGCTTTACGGAACTTTCAATACAAAGAATGTATTTCACATTTATTCGTGTGTATTTAGCTCTGTTTGAGTCTTAAGTACACCTTGAGTAACAAGTACTAGCAATAGCCATCTTTATACAACCAAGTACACTCTACAACCATCTTAGTACATCCAAGTACTCTCAACAGCCATCTTAGTACAACCAAGTACTCTGTACAAGTGCTCTTATATCAACTAAACAGTTTGATCAACAACTTGTTAAGCAATATATTCCTGCTTGCCAACTCTGCAAGTTCGAAGACTTAGTACATCCATAAACCTTGTAAACTACCCATTCTGCTTGCTAATCCAGACTTGACATATCCTTCAAATGCATCATGAACACCAGACGACTTTCTAACTTGGTATGTTACAAGCTTAGTCAAAACTTGGTATGTTACAAGCTTAGTCAAAACTTGGTATGTTACAAGCTTGGTTCAACTTTCCAAACTACTTGTACTGTATATCCATCTGTCTACCAACTTGGTATATATTTATTGTAACTGAACAAATTTCTGGATCTTTAAATATAAATGTGTGTTCGCTTACTAATTACAGCACCTAGATCAACTTTTAAGTGCAATGGAATGATGACTTGTCTCAACCACCAACTTGATCTAACTATTATATCTATATATATACCAATTATTTCAGTTGATCATCAACTTTTAACAACCATTCATTTCTTTCCTGATATTTATTACATTGCAATAAGGGTAAGATTTTCTTGGCTAATATTCATTTTTTTGTATAGTTCCTGGTACACTGAAAAAAATTCTGTTATTCCTTCATATATCAAATGTTAATTAAATGTCACACACATCAATATATCAGTATTCAGGTTTCTTTGGAATCATCCAGCTATGAAAAAACCTTTTCACCCCTGAAAAATAATGGCTTGGTCCAATATTTAAAAGAGAATGTTCCATATTTTCACAGTGGTGGAAGGGTTTACCCAGTATTATAATAATTACGAACTCCAGATTTAGATGAAGAATAATATTTTTCATTTCTAACAAGATGTCAATATGTCTACATATATATATATGATTTTTTAATTCCTATTGTGTGCACTTGACTAAACACTTGGCATCATCACTTCTGAGAAATTTTGACCTTGCCCTTGTCCGGGGTCATACAACTGTATTGGTTTACGACTTCTTGGTCGATCATCAAATTGAAGACTATTGTATAATTCTCGTTCTTTATTGTTGCTAAATTGCTGAAATTAAAAAAAAATAAATAAATAAAATAATTTAAACCAGTTTACCAAGAGCTAAATGCTTTACGACCTACTTTTTTATATTTTAAACCAATCAAATACATGTAATGTATGTTAAATAAAAGTAAGATATCATTTTAAAACCTGTTGATGTTTACAATAGAAGTTTAAGACAGTGATTCCCTGTAAAACAAATATCTATTTCTTCTAAATTTCTGACCAAATTTCAAAGATAACAGATTAAAAATTAAAAAATTCAAGACATGAAACAACAAAGAAACTCCTTTTTCTTTAAAGATAAGGCTGTATCAATTTAAATTTAGAAATTTAAGTTTTTCCAACAAGAAAGCAATTATATCCCTTTAGAAACTCTTTGTTGCTATTTATATCTTTGAATTATCTCCCTTTCACCCCAAGATCATTTCCATCAAGGCAAAAATATACTTTTTTTTTAATACAAGAACAATTATAAATTTTTTTCTAGCAGACATTAAACATTCTTTTTTGACAGAAATGAAAAGGTATTCTAACTGGAGAAACATACTTAAAGAATTCAAACTGGCATAGAGTCTAAAATATATGGAACAAGAATCCCATGGATTTAAAAGTCTTGTCTGATTAGTTTTTGATTGAGTAGAAAATGCATTTCTTAAACTTAAACTTTCACATTTTGACACGCCGCCGTCACAGCCGCCTATGACAACACCTGAAAACCTAACACCTATGTCTCATCTTAGGCTTGCTAATGACACCATAAAAGTGAAACCTAAGTCTCGCCTTATGGCAATGCCAGGCTAATAAAAAAAAAAGAAGTAATTTATGCATCAAAACATCTCTTCTTTTTTTCATCAGTGGTAGGCAAAATGAGGTGTCTTAAAAAGTTATTTGAAAAATTTGATTTGCCATTACTACTTACGTTATTAAAGGGACTTAATTTGTTGCTGTGATCGTTACCAACGATATCTGGTCGGTTAACAAAACTTAAATCTTGATTACTGAAAAATAGAATAATAACAAAAAATTACATAACTTATCTTTGTTATTTACAATCCATAATAAACATATACAAATATACTGTCACAGGTATGACAATTAACACACACTATCTCTCTCTCTCTTCTCTCTCTCTCTCTCTCTCTCTCTCTCTCTCTCTCTCTCTCTCATAAATATAGCATTCCTTAGTTAGATTTGGATTCATATAATTTTTGAAATTTAGATTCATTAATTTTTCAACTCTTTGGTTGTCGTTTTGTTTTGTTTGTTTTTTTTTTTTTTTTGTCTACCAAACATTTTGGTCCCTAGTGTCCCTGATGAGGAATGATTTTCTGAAATGTGCATATCTGGCACATCAAAAACAGGTATCTGTGTTATATATACATATCTATACATATCTTTTACCAATAATTAGTATGAAAATAAATTTTAGTATTTAAGGCATCAATAACAAAAATTATTGCTTAGAAATCATGTTTAAGAGACCACTACCGTAGCTCAGTTGGTAGAGTGCTTGCTCCGTAAGTGGAAGGTCGTGAGTTCGAACCCCCGACTGGGTCTGATCCAAGACTTGAAAGTGGGTAGTGACTGTTCTTTCGCTAAGCACTCAGCATTACGAAATGAAAGTCACGGTTCTTTCGGATGGGAACTTAAAATAAATGAGGTCCTGTTTCAAGCCAGGCATGGCATGATAAAGAACCCTGCTGTATAATGCCATCAGCGCAACGCACAGGCTAAATTTCTGTACTTTAGCCTACAGCTGGCGCTGTCTCGATATAAGAGAATATTCTTAACTGGGACATTAAACATCATTTCTCAACTCAACTCATAAGTTTAGAGCACACAAATGAATTCCCTAAAGTCGCAGATACAACATATCAACGACCACCCACAACATCATATAAAGTGACTTGAAGCTAAAGACTGGTCATAAAAGGAATTTCTACTTACTTTCTAGGTTTTTCTGGTGGCTCTGAAAAAAAGAAAAAAGAAACAAATAAGATTTTTTCAAAGCTTATAATTCTACCTCTAAGCACTTATAATAAATATCTAGCAAAAAGATTAATACTCAATAATGACAAACACACATAGAAAATAAAAATAAATGACAGAAAAGTTATATTAACATGTAACAATAAGGTACACAAAAATATTTTTTTGACTTGGCTAAATTAGCAAAATATTCAATATCACTAACAGCAAAATTTTACACAGGCGCCCTCATCCCAGTCTCAATCAAGTTTGTTTTTAAAAATCCACAAAGCAAAAATTTTAATACCATTACTCCTTATCATCATGGCTCAGATAAATCTAAACATTAAAAAAATGGTCAGTTATTAATAAATTACATTTAAATTTATCTAGATTTTTCACACACATTTAAGTTGGCAATTCAAATGAAACAGTTCTCACTGCCTCAGTTATAATCTTACTAAAGCAGATCATAAAACAAGAGGCCCATGGGCCTTAACGCTCACCTGAAGATTTGTCCAATATTGTTTGCAAAGTGCAGTAGACAATATATTACGTACAGAAAAGTTTTCTCAAGTTAAGAACTCCCACAAAACTTAATCAGAAATATATCCACTCACATTTCATTCAAAAGTAGCTTATATAATATGCATGAAGTAACTGTAGTGCAATGAATAATTTCCATATCATTAATCAATTTCAGTATACTAATGCAACTATGTCCTTGACCTTTCAACATATATGACCTTGAACCATATATGATTGTCATGTCAATACCTATAATATTCTACATATACATACATGCCTATGCATGAAATTAATAGCTTTCAAGATAATTAATAATATAAGTATTCCTATGTTGATATGACCTTGACCTTTGAACATATAACCTTGAACCATAAATCAAAATGATCGTTGTCGTAATACCTAAAATATTCTAATATACATGCCTATACAAAAACTTAATAGTTTTCAAGATAATTAGCAATTTAAGTCTTCTTTTGCAGCTGTGTCCTTGACCTGTCAACATATGACCTTGTACCATACATCAAAATGATTGTTGTCGCAATACCTACAATATTCTAATATACATGCCTATACAAAAAGTTAATATTTTCAAGATAATTAGCAATTTAAGTCTTCTTTTGCAGCTGTGACCTTGACCTTTCAACATATGACCTTGACTTATATATCAAAATGATCGTCATGTCAATACCTACAATATTCCAATATATAAGCCTATACAAAAAGATAATAGTTTTCAAGATAATTAGCAATTTAAGTCATCTTCTGCAGCTGTGACCTTGACCTTTCAACATATGACCTTGACCCATATATCAAAATGATCGTCATGTCAATACCTTCAATATTCTTATATATATGCCTATAAAAAAACTTAATAGTTTTCAAGATAATTAGCAATTTAAGTCATCTTCTGCAGCTGTGACCTTGACCTTTCAACATATGATCTTGACCCATATATCAAAATGATCATTATGTCAATACCTACAATATTCTGATATACATGCCTATACAAGAAGTTAGTAGTTTTCAAGATATAGTGACAAATATATAATTATTAGCAATTTCCCCACTCAGTGCCTTATAATTTCCCCATTTTGAGCCCCATGGCTACCATTTGTGCAAATCTGAAAATAGATGACCTAAGGATGTTATAAATGAAATAACTACTGTCTGATTCACGTCTGCCGTAGCACTAGTTTTTCAAGGTTTTAGAAGAGATATCAAAAAATTTTGTAACATGTCACATACCGTTATGACGTATGCATTTTGTCGTAATTAACTGACACCAAACTAAATGCCATCTTAGCTGGAGTATTAAATGCAGAGCTTTTTAAAATCCTTACGGGGATTTAATATGGGAAAACACACAAACACTCATTCCGGAAATACATCGCTGAAAAATCATGCGGGTTAAGAAAATAAAATTGCGCATGACTGACTTTCCCATTTTCGCTTGCCAGGTAATATCGTCTGCAACTTGACAAGCAAAAGGAATCTAATACTGTAGGTCTAACAACAGCAATCTTACCTACAGCTGAATGAACTATTCCAGAATTGTCTACCCTAACCCGCATGATTATTACAGCGATGTATTTCCGGAATGAGTGTTTGTGTGTTTTCCCATATTAAATCCCCGTAAAGATTTTAAAAAGCTCTGCATTTAATACTCCAGCTAAGATGGCATTTAGTTTGGTGTCAGTTAATTACGACAAAATGCATACGTCATAACGGTATGTGGCATTCTACAAAATTTTTTGATATCTTTTCAAAAACCTTAAAAAACTAGTGCTACAGCAGACGTGAATCAGACAGTAAGGTATATCTCTTGTAGATTCAGAGGAGAAGATTTTCAAAGTTTTCCACTCTATCCCCCCTTGTGGGGCCCCAAGGGGACATAACTCCTTCATTTGTGCAAATCTGAAAGGGCTTCACCCAGGCATGATGGTTACCAAATTCCATTAAATTTGGCCCAGTGGTTTTGGAGGAGAAGACTAAAATGTAAAATGTAAAAAGTTAACGCACGACGCACGACAGACAACTGACGACGCATGACAGACGACGGACGGTGAACCATCGCAATAGCTCATCTGAGCTTTCAGCTTAGGTGAGCTAAAAAGTTTGTCAGCTTATCTGATGATGGCCATGGCTTTCATCAGGGCCCTCAGGTTTCCTCCGCCATTCAAGAACTGACACATCAATGAGAGCAAAGGATCTCGACTAGGGCTTAAAAACACAATAACTCCGTTTTACTCAAATTAAGTAATCTGTTTTATCTCTTTTTTGACACACTATTCATGCTAAAATTATCCAAAAAATAAACCATGCAAACTTTCTACTAAATAACTGGAATCGATCTAGATTTTATTACTTCAAGTTTCTTAGGACCGCATCTGTCTAAAACTGGTTGGTTACTTCTCATCAACAGTTGTTATCATTAATTTTTTAATCCAATACTTTTGTACTACATAAACTTATATTTGTAGTGCTAGCCCACTGACCCTTAATGTCACTACAACTAAACATAAATAAGTTATTTCTTTAAATGGCCCCCACTCATCAATTTGAAATGAGGGATAGATATTTTCAAACACTCATTTTAATGTAGTGAATTGCCTATACGCGCCAGCTTACACACCATAAATGGACCTGCTTTCTATAATACTAGTATTTACTTTCACTTAAAATTTGGAAACCCTACTTATTATATCAGTGTTGCTTACAATGTCAACTTAAAGACCAAACAAGTCGTTTCCCTTCAGACTTTGTATTAAAAATCAAATGAAGCTATCTAACTTCAACAAAGATTTGCTAATAAATTTGAAAGTAAATTCAACAATAAGCACTGAAGATTCAACCAAGTCACTACACAACTGGCAGTGAAAAGTGTAAACAAGAAAATATTTCACATTATGGTCAAACATTACTGACATTTAAAAAATTCAAACAATAAATACCATTTAAAGTGTCATGCTATTTTTACAAGGGTAATGAAACAAAATAAAAGTAATTACAGATTATCATAACAATAATAGGATACAGTAATGACAAATCATAAAACCAATTTGAAAATATTTCAGCAAAAATTTTGCCAGCCAATTCTTCAAACCAACATAAGCATAAATAAGCTATTCAGAAAAAATAAGTAGAGGGATTATTTTTGTAATTTTTTTTCAAAAGTTTCAAAATTAAATTATGACTAACAATTTGTCACTGCCACTTAAGCAAATAAGACCAAAAAAATTGATGATTTTTAAAACAACAAAAATTTTAATTTTTAAAACCAATTTCTTTTCAGATTTTTTTATATATGTTCCTACAACTTCAAAAATGATTGCGCTTCTGAACATTTAACCTCATTTTTCTCATTTTAATCTGTGGGACTAAAGGTCAAGGTTATCGTTTCACGGCATATTGTCGTAGAAATAACAAAATAAATTTTAGAAAAAAAATTATTTGCAATGATAATAATAATAATAAAGGAATTTTAATCAAACAAAAATAACCCCTTCAAAGACACTCATTCAGTCAAGTAAATATGGCATTCAATGAAAACTGATATAAATCAATTCATTCATAATTATCATTTCCGAAGTAAAAAAATTCCTTCAATTTTATAACATTCTAACCTTTACTAACAAAATGACTCTATAAGTACAAATGTCATCTGTGTATTAATTTTTACAATTTTTGCAGTCACTGATCGAAAACAAAAAAATCCATCAGCATATAACTCCCTGAACACTATCACTGGATTAGCAATAATGTTCTTATAAACAAGAATTCCACAGATTTAAATGTCTCGTCTGGTTAGTTTTTGATCGAGTAAAAATACATTACTTAACATAAACTTTCACATTTTGACATGCTGCCACCGCTGCCATCAACACCGAAAAAGTAACACCATATCTCGCCTTATGACAATGCCAGGCTCAACAAAAATTGTAAAAATCTATACCAGTGACATTTTTACTTATGCAGTATTTTTTCAAAAATTTATACAGAAATATGCCTAAGTATTGCAAATAAAACCACAATAAGTAACTATCTGATAAGTCGAAAGGCTTGACCCAGTCAGAAAAATGTTTACTTAGTTGAATTACATTTGATGTCCCATCAACTATTTTTCATGACTAAAAACTTTTTCTATTTATCACAAGAAATAAATATACATGTGGTACCCCTGAGTTTTGTGAAGGTGTTACGAATTAGTTTTGTGCTAGTGTGCACTAATGGTGACCCTTAAAGAGTGCAAGAACACTCGTCTTGTCTGGAATGTTCAAGATAAACATCCAAGACTACAAAGTCTGTTTATATTGGAATCCAAAAACAAAATAAAACTATGACAAGAAAAAATCTCCTTATCTTGTGGTCTACTGCAATCTCTAAGTCCTGAGCTGTTAGATGTTTTGGTTCTAACCTCATCTAGTCAGCAGCCCTGTTAACTATGTGTTAAAGACACAATCTCAGATATGAATAGAGTGGAGGGGAGTATTCAGTAATTTTATTTTACATCTAGTTAAGTTTTTTATTTATGTTGAGGCAGTCAGTCCATGAATGAACGGAGGAAACATGAGGACAAAGAAAAAATTACCAAGCTTCAACAAGGTATTTAACAAACTTCCTCGTGCTCGAATACACCCAAGCTGAAACCAATGTGGCAACAGTAACAATTTTATATATAAATGACCAAATTTATCCGGGGTTGTTTGTTTTAAAAATGTAAAATGATAATCTACAAGGATTGGATTGGATTAGATAAATGGTGTTTGATGCCCCAGTAAAGATTCTTTCACTTATATTGAGATGACTAGTTCTGGGATGGTGGAAAAACTGGAGTACCCAGAGAAAACCACCGACCTTCAGCAAGCAAACTGAAAAACTTTCTCATACTAGGATCTGGGTGGGATTCAAATCTAAGCAGTAATGAGAACTGTGATTTGTAAGCGGTGCTTTAGGCATTACCAGTACTTACAAGAACCAAAGATTTTTGCAATACTTTCAGGCACATTGCTGTGTATAAATATTTTTATGAAATCTACAAACTTAAAAGACTTATATATCTCATTAAGCATTTAACAATCATTCCACTCTACCTCTTTGTCTACACCTGGAATGAAAAGAAATCCTACAAACTTTCATTAGTATGAAAATTCAAGAAATAAAATTCCTGGCTATTGAGCATGACCGTTTCTATGGCAATGGGGTTTCTTGAGAGTACAAAGCTGTGTAAAACAAAACTATTTTAACCGTATATGTAATAGCATAACGGTAATTTTAAACTTATGCTACTCAAGGAACTCTAAAAATTGATTGTGGTATGTGAAACTTTGGAACTCCATTTATTTATAGGTCTTAGGAAAAAATCCACAAAAATGTCTTAGATCCCAAAATAAGCTGCAAGAAAGTCAATATCACCTAAACGCCTAGTCTATCAAAAGACTACAATTATCAATCATCATCAGGTTTAACAGACTTATTCTTAGACAGATTATAAACAGTTACCATAGCTACACTTGTCAGATTATAAACTGTTACCATAGTTACACTTGTCAGATTATAAACTTTTACCATAGCTACACTTGTCAGATTATAAACTGTTACCATAGTAACACCTGTCAGATTTTAAATACTTACCATCAATTTCATTTCTATTTCTCTTATTTCTTCGCAACAAGCAGACCAACAAGACAACAGCTACCACAACAAAGATCAATACCACTACGACGATGATAGCGATTAAACCACCTGTTGGTAGTCCTCCACCTGAAATAGAAAATATCAAAATATTTTTATCTTGAATGGAATATGTAATTTTGTAGTTCAAATTTATGACTCACAAGAGTCATATAACCAAAAACACAAAATTAAAAAGAAAAAATTACTGGTCAATAAATAAACAACCCACCAAAAATTTAAATTTAAAAAAACAAGATATACAGTAACACACAGAAAGTGGAATGCAGTTGTACAGTTTTACTCCGGAGTCAAGATCCTTTCACAAATTGTCGAGGTGATCAGATCTGATCTGTTAAGAAACTACAATTCCCAATTCTATTGATTGGAGTTCTTTTCCAATTTTTGTCAAAGAAAATTAATCAGAAAGAGGAACAATATGTATACATTTTTTCCAATTTTCAATATTCTGACATTTTCACTTCTGACAACTTTTTCTGAATATTTATGGTGCAGCTTCCTGGACTTTTGAAGTTGAAATGATTAAGAAGGCCAGAGTGAATGAGTCGATAAACTTTCCCGTAAATTTTACATGATGACGTTAAAATGTAGTCTCATCAGTAACAAAACACACAATGAGGCCCAACGTAAAAAATTCTTTGTTTGCTGTTTTCCTACCCATGCTATTCACATGTGGATAGGTAGGTACAAAAAACAAAAAACATTTTTTTGAAAACTTTATCTATTACACTTTTGAAAAGTTTCATATGCCTCTTTTAAAACACATTTTATTAAAGTCTTCATTGTTCCTCCTCATGTTTTTTCCAATGGAGAAAAACAGCGGAATTTTCTTACTACTGTATAAACCTGCACACAGGTCGTCTCACTTGCCAGGATTGTTGCCCTTTAATACTATTTCTTATGTTGTATGAAAAGTAAAAAAAAAAAATGGAATTGGTAATAAAATTTTTTGGGTAGGGGCATTTCAAGTGGGTCGTGTGGTCAATGGCAAACAAAGTTAATTTTATTTTAGGCCTGATGCTAATTTAATGATAGTTGTTTAAAAGCATATTTGGTGGACCAGGTTCGATAGTTGACTGGGTAGCTCTTGGTAGAGCATCTTGATAGTATTGAGAAGGTCCTAGGTTTAAGTTCCGGTTTGGCCGCTGCATTTTTTTCATTCCTGTTTCATTTGGGGGCTCATATGGCTCGGGTTGGTTCCCCATAGTGCTCAAAGTTATCATAAAAATAACTTAGGGCTATACATTTACTTTGAAATTATGTATGTACTTTAGTGTGAAATCATTTTTTTTAATAACCAGACACTGGATAGTTTTTTGTTGTTTTTTTTTTATTGTTTAAACATTTCAATAAATTATTTAGTCTTCAAAATTAATGGGACGATAAATCTTCTTGTATATCTGCATTTTCCATCATTTAATATATACTATAGCCAGATACACAAGGAGTCCTATAACCTATTACATTTTGTGCGTTGTTCGAATCTTCAAAGTTTGCTCTACTAAATATATTAAATTCATCATGATGGCATTCATGTTTATTTATGTCTGCGTATCAGCAGACATTTTGTTGTTACTCATAATCTTTATTATTATTATTATTATTATTATTATTATTATTATTATTATTCTCCCTTGTTTCTGACTGATTTCTTTTCAGAGACATCTCCTCCTATGTTTCTTATCTGGTAGGGATTGACTTTGAAGTGGTCGCTTCCTCACCGTTTTTCATAATTCAAAAGGACTTCGGAGAGATCTGGTTAAAACCATGGAATTCCAGAGAGTTCTTTCTTTCTTTCTTGGAATTTCCTCTGCTATTTGGAGCACCACTTTAAAGAGCTGATAAGCACACATATACTTGCTTGCAAGTATACATTCTAGTTCACTCTTGTCACCTTACTGATGTTTCACAGATAAGTAAAGATTTATTCATTGTGATGGAAGCCAGACATCTCAGTAAAAACCACCAACCTCTGGCAAGTAAACTGACAAGCTTTTTCACACCAGGGTCTGTGAAAGTCTTTAATCTTTACTTTGAATGAATACAACAAAATATAGACTTACCACCATCTCCTGTCTGTCCACCGGGGGTCGGCGTCTGTGTGACTCCTTCTGAAGTAGACGGTTTAGTTGTAGTTGTAGTTGTAGGTGCGGGGGTTGTTAGGACTGGATAGACAGAAGAAAGAAAAAAAGGAATATAAGGCATGCAAAAAAATTTCATAACATATATGCTTTTATAAAACAGCATAACCAGTTCAGTCAAACTTCAATAACTCACAGTACAATAAAACTTTGCTTTTATTTTCAAATTTTTGAGTTTAAAACAGAAATCAAAACAAAAAAAAAAATTTTGAGTTACTGAAGTTTTACTGTATTGCAAAAGATGTCAACTCTAAAAAATGAGTTATCAAAAATTCAAAAATTTTACATTCTAGCAAAATTAATAATTCTAAATTCACATTAAACATTAATTTTAGACCAAACTCTAATTTTTTTTTTACTCAACCAGCATCAGGGCACGGGACAGATGACTAACATTAATAGTAAGATCATCAAAACAAAAATGGAGAAAAGCTGAACAGAAACCAGTAACATATCATTAGAAAAGTGACTTGGGGATTAATTTTAAAGTTGAACTGAAGTATTTTTATACAAATTAATATAAAATAGGCTAAAATTATAGACCAGTATATAGATGTATAGACCAGTATATAGATGTATAGACCAGTATATAGATGTATAGACCAGTATAGATGTATAGACCAGTATATAGATGTATAGACCAGTATATAGATGTATAGACCAGTATATAAATGTATAGACCAGTATATTTATATTTCTTGCATATGTGATAGATTTATCTCACTGAATTGGTGGTACAATATTTTTTCCATATCGCACCCCGTGTGCACACATACAGCCTACCTCAATTAAACAGGGACTACTTTTTTTTTTAATTGACAAGGGTCACAATTGATGGACAAAAATTTTTTATAAAAATGACAAAAAAGAATTTTTTTACGATGAATAATATTATTTTTAATAAAAGATGTACCGGTATATATCTAAAGAGAAAATTTGTTTTGTCGCATAGGTTCACATTTTGCTCAGTGAAACGTTATTTGTTATTGTTGCATGTTTTGTATTTATTCACTAACAAAACCTTGCATCGTAATAGAAGGGATCCCAGCATTTTTTCCATAAATTATATGCAAGAAAAATAATCAATTACTGAGGTCGAGATGGGGAAATACCTACCTCGTGGTCAGATTTTTTTCATCTCAAATTTGGCAAAGCCTCATTTTGATGAAAAATCTGACCACTCGATGGAATTTCCCCATCTTGACCTCAAACTTATAACAGATTCTCTTTGTACAGACCAGTATAATATATGTATATATATATATATGTGTGTGCTTTTAATTTTTCTTTTACACATAATATTAATAAGTACAAGTTTAAGATCAATTGGAATGATGGTGATATGGAAAAAAATTTATGCAACATTTTAAAATAAATTTTATAAAAATAATCAAATTGAAATTTTGTTGTTTATTGCTAAAATAGTTGATATATGTGAAAAAATTTTATGAGAATTGCTTCCTGGTTGGATAAATGTTATTAAACATGTAATAACTATACCTGTATTTACGAGAGTGTTAAGGTGAAAACTTAAAACTCTGGTGACTTTCTTTAAACACAAAACCTATACAGTATAAATCAATATTACTTTTATTTCTTGGTTTGACTGAGATTAATCACACATCCAATCAAATGAGGATCAAATCAATTAATGTACTGTTAAACATGTTCTTTACATAATGTTCTGTTTGTATAATGCATTAAACTGAAGTCAATTAAGGGGCTCTACAAAGGGAGTTGGGCTGAAAGCAGTCTAATACATATTCTTCACATTCTGTTCTTCTGATAATATTGTTTTTTTTATTTTTGTCAAATGAGGGAATAAGGGGTAAGGGCTGGGATGGAGGATGGGGTTCTAAGTGTTCTGTTGGTATAATGCATGTCACTGACGTCCAATGAGGGGCTTTACAATGGGTGTGATCGAAGGTTGAGGATGGAAGACATCTCAGTGATTAGTTATATGCCTTTATGGTCTGTTGGTATAATGCATGACACTGTCATCCAATTAGGGCCTCTACAAGAGTACAAGCTAGGTAAAAGTTAGCGTTTACAATGTATTACACTGAGATAAATGAGAGGCCCCAAAAAGGGGGTATGGTTAAAGAGGTCAAAGTGAATTAGCTCTTTATGTTCTTTACTTAATGAGAATTACATTGAAGTTAATTGAAAGGTCTCTACATTGCACAAACAGGAAGAGGTCCATGTTAACTATTTTAATGTATTACTAATCACTTTCCTTGTACATAAATAAAATTCTGCAGTTATTATGATGCATTATGAGGGGTCCTAAAAGGGGATGGGGAATGGAGGGTTACAGAAAACTAGTTATTTAAGTTCACTGAAAGTTTGTGGGTTTTCTTACAGGTCCTTTACCATCCCAGAACTGACCGCCCTGATACAAGTGAATCACGACTCCGGCATATAACACGATTTGTACTATCACCATCATTTACCTTAGACATGCCACTGAGGGGGTAGTACATGGGGTCTGGAGAGGCACTGAATCTACTGAATTAAGGTTCATCTTATAATGATTGTTTACATTAAAATTCATTTATAATTATTGAGTTACACAAGGTGCTCCAAGACAGAGTGCAGGCAGGCGTCAGAAACATTACAGGTGTTGTTTATTTTAATTAATTAAAATGGTTTTATGCACTTTCATTCATGTCTGGATGTTTTGTTTACAGTTGAATACTTGGAGGGGTCCTGCAAAGGGGTAGATATCAAAATCAAGATTCAATCACATTTATCAACTGGCTGCAGTGTATAATTGTTCTGCTATTAAACTGCAGTTTACTTCATCAGCCCAACAATGAAGCTTAAGATTCCTGCAAATTATTATTTATACTTTACAGTAAGTACTGAAAGCTTGTGACTGCCTCAAACCCCACCCTGGTTAAGCCCTTCCTTCTATAATCAAACGTCCCTACCTGATCTGATCTGCTACAACTTACTTTGTATTAAAATCCCAAACTGAACCCCTTTTTCCCCAAAAAATAGTTCCTCTATCTTATTTAACAAGCTGCAACTAACTATTTTTAAACTTGTTTTTGTTACATAAGATATAACATATATATATATTATATATATATATATATATATATATATATATATATATATATATATATATACTTAAACTTGCAAATGTGTTGGGTCTCGCATATAAGACCTAAATATTGGGACCACACAGAAATACCGTAGTTAGATGAAAATTAAGTTCAAAACCTAACCATCTTATGATGCAACAACACATGTATAGCTATGTATAAAAGTTTTTTCTAGTGCTTATTTGACTACCAGTCATGTCTTTTTAAACCTAATTTTTGGGTCGAACCCAATAAATTTATCGAAATTTATTGGGCCATGTAAGAGAAGGCCCAATAAAGTATATACCATATACAATGTAGTTGGGACCCCATATACAATATAGTTGGGACCCCTTTGTTAAAGACCCAACATTTTATATAACATCATCCAATTAAAAATATCATGTGTAAGACAAAAATGGCATGTATTACACAATAAAATGGAATTTACATTAATGTCTTCAATTATATATAAATATTTTTTTCAGAGAATTTACAAAATATTACACCTCATTTGAATATATATATATGAGACCCCATATACAATATAGTTGGGACCCCCTTGTTAAAGACCCAACATTTTATATAACATCATCCAATTAAAAATATCATGTGTAGGACAAAAATGGCATGTATTACACAAAAAAATGGAATTTACATTAATGTCTTCAATTATATATAAATATTTTTTCAGAGAATTTACAAAATATTACACCTCATTTGAATATATATGGGACCCCTTATACAATATAGTTGGGACCCTCTTGTTAAAGACCCAATATTTTATATGACATCATCCAATTAAAAATATCATGTGTAGGACAAAAATTGCATGTATTACACAAAAAATGGAATTTACATTAATGTCTTCAATTATATATAAATATTTTTTTCAGAGAATTTACAAAATATTACACCTCATTTGAATTTATTGCGAAAATTGGTTATAATATATGTTAAATGACTGGCTATCTTCTTTCAGAATTTCAAATTTGAACAAAATCATTTGATAATAGAGTCCACAATGGTCATTTATACGTTTTTTTGTTTACAGTAAAAGTGACTATCAGATGTTGGGTCGGATGACCTGGTACAAACTTTAGTCTACCCCACCTAGGTACCTTTCACACCATATTTGTTTCCAATAGGCCAAGTGGTTTCAGAGGTGATGATTACAGTTTATGCACAGATGCCTGTTTCACTACACCATAAGCTCAGCTGGCTTTAGCCAGTTGATCTAAAAAGAAACTTTTTAATTCTTTTGTCATGATTTGTCCATATGCAAAAGATGACATCATTAAAACTACTATTCAGCAACACCACGAATATGGTTTTTGGCACAAAGTTAAAGAACAACTAGACTGGCAATCCCTAGGTATTCAAGATAGGTTTATTGCAAGTTACCAATGTGCTTTAAAAACTGCAACAAGCACTTCAATTGTATGCATTGCCACAATTTCTGCAACTTCACCTATAGCTCGTGACCTCTCGATACAATGAAATACTCTTGATTAGGACGTTAAAACCAATTTTATCTATTGATCAACACTTCACAGATATTGGCTTTTTGTTACATAAAAGGTGTAGATATCTGGATAATCATGCTTTTCTTCCAAGTAAAAGTTTTGCTGCTGCTGTGAAAGTACAAACACACCTGTCAATATGGGCAAATTCATACCAAGGAAACAACCATTCTTGTCAAACATGGCAGGATCACTTTGTTTACCAAGTCATGTGATACAATTAAGATACTAGTATATCCAGATAAGGTAGAAGGAGATGAACCTACAGAACGATGTATCATAATCATGGTTTATTCTAGCCTAGCAGAACAATATTCTAGTATTCCTTTTGGGAAAAACCTATCAAGCTTTATATTAGCACAATATAATTTTAAGTGAATACCAGTAGTCAAGATGAAACATGTTTGATAATTCAATATTTTCAGTTTTATAGACTGGATACAGATGAAAAACTCCAATACAGAATGAAGAAAGCTCTTGGCATTTTTAAACAAACATCTGTCACCAGTAAATTCATTTTTTAAATGTGACATGTTCTAGTCCATCACTAGTTGATCCAAACATTTAAAAATCTGGTGTTATTGATTCAGTTATGAGGAAACATGCATGTTATTGCAGTGCTATGTACAGAAACTACAATGTTAATAATATATTTTGTATGGGAAAATGCCCATTACTTGTTTTCTGTGAGTGCAAGATTTTCTGGAAAACATCTCACACAAAATACCATATCCAGTAAACAATCTTTCCACAAAAATTGAAATAATAAAAAAAATATCCAGATATGACAAAAAAATTTATTCAACAATTATAAACTAGGTAATTTGGAAATTTAACATAATGAACTACAATCTTTGAACACAATCAACTTCATAAATATACAAAATAAAAAACATAATTCCTTTAAGTGACACTATAGGTTTGGAACAACATAGCTGGTCTATTTTATGTTTTTAGTAAAGTAACTTTCTGTCTCTTTCAAATTCATTGAACACTTGATCACAGATAATTATCAACATAATGTACGAAAATTACGATTATGTAATTCCTTTTTTTAAAAGTATTTAATCAGTATTATCACATTTTCTCAAAATTCTTCCAAATTTCAACATTTTAACCCTAACAAGATATGTTTGTGACAAATAGCCACAGTTCAACATTTTAACCCTAACAAGATATGTTTGTGACAAATAGCCACAGTTCAACATTTTAACCCTAACAAGATATGTTTGTGACAAATAGCCACAGTGGCAAAGTCTGTATTGAATCTGACTGTCATGTGTCACTTCATGCACTGCGTAGAAAAATAACTAAAATAAAAATAATAAAAAAAAACAAGAGGCCCAATAAGGCCTGTATTGCTCACCTGAAACAACTTTATTTTATTTTTTGCATTTTCTTTTAAAAATATATCCAATCAGTAAAACATAAACAAACACATTTCTATTATTTCAAGCAACATTTATCATAAATTTCCTTTCAATGGTTATGTACTTTCAGAGAAAAATTTAGGCTTAAAATAGACCTTACTTGCATATAACATAATTATTGTACAAACAAATAATTGTACAGAAAAACCAACTACATATGTTCAATTTCCCTGAAATCTTTTTTCTTTGTGTCAAATTTA
This sequence comes from Tegillarca granosa, assembly GCA_029721355.1. Lineage (NCBI taxonomy): Eukaryota > Metazoa > Mollusca > Bivalvia > Arcoida > Arcidae > Tegillarca > Tegillarca granosa. Next base: position 21,506,767 of record CM056611.1, on the reverse strand, counting down.
AAATTGTTTAAAATTGGTACATAAAGGAACCCATAATGACCATTTATATGATTTTGCTATTTTTAGTAATGGCAGCCATCTTGGATTTCAGACAGACATAAATGTAGCAGTTATAATTTTTAATCTAAACCACCCAAGGACCTTTCACACTAAATTTCCTTTCAATTGGCAATGTACTTTGAGAGATTTTCAAAGATTTTAGGCTAAAAATAGACTTTTTTTGCATATAACGTACTTATTGCACAAACGAAAAATTGTACAGAAAAACACGTTATACATGTATATGTTTTATCCCCCGACATCTATTTCCATGTTTCAAATTTCAACAAAATCAGTAAATAAATAAACTCGTAATGGCCATTTATAGGTTTTTGCTATTAATGTTAATGAC